>JAJJMC010014561.1:190623-375327 GCA_023531435.1 Papaver californicum | reverse complement strand
CTCCTCCACCGCTGGCTGCTCAAACAAAATCACCACCACACCATTTCTCAAAGCTCAAACAATCCCTACCCTCCTCCTCACTCTTCCTCAAAACCTTGTAAGTTTATTATTTATTTATACATAAGAAAGTTATCATCGTCGTTGTTCTTCATTCACTAACAAACACCTAATTCATAATTTAAGTTCTTAATTTGTCTCATGAATAATGTATGTTAGCACAAGAGCAACTAGCATTAGCACGTATGCAATTCCTTGGTCGATTGTTGTTCCTACAAACAAACACAACAATTTTCCAACCCTTAGAATTATTCAAGCAAATAACTGGAATACATAGATAGCAGTTTGACATTGAACAAGGTAAGTATTTTGAATACACAAAACAACCATAACTGACACAAGAACAAGAAAATGTATATTAGCCCCCGTTCATGCAAACGCTGAGCAAACCAAGGATGACAAACAGGTAATGTGGCAAATTGTGTTCAATCTCAGCCTTGGTTTTTCCAGAGCTGGTTACAGCTAAGGTCAAACGGGCGTGAATATCAAGTGTTTCGTTTGCCCTGAGCTGGCTACAGCTCAGGTCAACACACGGTATTTTCCAATGTGATTAACATTAACAACTTCATACATCAGTTACCATTAAAAGATTAGGATCTAGATCTAAGATGAAATTAATCTAATGCATTGCTATCTAAATTGTTGGAAATTCACATAATCCCATTGAAAAATGAATACAGATTGAATAAATCCATTTCACTTTTCACCAATTCATAGACAAAATGAATCCAATTGAAGGCTTGAAGCATCAAAAGCTGAAGCTTTTTTCATGAAATAGCTTCAAGATCAAATCTTTTTCTAATGGGGTTGCTTCAAAATCAAATCTTTTCATCATGGGCATCTTAAAAATCAAATCTATTGACCACAATTTAAAAACTTCTAAACAAGTCCAAATTGTAGAATGCTGAATAGAAAAGAGCAGATGATAATGAGATCCAGACATACCATCACTAATAGGAGCAGGAGCAGGTGCTTGAGCTTGAACAACAGCAGGTAAAGCAATGCTAAAAATCAAAGCAACAATCGCCATGACTCCGAATGAAACCCTAGATGATACTGCCATTTTCTCTTCTTCTTTCTTCTTTCTTCTTCCCTCTCTTCTCTCTTTTCTATGGAAAAATCCCCCTAGAATCTCTACAACAGCCCCGGACAGGAGGCTGAATTAGAGAGAGATAGAGAGAGAGAGGAGTTAGAAATGGGAGAGAAAACCAATAATTACAGAATGAATTCTTCTTCTTCTTGTTCTCTTATAGGGTAATATCGGAAGTGAGTTTTAAATGGGTAAATGGGGTAACCCTTTTTATATAAGAAAAGGACGGCCCTTAGACAAATTCGGATTACCATTCAATTTCCAACTCAACATGTGTTGTATGGTCCTACACTGCATGTGTGAGTTGTCTTGTTGTCTTCTACGGTGAGGGTTTTTGTTTGGCCTTTTCTTTCTCTTCTTGTATGGTAGGTAAAAAAAAAAAAAAAATCTTCATAAGTTCTACCGTACATATTTTTATTTTTAACAGTATTTTATTATAGGGTTATTTGGACGTACCAAGAGTATTATTGGATAATGAATTTTTTTTCTCTATACTAAATTATCTTTTTATTAGAGCAAACATCATGATAGGGAAGAATTTCTTCGATTTTTTTTTCTTCTACCACATATATGGAAAGGCAACTCCTATATGGTTTCTTTTCCAGCCAAATAAAGAAGATTTATGTTAACAAATTAGACCTGGAACTCGATGATTACAAGGCGGGATTCTATAATAGGGTTTCCGGATATTATTCTAGAGAATGCACTAGGATTTTGTTCATATTTATGCAGAATAAATAGTAATAATTGTATGTCTTCTGAAAAATAAACCAAAAGTGATTGCATGTCTTCTGAAAAACAACCACCACAATGCTTGCTCTTATGGTACGTATCAGGGGCGGAGCCATATGGAAGGGTGGATGTGCAATTGCCCACCCAGTCCAACTTCGGCTATCTTAACCAAATTTTATGCGCATGTCCACCCATTATCAAAACCTCCCCCCCCGTATAGATATCTTATAATTTTGGAATCTTAGCTTTTTTAGATGGGTGTTGCAAAAGCCAATGATGCTCATATAAAGATATAAAGAGGGCAAGCTATAAATTCTATTATAACATGATCACCATCATATGTCATAAGAAAGTTTTGCAAAAGACATAGAATTAGAGTTGTTGTGGGGGCACGGGCACATGCTTTCTTCATGCAACACATGTCTGAGGGAGCCAGACCCAATATATAGACAGACAGTTGAGTAAAGCAAGAAACATCAACTGGCCCATTACTAGTGACTTCACTGTGAATCCAGTAGACGGATGTTTCAGTTTGTAACTTCATTCAGCAATTTGGATTTACTAATAACTGAATCGCATTTTGCAGGTAAGGCAGACATCATTGAGGTAAAGTAGATACCACAAGTTATGACACAGAATCTGACAAAGTTCGACGCAGAAGCTGTAAATGAGAAGCACACTGACAGTTTCATCAGAACTCCGTGCAGTAGTACTCCTTGCACAATTGCAAATTACAAAGTCCAATTGCACTTGCAACATTTTGAATGCAGAGTTTCACAATCGAATGAATTTGATAACTGACTTATTAGATAAACACTGAACAAGTGAAAGGAATAATTTTCGTTCAGAATATGTGACTTCAAGATTCATACCTTGTATTGGTATACTTTAGAATGCAAACTCAAATCACCTCTAAACCATTGATGAATCCCATGAGCTCGTCTGAAAGTCGGTGATGGACTGCGATTGATAGTCAGATAAGCTGAGGGAATTAACTGCAGTTCTTCTTGATATTCCCATCCCATTGCATTCATTAATAAACCCGTCAATGAATTTTGCGACGCCAGCCTCTCGATACCACCAGCTCCAAAGCTTTGCATGTTTTCCCGGTGTTCAAAATATCCAATGTACTCACAACAGAGATGATCAGCTGGATTCACAAATAGATTCGGAAGCCAAGTCGATAGAACACTAAAAGGGTCTTCAGAATGTTGGCGCTCTTGGTTAATCTTCATGGCAAATGTGAGTCCTGCTGTGATCAAGCTGCTAGCAATACGGATCCCATGCTTCACTTTCTTATCTTTAATTCTTTCAATTGGAGCCGAAATGAACGGTGGATTGAAGAGATATGATTCAAGAAAAATACCGGTTTTCGCCATGTATCTTCCTGCCAGCATTGCTATGGAAGAACCCATAGAATGTCCTGTTAACCAGACATTACTACCTCTACTTACAGATACCATGTTTCTAACAGCTTGCATTGCAGTTCCAAAGCGGGACGTTTGGTGAAGTCCATTTTGGATAAGATTCAGGTCCAAACTCAGATCCCGCAAGAGACTATCTAATTCAGTGATAGTTCCCCTAAATGCAATCACATACCGTGGAATTTCCACCGAATAGTAGCTGTAATTAGCTTCTGGTTTGAATTCATATATAGCACCAAAGATAGAAGAGTCAACATCATCCAATAGAGTGTACAGTAAATCAAAATGGAAGAATTTCCACCACGGCGGTGCAAGAGCTTGCCGGTTTTTTTCTTGACGGTCACGCTCTAGAACATATACCCCCTGAACTAAGCTAGCGGCTATAGATCTTCGGTCATGTACATTTCCCCTGTTAAAACAGCAATAAATTCATTTCTTAGCATTCACATTTTCGGCAATATATAAAACAAGCAAGTTATACTCAGTCTGTAATGGGTTTTCTAAACAAGCAATTGCAATTCCAGCAAAACGAAAGAAGTATTATCTTACCAATCAACTGTAGTTAGGTGCAAAGGTCCTGAACGGCGAAAATTATCCCTCTCCGATGCCTTCTTCTCCATCTCAAAACCTACAAAACTGAATGCAGCATAGCGCTTGAAACAAGTTAACATCAAAACAAAAGAATCGTGTCAATCATTTGTATCCTTAAATAGAAACGTGTCATATATGTAAGGGGACTCATTCAGTAAATAGTGTACAGATGTACCTCGGTGAAGCGGAGAGTCTACTGTGATGAAGATGAAGTACTGAGGAAATCTAGGGTTTTTGATTTTTGAGGAGGAAGAGAGTTACTCTCTCCATCCCTCTTAACTGACTGTTTGACACACAGAATTTTTACAGTTAGAAGTCGTTGAGTGGTAATCTACTAAGGTAGAGCATAAACTTATGCTATTAAATTACTTCCTATGTTATAATGTTTCACGTGTCTGTAGAATGTACCAACTAAGTAGATCCTACCATTTTATTTGGAAAGCAAGTGAAGCCCAGTTGAACAGGCCCATAATTAAGGATGTGTGCCTTTGAGCAAAAATAATTAAACTCTAATTTTTGTGAAACTAATTAATTTTGTTTCTGACTTTCGAATTAATTTCTGTTCCGGTATCCGAACTACTCCATAGGAGAACCACACAAGATGGATTAAGTAAAATCCACCCAATAATTTGGCGAAAATAGTGGGACTATTGAATCACCAACGAATCTCTTTGCCTGATGGCTCTGGTTTTTTTACATCAAATGGTTAGGAAAAATAGTAAAAAAGTTTTGTGCCAAATAATTAGGAGCTCCAAACTTAATTCAACTTTAAGTTTGAGCATCTATTTGATTCACAACTTGAATGCTCACTTTAGATGCTAGTTTTCTAACTTGAATTTGAAGTTGAATGATTTTAAGAACTGGCTTTACTCTAACACTCAAATACAATAATAGAAAACAATGATTCACATTTTAGCTATCAATATATTATTTCCCTTTGAAAATGGAATATTGAAGCGTCTAGGTGTATGATTTTGGAATTGACCCATTGTTATCAATTATTATTTGGACAATGATGTTATTGTTATCTAGTTTACTTGATCGATTACATACATTTTTAAGATGCGGCACCCTAAAAAAAAAAAAAAAATTATTTTTATTTTCAGTTTGGTTTATTTTGAGGAAAAAATAAATAAGTAAAAATATCATTTTTTTAAGACGAAAGTACGAAAAGACGATACAAAAAACGAAGCCGGATACTATTCGGTCCAAAAAAGGCCCAAATAATTTTAAGCCCATTTATAAGGCCCTTGGCCACTCCGATTCCATTTTAAGAACTTTTTCTTAAGAACCAAATTACTCGAGATTTAGGGTTTTTCTGTTCAGCAGAAATGACATCATTCATCACAGAAAAGCATTTCAAGAGAAGGATATTGTATCATTTTGTTAAGGAAAAATTGAACTATACCAATTAATCAGAAACTTAAATTTTTCTTATTATACAAAAAGGAAATTGACTCTTTTAATTTTACATAATAATAATATTAAGCTACAGACATCCCAATAAGAAAAAAAAAAAAAAAAAAAACATCCAACAATTTTTTCTAGCAGACCATGAAATTCATATAACCAACCAACCCTAGAGAAAAATACTTAACCATACATAAAATTCTAATTTCTGATAATTTCTTTCTTTCTTTTCGATCCGAACGAGCGCAGTTTCTGAATAGTTTTTTTTCTTCTGTGAACAGCTCGTGGAAGATTATGAAGTTTTTTTTCCACAGCCAAGGAATTAAGCTTCATAGATGATCTAATATTGAGTAGGCCAAAGGAAAGCACCAATAGCATAGTTTCTCTTATACTCAAGATCACCCTGAAGAGGTAATCCATACTGAATAAAAAGACAATCTAATTGATATTCAGGCATTGATTCATAATCTGATTTCTTATACCTTGGGTAATGCAATGGCATCTGAAAATACCCGCACTTGTTTTTTTTCTCTCTAAACATCATATGATCTCCATTAAAAACTTGCTGCTTCTTATGATCTTCTTGTAGCTTCATCATCAACTCATTGTTGTTTGAATCATATGCAACTTCTTCACCCATACCTGCAGCTCTCTCTTGTAATATGAAACAAATTAAGAGTGATGGTAAGTGATTAAGAAGGTGACTCTCTCTGCCTCTGTAAAACCCTAAACTGCTTATGATGGCATGAGAGACTCTTGGAAAGTATGTATTTATAGGGGGTGTTGAGAGAAGAGAAGTTACACCGGCCCTTAAAAATAGAGAGATCTTGACTGTCACCTCCTCATGACGAGAGAATCTTACTACTATACGCAATTTGTTGAGGAGGTTTTCTTCTTGTTAGTTGTTATGTTCTGTCCCTCACATTTGGAATAAGAAGGTGTGTTATGAGCATACATTTTTAAACCGTCAAATTTGTTTTTCGTAGAGATGTATAACAGTTGATACCAAATCCAACAGTTAGAGATGTTATTATGCACTGGTGCACGTAACAACATGACTCGGTAAGGAATGCGGTTGACACACTCTAAGAAAAAAACCCTAAGCATTTGCTTACATACTTGCGGAGTAGTATACGCATTTTTTGTTGGAGTGTTTGACATAATTAAGCCGCGTATATGAAAATACAGCTAGTGACATTCAAAGAATATACAGGGTAATAAATATAGAGAATATTTTCGAAGGTAATGAATAATGTTTGAACGGTATGTAAATTTCCTCGAGACCGTATTATATGCTGTATTAATTAAACAAGTAAAAGATCTTACCAGTACAAAAGTAATTAAACAAGTAAAAGATCTTACCAGTACAACTACTTTTGGGGAAAATATATTTAACCCCTATGAATCTTTATTGAAAAAGAATATGACAGGGAGTCAGGGAAGTTTACGTATATTTTTTTTTTTTTTTTTTAGCAGTCCAGGGCCTGGCAACATGAGGCAGGGTCCATTGCCCCGCATAGGTAGAAATTATTAGTATAAACCATTAAAATGTTTATAAATATGAGGGTGTTTGATAAAAATTATCATTATCATTTATGATTATAGATAATCATAAATTAAAAAATGATTATGATATTAATTATTATTATAATAAATTTTAATAAATAATTTTTTGGGATAATTGATTATCTAAAAAAAATGCTCTAGAAGAGGAGAGAAAAAAATGATGATCTAAGAATTTTTTTTTAGTCCACTATTGTTTTTTTATCTCTCTCTTCATAGTTTAGAGAAAATAAGGAAAAGAATCTAATTCATTTTTGTTAAAAAAATAATTGATTATGATAATTTTTATAAATGATTTTTTTCTACTTATGAAAATAATGAGTTTTTTCAATTATAATTAAAATAATCAGTTATTATAAATTTTAACAAATACCTATATAATGGATTATGGGTCAGATAATTGATTATGGGCTCATAATCCATTATAATAATGGTTACCAAAAACCCTATATGAGTCATAAAATATTTTATTAGAGAATAAAAATTTAATATTTTATATTATATGATTACATCGTCGAAATCAGGTTTTGAAAAATGGGTATATCAATTACCAATGTGCATACCGGTAAAAGTAACCGAAAATAGTTCAAATTAAACTTGGAAACCAACAGGACTGGATGTCAAGTACGCACCCAACTTTCTATACAGCTCCGTGCCCGGTATATTATTACATGTATTTCGTTATTTGAATCAGGCCAGTATGATAGTATAAATAGAACGTGGTATAATATGTGAATTTTTCAATATACGCACGTGCACCCTTTTCCGTAATATTCTACTTATCCATTGAATGAAAAATTTATCCAACTAAATAAAAATCACTAAAATAATAAAAATATTTAACGATCAAGTAATGTGTTTTTTACTTGTTAATTTCTAACAATCCAATAGACCCATTTACACTTAAAAAGAATGCGTTGGGGTTTGAAATTTGGATGAGTAATGAATGGCAGATAAACTGAACCAAAGTATTTCATGGAAATGCGAGAGAATTCTGGTATAATCATTCTTTGCTTCAAGGTACAACAATGTCATAGTCATCTGGATTGTTCTAAATTTTTCGGAATCTGATCCAATTATCAAAACCCTATTAAATACCTTGGAATAATAATTCTGCCTTCAACGTTTCGTGTACCTAAGGTTATCTAAGGATCGATACAATCAATCAGATTCAGACCCCCAATTCATTATTAATGCCTAGTATACCACTATAGCTAACTATAGTTACGAGTTTTATCTTGGATGCCAATTAATTTAATTACCTTTCTTTGGCAGTTCCATGGAAACTCTATCAGAAATTTCACAGTTTATTTGAAAACATTGAGCCTGCTGCTCCGTGACATCCACAATCTAAATCAATCCAAACCAAAAGTCTTTAATTTTCCGCGGTAATTTTCTTAACAAGTTTAAACGAGCTTACATAGTCAAGGATAGTCGACTTTCAATCGAAGGCCAAAAATATTTATGGAGACCAAAAATCAAAATGCCCATCCGTTAGTGTTCTAAGAACCAGATTGGATCAGTCGAAAATTCCATTAACATTTAAATATTCCTAAAAAGTTTCAAATGGAGAGAAATGAAATCTTGATTTAATGAACTAAAATAATTTTATGTTATGTATTATTTTATAGGATATTTATAAATTCACTTATACAAAAAAAGAACATATTCTAAAATTTTCTAACTTTAATTTTAACCTCCTAATGAACCAGAATTGAATGGTCGGAACCTCCATTAACATTTTCTAACTTCTTTTATTAGATGCATGTTTGTAATTTCATATATATATATATATGATTGACCTAATGAATTCGAATTGAATCATATAACCCTGGTCCAGTAATTTTTTCAATTTGATGCTTGATCCGGCTGTCAAGCATTGCTCTACCTTTCATGCCAACCAACCTTGCACAGTTATAGAAAGTGGAACCTTACATTCAATCCCTCTCCGCGCCTTAATGAAATTAATAAGCTTTTAAAATATAAAGTCATTCTCAACTAAAATTATTGAGCGCGCAGACACACGCGTATAGTTTGAGGCAGCTACCTAAGAATGACATGTTGCAAGACACCAATCAATGCTATACATGAACCTTATAGCTATTATTTTAAGAGATAGTGTTTAATGGCGGTACCTTATAGCTGAATCCTAGTGGGCAATTTGGGATCAATCAATGCAAGGTGATGATGTGTGCCTATATGGATAACCAACCAAAGCCTAACTAATTTCAGACATGAAAGTTAAGTTTTTTTTTTTTTTTTTTTTCTGAGTAAGATCTCTTTCAAACCTCAAAAAGTATAAAAAACTTAAATGTAGCAAAATGGCTTTGTAAACTTCTTGGGATATAATAAATTTGGGGTAACAAAGGAATTTTGCTTGGGGAGGTAGATATCTGGTTACGTATAATTTTTGGATCATACATTCGTACAGTAATATTTCAGACTTGGATTATATTGTAAAATATCAGATCATACGAGTCATTAAGATGTAAAAATTGGGTGCAAAATATTAGGCAAGGGGCTGTTAGTATAAGTCGGTATATAGAGTTTTGTTTTCAGTTAAACTCTACATTAAATAACTTTGTTTTTAAAGTTTATGGACTTAAGAGCCAAGTTAAAAAAAAATTATTTCTAAAATTAAGGTCTTTAGGGGTTAATGTTCTGTCTCTATAAATAGGAATAAAATTGAAGGTTTGTAGAAAATCCAATCTAGAAGAGTGGGAAAACTTTGTGCTTAGGTTTTTTGGTCTCTTTGGTAGGGAGGGTCGAGTGCTACTGCGAAGGTCAATGTTGGGGTGAGAGAAAAACTTGTAGAAAGAGGATTTTTGTGTTCTAGTGTTTAGGGTTTAGGGCTATGTCCTAAACCAAGTTTTCTAGAGAGTTTACATATTTCTCCTTTGTTACTGGGAACTTTGAAGAAGATGTAGAAGAGAAGACATGAGGATGGTTTAAAGAATTTTTTAGAGAGTTGATTCCTAAGGTTTCTTCAATGGTGTTCTCGGGTATGTCTTGTTAACTCTTTCTTTTTGGATTTTTTTCTGTGGGTTGTGGAAAGAGCATGTAATGGTCTTTGATTGTAATGAAAGTTTTTCTGGTGGTGTTGGTCGTGGATGTAGCCTGTAAAGGTGAACCACGTATATCTTGTGTTATGGTTGTGTGCTTGTTTATCTTCTATCTCTCTTATTAATACTCCCTATTTGGTTTCAAGTCACCAATTTCTCTTTGTGATCTTGTGTTCCGCTGCGCTCGGGGTGCCAATTTCCCCAACAATTGGTATCAGAGCCAAGGACGGTCTGGTGTGATTGAACCTGGTATTGAATGATAGCGTATTGTTCGGATGGAGAAATATGTTTGAAGATAATGTTTCAATCGGTGTTTACACAAAGATATATTTGTGATGTGATTTACATGCAAATCAGAGGTTCAACTTGGTAGAAGTATATGTTTTCCATTTGGTTTTTGTGATGTAGTATGGGATGCAAAATAAGGCTGAGTGAGGTGGAATACATATTTACTTCTTGAGGGTGTTAGTAGCCATACACTTTGAACAATGTGCTACAAATTTTGAAGAAAGGATGAGGTCGTGAGGTCTCATGTAGAAACAAGTCCAGCAACGCTTCGAAGTTATGCACGAGATATTATATATTTATGTTCTTAAATATGTGTTTAAGTATTCTTGATGGCTTGCACGTAATATCAAGAATGTGCCTGATATCAGAAGCATGTACCACATTGATATGGGCATTCACACGGTATATATTCTGAGCGAGTATGTTGGGTGTGATGGTGGTAAAAAAATATGTAAAATTGGTGATGGCTTTGGGAATCGCTCAAAGGATTAAAGACTGTTAATCACGGTGGAGACGTCTGATGGTTTATTTCAGATATACGCTAATCATGCCATGTGCTAGAGAATGATAGTGAAACTAATTCTTCCTTTCTGGGTTAGAGTTCAGTATGTTACTAGCTTACTGATTAGGTGGAGCTAACGGTGATTCTTCTGGATGGTTCTCTTGATGATCAATGGTGGAGTCTGTGCAAGGATTCGTTGATGGTGATTGAAGATTTTTATGGTGTTTGTGAAGCGTGGCCAATTTCACAAGTGTTCTTCAGGTAGAAGATGGTTTGAAGACTTTTATCAACACTACGGTGTTTTGGTCGAAGAGATGGTTCTGTGAAGATTGAAGTTCGGATGTGAACTTCAAAGGTAATTCTACGGGTACATAGAGATAGCGTGAAACCGGATGGAGGTAATTCTTTGTTCGATCGTCTCATGCTTGAAAGCATGATCCGAGGTGGAGAATTGTTAGTATAAGTCGGTGTACAGAGTTTTGTTTTTAGTCAAACTCTACATTAAGTAACTTTGTTCCTAAATTTAAGGGACTTAAGAGCCAAGTTAGGAAAACTTTTCCCTAAAGTTAGGGTTTTTTAAGGGTTAAGGTTGTGTCTCTATAAATAGGAGTAGAATTGGAGGTTTGTAGAAAATCCAACCTAAAAGAGTGGTAAAACCTTGTGCTTAGGTTTTTTGGTCTCTTTGGTAGGGAGGGTCGAGTGTTATCTCGAAGGTCAATGTCGGTGTGAGAGAAAAAATTATAGAGAGAGGATTTTGGTGTTCTAGCGTTTAGGGTTCATGGTTTTGCCCTAAACCAAGTTTCTAGAGAGTTACCCATGTTTCTCATTTGTTACTGGGAAGTTTGAAGAAGATGCAGAAGAGAAGATATAAGGCTGGTTTAAAGAATGATTTAGAGAGTTCATTTCTAAGGTTTCTTCAATAGTGTTCTCGGGTATATCTTGTTAACTCTTTATTTTTGGGTTTTTTTCTGTGTGTTATGGAAAGAGCATGTAATGGTTTTTGAGTAGTAGCCTGTAAAGATGAACCACATATATCTTGTGTGGTGGTTGTGTGTTTGTTTATTTTCTGTCTTTCTTATTATTTCTCCCTATTTGATTCAAGTCACCAATTAGTAATTACCCTCTATGATTTTGTGTTTCATTATGCTCGCGGTGTAAATTTCCCCAATAGGAACAACATGGAAAGGTAGGTGCATAGTTGTCCACCAATTTCTCAAAACCTAGCTCCGCCTCCTGTTTGTACCATCAGGGTCATTAAGCAAGTTCTACCATTGAAATTATATCTTTTAGCTAATTCACTTCTAAAATTGCGTATGTCTATGGATGAATAATATGTGGCGGAAAACCGATGGAATTGCGGTCTCATGATCATCCTTTGCTAGCTTCATTTTTATAAATGTCCTGATCATCTAGAATTTTCTGAGCCAAGTATATCTAGAAACCATATTAAATACCTTGAAATGATGCAGCCTTCAATGTTTCGTGTACCTGAGGTTATGTCAGGATATTCTCGGACCCAATTCATTAATAATGTACGATATAGCACCCTACTATTTTCATATTCTCATGTATCTCTCAGCTCTGTCGATTGTTCACAACGGTGGCTGCCACACACACAACAAAAATAAAAATAAAGTGTGGCTCATCAAATTTGATTTCATTCCACTATGATTGAGTTTAAAGCTTGAAACATTTGCCTTCCTTGCACGCTGTCTCAGAGCATCCGCAACGGTGGAAGTTAGATATGGTAAAAATGATAACCCTTCTCTTTCGGTAATGGTATTTGGAAAAATCCCACACTGGTTAAGGGAGCTATGTACTGAGACATACAGTTTGATAGGATGTTTGGATATCATAAGTAAAAGTTAGAAATAGAAATTATAAATAAAAATATTTTATTTTATAAATAATTAATTTTTTTATTTTTAGAAGTTATCACGTAATTAATAAATAAATTAATTTCTAATTTTTTTATTTCTAAAAATTAAAAAATAATTTTTTAAACGTTATTGAAAACTACTATGATAATTAACCACTCGCCATGTAATTCAATTAGTAACTTGAATGTTTCAAACATTGCTTAAAAACTTGCACGTAAACCAGGTCGGGTATTAAAATCCATATATTACATAGATGCTTGAGGCATTTTAATCCTCTCTTTCTATCAAGTTCAAATTTAAATTGCGTCCAGTACCAAACGTAGTTTAGGAAAGCGCTCGGTCGAATTTGACCGATAAATTTTGCTGATTTTGCATTCGCCAAATTTGCCTAATTCTATTGTGATCCAAAACAAATCCATACAGTATTTAGCTTCTTTTTTTTTTGGCATCCATTGAGGACTCTCTTAGAAGGGGTAATTAGTTAGCAGAATGCAAGTGAGTTTGGTTCATAATTATGGACATATTGTATAAATCCTGCATTCTAAGAAATCTGTCCATAATCCAAAAGTGCAAAACTAGTTAAGGATCCAAAGATGAAGATGTGGAGTTTCAAGGAAGAACGAGAAGATATTGCAAATCCAGTCATATATATATTTAGATCATAACATAATTATACAATACGCCATTACCAGTTTTTCATATATAGAGAGTAGAGAAATACAAATCGATCGACGATGGTTTTCATGTTCATCTAATAACACAAACATTCATGTAGGGAAGTTGTATTAATTAACTACTGACTCCACAAGAAAGCCCCCATGGCAAACTGTCGCTTCTGAGCAATATCACCGGTGACGGGTAGACCGTACTCTTTGAGCAGGATATCTATCTTCCATTCAGGCATGGTCTCGTATTCAGCTTTGGTGTACCGTGGATAGTGTAACGGCATCTGAAAGTACATCCCACCACATGATGAAGATGCCTTATTTTGTTCTCGTGCCACTTCGCCGTTTCCGTAACCAGAGATTACTGATTCACTTCCCATAACACACCAATTTTGATTCTCTATACTAGCTTATGTATTTTTGTTATTTTTTTCCTCTCTATGACAACAATCGAGCTTCTGATCATCTATTTATATAAGCTAGGGACTTGAGTTAAGAGAGACACAAAAATTTAATGTGTAATGTGACCAGTAAATCATTTTTGAGCACACGTATCGTATATGGTTGCATTTCAGCTAACTAATTGTTAGAGACCAATCAATGTGAAACATGAAACGTAGCTATTCTGGCAGATGGCCAGTAAGGGTGGTAGGTTCATAGATTTTAATATTAATCGTAGAACAAAACAAGGATTATGTCACTACGAGAAAAGTCCATCCCTTTAAAAATGAAATAGATTCTAAGTGAAGGATCGCAAAACCTATCTTAGGATAAAAAGATAATAGTCTATACGATAAATAGTTGGTCTATTGAAGGAAAAAACAAAGGGGACAGTAAACCAAGTGTCATCCAATGTTTTTTCTTCCAAAAAAAATAGACGACATTAATAAGATAGAGATCAAGTTTTAAACTCGATTCTTCCCAAACTTTTATCTCTTTTTCTCTTTTTTCAAACTTCAAAAATGGAACTCTCTTTTTCCTCTTCTCTTCTTTCAAGATCAAAAAGCAAACACTCTTTCCTAGACCCTAACTCTCAAACTCAAACACAAATACTTCTGATACTTTCAATCAAAAGGTTAGACAATTTGAATTTTGTTATTTTTATTATTATTCAATTTCACTTTTAGAAGAAATATAGTCTAATTTTTTGGGGGTTGATATTGATTCGTGATTGTTTTGCGTGGTTGTTCAATGATATTGATTCGTGATTGTTTTGCGTGATTGATTGTAGATTATATATCGATCATTTAGGGGTTGATAATTTAGTTCTTAACTTAGGGTTTTAATCATAAATGATTTGTATTTACCATTAATTGTTTGTTTTGTGTTCTATTATTAATTGAGTATTATTGCTTTGCAATTGTTTTTTAATATAGTGAAGTATAGATTATGCTCCATTGTCTTCTATAGGAGGAAAATAATATATGTATGTGAAAACTTAAAAAACAAGGATAGAATTAAATATAGGATGAATGGAGTCATATGAATGAACTCTGTAAGATTATAAGTTAACATGAAAAGTATAACAATGTTATTATTGGTTATGGATTGAATGAGTTTGTTAAAATAAATAGTAGCAAAGATAATCACCAACTCGTCCATACAATTTTCGAGCGGGTGGTGGGAACTACAAATATCTTCCATTTTCCTATATTTGAAATATGTTTTACGCCTAATGACTTTTCGGTTGTAAATGGGTCTGAAAAGCTAACAAACTCTATTCTTTTTACATACTTTCACCAATTTTGAGCAATAAAAAAGATATTAATTGGATCTAAGTTAGGGGTATACCTAACTATTTTCATCCATTGATTCTTTACTTTGTCAGTTTGTTTCTTCATTTTCTTTATAGAAAGGTCCATTTTTGTTGAGTTTTACCTTGACTTTGAGTTTTTAAATTTGTTTGATAAGTCATATAAAGATTCACCCACCTCAAATTTCTCACTAGAATCACTCATTTTTGTTCGAAAAATCAAAATTTGGGTTTTTTAAAAATCTCAACGGAAAAATCTCCAATTTTTTTCTTCTACTTATCTTCCCTCTAAAAAAACAAAACACTAAGTCTAATCTTCTATCACTATGAAAATTAGTAATCTAATTTAACAACTTAATCTTAACACTTAAGAGCCTAGACAATATAAGTTCACACGTTGAACGGTGAAGGAACCCTCATTTTCTATTGGTAGAAATATGCCTTTAAACAAAAGTTTTGGTGAAGACATTTGGTAAAATCTGATTAATGTAAATATTATTGGGTTATGGAAACCCACTCTCTGATTAGTTGTTATCTTCAAAAATTATTGTACTTCTTTTACACATTATATTTAATTATACCGGATCAACGTTATCTATAATGGATGAACAGCACTTCCAATAAACGGTCACACTTAATCATCTTCACATGGACAACCAATCGTTCATAGTCCCTGGACTATGCAGTAAGAAACATAGATCCGCCGCCAGTTTCACTAATTATCCTATGAATTTTTTTTCGTTTGCTTTCGTCTTTTTCTGCTGCATTGTACTCACTACTCAGAAGACATAGCTATACCCAATATGTAGCAAGGGTAAAAATCTAATTTAATTTAATTAAATAATTAATATAAATTAAATGAGGACGATTTAGCTATTATAGTAAATAATATGGTTTTTTTAGATGATTGTATTTTGTCTTACGGAAGAAACCCCAATGGATTTATAAGCCCCTAAACCAGCTTTCAAATAAAAAGCTCGGTTGGGCTCGATTTATAGCAAAATCATTTTTAAATGGGACGGACTATTTAAAAGCAGAATTCAAATGTCAATGAGGGCAGGTGTGGATTCGCCCCCGCCCCCGCCCCCGCCCCTCGGGTGCATTATTTATGTATGCGGAGATTAACTTTTGGTAGTGCAGTAAACACTAAAATTTGAACGATGTTCTGGAGACCAGGTCATTTTTAAGGGGATCCATATCTACTTAGGGTATATGCCCTACAAAGCTAAGGGGTATCTTAATGTGTTGAGATAATTGAAATATCCTTTATTAAATTTATCCTAATCTAATATAATCATCCATCCAAAACAAATATAAAACAAAAACTAAAATAAAATCAAACCTAACCGATTTTTTTTCTTTAAAAACTCTTCTTCTCATCTTTCCCTCTTCAGCTTCCACAAACGCTTAATCGTCGATTCATAAACGAATTTCATCATCGATTAATTTTTTCGTCTACAAATGTCTCGTGTTAAACATTGTAAAAGAGATGTACGACCTAATCCTGGGATTGCGGCTATTGCAAATCAAGCGAATCAAGCAAATCAAGAAGAAGTTGAAGAGTCGGTTCTACAACCCGAAATAGAACCCCAAACGGAAGAACCAATTCCTAATCAACCCAACATGCAAATTAGAAGGTAATTCCCGACAAACCCCTTATATTGCATGCGTTTTTTATTGTCGATTCGAGTAGAAATCATGAAATCTATGGTCCAAAATGTAGTTTTGGTAAAAAATTCAGCTATACACATAGTGTTTTATCCTTCTCGTCTCAGCCGAACTATCTGTTTTTCAAGAACACGAAGAACAGTTCGGATGAGAAATAATTTTAGGGCTAGCCGAAATTTTTTTTCTCTAGATTTTTTAGCCGAACTTAGGAGTTCGGCTATATCGATATTATGTTCTTTCAACCGAACTTTTTAATCCAAAATATAAATTTAAGGTTCGGCTATACTCCAAAATTAACATTTCATCGAACGTTACACTGTTTTAGAGGAAAAATGATGGATTCTAGCCAAACTTTTTTATTATTGACCGAACTTGTTGTTCAGTTAACTCGATTGTGTGTTATTATTTGCCGATTTTTTTTATCCCAACTTCATGCTTTGTTGTTCGAATTTAGTTAAGTAGTCTTTGTTTTTTTTAGGGGCAAAACGAAAGGTAAAGGCAAGCAGATGGTGGTGGAAGATCTTAGAACTCCAACCCCTCGCCACGGTAAATGCCTAGGGGAAAATAAGCGTGGAACTAAAGCTATAAAAATATCGGGGTCATTACCGGGAGTTGTAATCCGTGAAGTGAACCAAGAGATAGAACAAGAAGTAAGTAAGGGTGGAACTAAAGCTACAAAGAGGTCAGGGTCATTACCGGGAGTTGTAATCCGTGAATAAGTGAACCAAGAAATAGAGCATGAAGTTGAGGAAGAGCAAGAGGAAGAAGAAGATTATGAGGAAGAGGAAGAGGAAGATCCACCCCAAAATCTTTCTCTTGTTGTTGTTAAAGAGAAGAAGACACCTAAGACACCTTGTGCTAGATATGCACATATTCCTGATAAGAAGTTGTGTTTAACTCCTACTAACCCACCTCATGGTACGCCGAAAGATGGAGGCGGAGTGTTGCTCGGCTACAAACACTCATGGGATGCCAAAATATACTCGACCAAAGTATTGAATTTTAACTATATACATCTTTTCCTAATTATGATCTCTTAATTATGATTTCGTGTGTGTTAGAATGATTATGTTAATTTTGTAGGATCATAACAATGCGACTAGACTTTTGATACGCCAGAAGGAGGTTTCATGGGATATAGAGGATGAGTGTCCACAGGTGGTGGATAGAGTCAAGTCATGTGTTCTGTGGTCTGCTATCCATTATGGACACACCAATTTTGATAGTGTCGCCGTCTCAGCGTTTGCCGAGAGGTTCTACGCAGAGATGGATACTTTCCACCTCCCATTTGGTGAGATGTTTATCACTCCTGACGACGTGCGCAGGATCACCGGTCTTAGAGTGGATGGGAAATGTGCTGCAGAAGGCTATCAAGCTGAGATGAGTTTTGAAAATATGGAAGTTTTAGCGGAGAATACGCTAGGGTGGAGCCGAAGTAAGACCAAGATGGAGTTTAGACGCGCTGTTAAGGACCCTAAACCTGGTACGGAGTTGATGGAGATCGATAACAAGGGTCGTCCGATCAAGAAGCTCAGGAAGTTCAATTTGGTTGTTTTGAAGAGGGAATTCAGAGGGACAAGAAAGAAAGTGGAGATTTGGTGATGGACGAGGACAAGATTAAGCAATATGTCACCGCTTATTTTTTATATCATCTAGGAAGCCTTATATTTCCCGATACTTCTGGAAACATGGTGGGCGCCAATTTTCTCCAGCTTTTGCATCCCCTCAAAGAGGTTAATGATTATTCTTGAAGCACTGCGGTCCTTGCGTTCCTTCAAGACCAATTTAGGAGCGCTAATCGGATTAATACTTCACAAATTGGAGGATACTACACTCTCTTCCAGGTAATCTTCGACATACTCATTCCAATAAATTGCATAAGAAAGATGATTGATGAATCTTTATATGTAGCCGAACTTTCTTATGTTGGGTTGATAATTGATTTTTTGTTTTAACCGAACTTTTGTTAAACTTGATATTTTTCCTTAGGTGTGGATGTACGACCACTTCCTTTTAATGAAGTTGGCTGGTGCGAAGAAAGGTTGGCTTGTTGGGCAGCCGACGGCCGGAAAGTACGAGTTCAAGCGCACACAGTTGAAAGCTAAAGAGGATTCGTTGGTATACACGAGGAGAGTGTTGGATGATTTAGGAGCGCAAGAAGTAGTTTTTCACCCCTACTCTTTTGCTGAGGTTGAGATTTCGCCAGTCGTTTGTGCACAGACTATCCAAACCGTGGTGAATGAAAACTTTAGATTGTTGAAGGGGGCGTACGAAGAACACCGCCAATTTCTTTAAGCCCTGTCATGACCCACAACCAACGCCAGACATGTGGAACAACACGGATGAATACCTTATTGATGAAGATGAGTGTATATCTTTGGAGGAGGGTACCCAAAGTGCCTATGGAGAAGGGTACATGGATTGGTATCTAGGTATTACTCATCCCTATGTTGTAAATCATGTTGAACAGGCTAAGGCGGATAAGGAAAAGGGAAAGGCAAAGGCGAAGGATAAGGGAGTTGAATCCGGAAAGACGTCTACTTGCGGCGAAGATGTGGCAAAGGCTTTGGAGAGTGTGGTAAATAAATAATGTTATTCTCATTAAGTTTTTCGAAGTGTTATAAACTTTGATCTAAAATAATGTATTTTTATATTTAACTTTGAATAGGTTAAGGCGGGTAGGAAGCTATTGAGGAAAATGATGGCTAAAATTCGCACGGGAGACCCTATGTCGACTCAAGAACAGACATCCCTTTACAACGAACGGGACAAGGTCATAACGAACAATGATGTTGAGTTTATCAAGGAGAAGGCGCTCAAGAGGAGTCGTGTACAAGGGGGAGGTTCAGTTGCTGTCGTTACTACTAGAAGGGGACCAAGTGGGGAAGGCTCAAGTGCGGCTGCTGCTACTATGTTGGAACCAAGTGGAGATGAGACCCCATCCGACGAAGAACTTAGACGTGGTAAAAGAGCTCGTCGTACTCGTCGACGTGGTGAATGAGTGCTTGAATTCAGTATGTTTGCATTTTAGAACAATTACATGGTTTGAATTTTGTTAGTTGGTTTGCATTTGACGTTAATACTTTGTAACTTGGTTTGAAACTTTAGTTAATGAATTTCGTAAGTTCGGTAAAAGAATTCGGTTCATAAAGCCTATTACAAAACAAACCGAACAAATAGTTCGGTTGTTAAAAGAAAAGTTCGGTCGACATATATTTAAATCTATAAAAAACAGAGAAATGTTCGGTTATTCAATCATATTATCGAGCTAGCCGAACTTTCTACTTGATAAAATTGTTTGATATTTTGTGTAATGTTCGGCTAGAGAGAATAAGTTCGGCTAAGAATTGCACAATCCAGAGTAATGTTCGGCTAGGGAGTAAAATATCAAACCTAGCCGAAATTCTGAAACCAACAATCCCTGGTGAAATCACAAATGTTCGACTGCCTGCAATAAATAATTTTCAACCAAACTTCTGACACAAAATACCCTGGTAAATTAAAAATGTTTGGTTAAAATACCAAATATAAGCTTAATCGAACTTTTTAGGATGGTTCTAGACATACAAGTTCGGTTATTAAATCTTATTATCGAGCTAGCCGAACTTTATACTTGATAAAATTCTTTGTTATTTTGAAAGTTCGGTTAAGAATCACATTGTTCGGTTTGAAAGTCTATTAAAGTTCTAACCGAACATCTCAGTTCGGCTACTACCATTAGTATTACTACCAGCTAAGTTCGGCTATTAACAATAGTTTTAACTAATAGTTCGGCTACTACCAGAACTTATATAGTTCGGTTATCTGTGTTCTTCATTGTACTAGCCGAACTTATATCGAGCTTGTCAAAGCCAAGCTATAGAGTTTGATATTTTCACCAAATTTAAGCCAAAAACATTAGCAAATATACCCGGGACTCCTAAACATTATCATCTTCTTCGTTGTGGTCTCGGTAATTTTGGGGTTGAGTTTGGGTTTGGAGAAGAACACATTCACCATCTAACAAATCATCCATTACCGGATTGTTAGTAAGATTGACGAATAATTTGTTTCTTCTATGATTTAAAGGTTCAAATTCCTCTTTGTTTGCACTAGAGTAATTCATTTTAAATTCAATAACCATCAAACTTAGGTTTTAATTTTTTTTCAAAAACTCTTCTTCTCCTTATTCTAATTCTCTAACACAACAATATTTAATATCATCTAACACTTAAAATTAACTAGATTTAACTAACTCTAATTGTTACCTTCTAATTGAATGAAGATATTTTTATCATTAATAAAATTTTACGGATATAGGAAACCAGAAATTACTTCCTAATAACTTTAGGAAAATAAGAGATGGTCCTCTCAAATTCTGAGAGGTCCAAAAAATCGTTCTAAAATTTTAACTTATACAAAGACAGTTTTGAGCAATTTGATGTAACTTGTTTGGTACTTAATTTCCATGAAATAGGATAGAGGAACAAAACAAAAAAAGTGCTTAGGTAATCCGAAAACGCCCGGGGGCTGACTATCCATTGTCTAAAGTCTAATCTCTGAAGTGTTGACCTCAAAGAGAAGACTGTTCCAATATACGTTAACCAATTAAGAGAACTCATCTTGCTAACTTAAAAACGAAAGTCGGATCAGACACACCGTTTTCTTTTGGGATGTAATGTTCAGTTGGAAGCACGTCGATCCGAACGTGCATGGACTGGTTGCCGTTATATCTTCCGATGAAACCTAATTCTCTTTATAAAAAATAAAAATGGTTTTAATTTAATTAGCACCAAACTAATTAGTCTATCTCACGTCTTTCTCCCATCACAAATCATGCCTACGACGTGTCTCTTTTCATTACTTGACAATGTGGCGGCTAGGTTGACCGTCCGAGAAAGATTGATCAGTCAGGTGAAATTTCATTTTCCCTGCATTCTTAAGATCATAACGAATCAGTCTATTTTTTTTTCTTTAATTCTTTGATACTTTTAATCCTGGTTCTGTCGTGTCCATGCAGCAGCTGTATTTGGGTTTTATTTGGGTAGACAAAGAACCAACCGTCGACCCAAACGGTGGTGGTGGTGGTGGTGGTGGGTAGTTATTACTGACACATAAAAACGAGTACACTATCAAAAGACAATTGATGGAGACGGTTGGCCGTTACAGCGACATTAAAACATTTTTTAAAACAGAAAGTCGCGGGAATTCTTTATAAAGGACTTCCAAATATAACGGATTTCCAAAATTTACAGTCAAAATTACCATTTTTCCATTACCAGCCAATCCAAAATAAGAAAATTCCATCTCTTAAAACAAAATTCATGAAAAACCCATCTTGATTTTTTCCGTTTCCAATCCGTTATCTTCAAATTTTTCTCCATCAAATCAAGTTAATTTTTCTGTTTTTGATTTTCTTTAGTAAAAAAAAACAGACGAAACCCCTTTAAATTTTGATCATCAATTTCAATTTTTCCGTTTCTATCCCTTTCATTTTTTCTGTTTGATCATCTTTCCTCGGTTGTCATCGATTGAAGGTATTCTGATCATCATCTCTTCTTAGTTTTCATCGATTGAAAAAATTTCTGATTGTATTTTTCTGATCATCTCTTTTTAGTGTATATCGATTGAAGAATTTCTTATTGTATTATTCTGGAAGTCTGGTTACATACCTACCGTGGCAAATTCGACACAGTTTTTCCAATTTTGATCGGTTTGGTGGGGGATGGATCAATTTAGACAGATTGGGAAGGTTTTAGGGAGTTTAAAAGCTCTAATGGTGTTTAAAGATGAAATACAAATCAATCAAAGACAGTGTTGTTTATTGGTAGATATATTCAGTCAAGCGTTCGACGGCGTCTCCGAAGAGTTAAAAGAAAACCTGAAATTTGCAGAGAGGAATACAAAATGGAAGATCCTTGAACAGCCTTTGAAAGAGCTACACAGGATTTTCAAAGAAGGTGAGTTATATGTACAACAATGTTTAGAAACAAGAGATTGGTGGGCTAAAGTCGTTTCGCTTTCGAAAAACAAAGATTGTGTTGAATTCCATATTCATAATTTGTTATGTTGCATTCCGGTTGTCATTGAATCGATTGAGATCATTGCGGAGATTTCCGGTGTCGATGAAGATGAGATTCAGAAGAAGAGGTTTGTATTCATGAAGAAGTATGAGAAAGAATGGCAAGATCCGAAGCTGTTTGAATGGAAGTTTGGGAAGAAGTACTTGGTTTCTCAAGATTTTTGCAAGCGGTTTGCTGCGGTTTGGAAAGAAGATAGATGGGCGCTTCTGCAGTCGATTATGGAGAAGAAAATGTCTGGGAAATTGACAAAGCAAGAACAACGCCTCGCGGAATTACTGTTTAATAACTTGAGTGAGATAGATTCTTCGAAGTTCAAGCTGTTCCCGAGTTCAATTCTAGTGGGTTCGAAAGATTACCAGGTGAGACGGCGATTAGGAACCGGTAGCCAATTCAAGGAAATTCAGTGGTTAGGAGAAAGCTTTGCGTCTAGACATTTCTTCGGCGAGATTAGTGAACCTTTAATGCGTGATATATCGGTTCTGTCTTCTTTAGCACATCCGAATGTATCGAATGTCTTCTGCGGATTCTCTGACGAAGAGAAGAAAGAATGTTTTATGATTACAGAATTGATGAACAAAGATCTTAGCAATTACATTAAGGAGATATGCGGTCCGAGGAAACGAATACCGTTCACAGTTCCCGTTGCAGTTGATACAATGCTTCAAATTGCAAGAGGAATGGAGTATCTTCATTCTTTGAAGATTTATCATGGAGATTTGAATCCTTCTAATATCCTTGTTAAGGTAAGGAATACAGCTGCAGAAGGATATTTACATGCAAAAGTTACAGGATTCAATCTATCTGCAGTGAAAACTCTGTCCCGAAGCAATTCAAATACTAATGGGATACAAACTTTTATCTGGTATGCCCCAGAAGTACTACTAGAGCAAGAACAACCAGGGAATGTTTGTACTGCAAAGTACAGTGAGAAAGCCGATGTTTATAGCTTCGGTATGATGTGTTTCGAACTTCTGACAGGGAAAGTTCCATTTGAAGATAGTCATCTTCAAGGAGATAAAATGAGTAGGAACATACGTGCAGGGGAGAGGCCGCTGTTTCCATTAACTTCACCGAAATACTTGACGAACCTGACAAAGAGATGTTGGCAGACAGACCATGTTCCGCGCCCTAACTTCTCATCCATATGCAGGGTTCTTCGCTACATCAAACGGTTTCTGGTAATGAATCCAGATAGTGGTCAGCCAGATGCACCGTCGCCGCAAGTTGATTACAATGAATTAGAGATAGGTCTTTCTAATAAGTTTGTTGGTTGGGGAGGAAATATAGAGCCAATGCCAGTATCACAAATTCCATTTCAAATGTTCTCTTATAAAGTTCTGGAGAAGGAGAAATCAAGTACTGGGCATATTCGAGAAAAGGGTTCGGACTCTGGGAGCGAAGGAGCTTCTGTCTGTGGAGATGAGAATTTGAGTATTGTGGAAGATCCATTCTCAATCTCAGTCGAAAAGCCAACTTCAACCGAAAAAAAGAATTCATCCCAACAGGAACCCGGCATAAGAAGATCTTCGTCATCGAAGAAGCTAGACCCAAAAGCGATTAAACAAGCAGGTCAACAACTTTTTTTTTGCTCATAACACAAATATCACTCTACATTGCCATTAAAGTGATTATGCATCTGAAAACAGTACTATTAATATGATCATCAATACTGCTCGACTCCAAGTACTGCTTCAGGCTGAGTTGAGACATTTAACTAAGTTTTCTCATGTCTTTTAGGATCTACAGGGACGCCTAAAGGAAGATCATTAAGACCTCCACAACTCACTTCATGTGGAAGAAGTTTAAGGATGAACTCGGAAAGCCAACTACCAATGGTAAGTCCAAACACTAGGCGGAGATCGTCAGGCCACGCATCAGACTCTGATATATCATAAATCTTCTTCATTTTGGCAACAAATACATTTTTTCACCCTTCCACAGGTAAAAATCCGTCCTAATGGTGTGGTTCTCCTAGAACGAACTTATGCATATGCACGCCAAATTTTCCTTCTGTTTTGTAGTGTAAGCTTTTGAGTGGCGTCAGTTGCAAATTTGTGTGAATCTTGTAAGTCTAACTACACTTCGGTTGTTTGTCTATTGGGGAAGGGGATACAAAAATTACACAGTTCATGTATAAAGTCAGGCAAGTTAATGTTCCTCTCTTGTAGGTTGTTGTTGTTTGTTTTTTATCCTAACTCTGAAACTAGTTAATGTTCTCTCGGAATTGGTGTTCTATCTTATCGTGATGTTTTAGTTTCCAATTCACCTATTTTCTACTCCTGCAAATGGCGAACAGTACCAGTAATAAGTTGAAAACAGAAACCAGTAACTTCTAGGAAATATATTATCACCAGATACATGGGACAAGTTTACCAGTCCAGGCAGGCACTACATGTTACTGCTAGATTTCATTTGGTGAACGTAGCTCCAATGAAATAAAAGCTTCTTCTTCGACAACAAGACTCATGCATTGTTGCGCAGAGAGTGTCTTCAGGCCTATAAGGCTATAAATATTTATTATGATTGATGAGCAGCGTATAATTGTAGTCTAACATTTATCATACTATTATGAGGGTTGCAAGCTCACAACCCTATGTTTGAAATGCTAGGCAAAGTGAAAAAATGTACCTGTTGTTTAGTCAGGCAGGCATCTCCTGATAGCACGAGTCTTGTCTTCTTTGTCCTAAAATCAATCCAATGGCAAAAACTTGTTGTTCTTGAAAGCATCTCTAAGTGCAGATTTCTGCTTCTGAGTAATCACAGTAAGCATCTGTGCAAGTGCAATTGACAGCCTGCCTCACCGCCTCCTTGCTGCAGTGCAGCCAAGCACACAATACCAAAGTGTTATGTCATCATCAATTTTCCATTCTAGAGCTTCATCAGGAGTCTCAAAATATCATGCATAAATTAGAATCAGAACTCTCACTTATCAAAACCTGATCTATTAAATTCCAAAAACTAGAATCAAATTTCAAGCACATGACAGACAATTAGGTCTTTGAGGCATTTCATCTCTTTCTTTCTTTTTTGACACATAAAGAGCAAATTTGATTAGAAATCAGCAAGGTGTGCAAGGATATATTGGTTAACAACCCCAATTGTGTCAGCGCAGCTAATAAATACAGAACACATATCCGGGTCGGATAGGGTCGGGTTGAAGTAAGACGGGTCGGGGAGTATGGGTCAGAATACAGAATACAATGCAGAGTTGTTATCTCAAGTGTCAGTGTAGCTAATAAATAAATACCTTAATACAGCTCCCGTGACCTCACAATCACAATCACATGGAGAAAGAAGATCCTCTATAGCTACCCTCAGTTGAATCAGCAAAGAAAGGAGTAAAGAAAACTCAAAAAAGAAAAGACCCCTCATTTAAATCAGATGGGTGTGTTCTTTTATTCTC
Source organism: Papaver californicum (assembly GCA_023531435.1). Classification (NCBI taxonomy): domain Eukaryota; kingdom Viridiplantae; phylum Streptophyta; class Magnoliopsida; order Ranunculales; family Papaveraceae; genus Papaver; species Papaver californicum. Next base: position 349,177 of record JAJJMC010014561.1, on the reverse strand, counting down.
TTACTCTAATCCTTGTTATAATCTCTACTACATTTGTGTCTCCTTCCAAATCTGCCCCAGACTATGCAACTGTAGTTTACAAAGGTTGTGCAAACCAGACATTCTCAGATTCAACAGGAGGAGGAGTTTATTCTCAAACACTCTCAGGTCTATTCACTTCACTCATTTCCCAATCTTCAAAAACCAAGTTCTTTAAAACAAGTGCTGGTGGTAGTGGTTCAGTTTCATTTACTGGTTTATTCCAATGCAGAGGAGATTTAAGTAATGGAGACTGTTACAGCTGTGTGAGTAAACTCCCAAAGATATTAGACAACATGTGTGGTAAAACAATAGCTGGTAGAGTTCAACTCTATGGTTGTTATGTTTCATATGCAGTATCAAATTTCCCAGAGATTTCAGGTGTTCAGATGCTTTATAAAACATGTGGTAGGTCTCAAGCATCTGGGGTTGGGTTTGTAGAGAGAAGAGATACTGCATTTGCTTCAGTAGCTGATGGTATAGTAAATCAACAGAATGGGTTTTATACAGCTCAGTATCAATCTGTCTATGTGTTAGCTCAGTGTGAAGGTGATTTGAGTACTAATGATTGTGGTGAATGTGTTAAAACTGTTGTTCAGAAATCACAAGTTGAATGTGGGAGTTCAATTTCTGGTCAGATTTATTTGAACAAATGTTATGTGACTTATGCTTATTATCCTAATGGAATCTCAAAGAATTCTTCTCCAGGTACATTTTTCTGATTTCTCTTTGCTTTGCTTGTCATTGATCGCTTGATTTGATTCCTCGTTATTTGTCATTGAGGGGTTTGGTTTTGATTGTTCAAAGGAGGAGGAGGTGGTGGTGGTGGTGGTGGTGGTGATGGGGCAGCACAAAATACAGGGAAAACAGTAGCTATTGTGGTTGGAGGAGCAGCAGGTGTAGGATTCCTTGTTATTTGTTTGATGTTTGCTAGATCTTTGATGAAGAAACATCATGATGATGGTAACTACTGACTGATTGATTAAGAAGATTGATTACTCTTTTGCTTTCTAAAAATTATTACTCTAATAATCATATGGTTCTTAATGGTGTGTGCAGATTACTGATGGAAAGAAGCCATTTTTTTAAGGATCATGGATGGATGGGGCACTATAAAGCTATTTTGAGGAGAAGAATTTAGGATGGGGGGTTTAGGAAGAGATTAATAGATAGACAAAAGGAGGTGTTTTTTAGTTGTAAAAAAAAAGAAGAAAAGGGGGATATTTTTGGTTGGGAAGAGGAGCACATTGTTGTTAAAAGAAGATTTGTTATAAGAAGAATGAATTTTTTTTTGTTTTTTTTTGCTAAAATTTTCCCATGATTCATTTCTGAGTGGGGAGTGGAGAGAAAAGAGCAGCAGCAGCAGCATGATAAAAGAGAGATTTTTTTTTTTTGGCTTTCTCTCTTCATTTCAGAACAGAGTTCTGTCTTTACTAATTTTTGTTTTGAATTTTCTCTCTTTCTTAATACATATTTCTGACAAAAAAGTTGGAAAATTTTGCCTCAATCAATTGATCTTTCTTTTTGCTCGTATGTTTGATTGTTTTTGATCTTTTACACAGATTTAGTGTGGGATGGGGATTGTTCTATTACAAATTTGATTAAACTACTAGGATTAATATCAAACATATTCTTTTAATGCACTTTGAGGGAGGATTCGTTTTTTTTTTCCTTGGAGAGTTGGGATTGTTCATTCATTGTCTTTCTTTCACAGTTTTCTAAAGGAATTTGGGTTTTCAAGAGAGAAAAAACAAACCCTAACTTGTGCTTGTCTTTAGTTTAAAAAATCGAATAAAAATGTGTAATTTTGTACTATTACCAGCATATACATATGTGCCCATTCAACAGTCACATGGCTTGTCGGATTTGTCACTTCTGTTTTCCTTGGGCTGGCTCTCAATCTCAAGCTTCTTTTGGTTCATACAATGCAGTCCGGTTTCAATTTTCACCCACCCAGTCAGACCGTACAAAGGAAAATAACAGATATGTAGTGAAGACAAGAAACTTACTGTACTAACCAACTTGCAGCAGAGGTGTTACTGAATGGTTCTTCTTCCTTGGCATAGCTCTAATCTGCAGAAATTGCTGCACAGATCTGTTCTGAAACTGGAACAAGGATGGATAACAAAGAAGATAATGAAATGAATAAAATCAAATAAATTGATATTTTTGCATTATAACTGAAGTTAATTTACATTCACAAGGCCTAATATAACCACACTTTTTCTGCATTTCCTTCCACGAAGAAAGCAAGTAATACAAGGCTAAATACATATTTTTGTTGATCTAGAGATGTACAAAACCTATGGACAAAATCAGAAAAACTAACCACATACCCTTCAAAATTTGTGCTTGTCATGAAACTGTCTGGCTCAGGATACCTTTTGCATTTGTTAGAGGACTTCAGGCCCTTCACCATTCAGGCATTCACTTAAGCATTTGTGCAGCTTGAGAGCATTGATCTAATTTTACACAAACCACATTTGTTCTCATGGGTTTAAGGTGACCACCCGTGCATAGGTTAATTTCTTGTTTAAGGTGATTGCTGCAGACGCAATGGTAGGATGGTAAAGTCAGCAACTATTATCAAAATCATGCTCAAACATTTTCTCTAGTGAGACCTAGGAACGTAATCATCTTTCACACAAGAGATTCACCATGTCTCAATAGCTTTAGCTTCCTCAAATTCTTAAACATCATCATTCGCTAAATTGGAAGCCCTGTGAGCTTGTGGCGCCAGCTTCTAAAGAAATTTCAAGCTTTTCGATATAGAGAGAAACCTTTCCTTACACCATTTGTAACACCTTTATAGTACCGGTGGAGTTGGCAGCAATGAGCATATTTGATTTCCTTCTCCAGCAAATACTTGAAACAAACTGTCCATTGTCGTCGCTGGACTCTTGTCCAGAAACGGGATCAATAGAACCAAACTGATGAGAAGTGATTGGCATAGAGAGAGATCTATAGTAAGAATAAATCTGCAGAAAACAAAGCAAAAAAATTAAATTAAAAGCCTCTCCAGCAACTCCCGACAACGTGTATGCAGCATTTTTTTGGTCAGAGTGTGAAAATGCAATCAAATTTGAAAAGGGAAAAGAATACCTCATTTGTTTCTGAACCGCAAGCAATATATCCATCCGAGACCGCCAACCCCACAAAGTTCTGAAGAAGCAAGATTGAAAAATTAATAAACAGATGCTGAAACACCTCAATGTTTTACTTCAAACAACTTAACAACGGATCAACATCAGAACCTCCCAACTTTATACCTAAAGTGGTTGAGAAGGATATACATAATGTATTCAGTTCAATTAGCTGATGAAATTTTTCCGTCTTGGCATTATAAAACATATCACACGTGATGTTTCTTTTTGTTCATCCATACCCAATAGAAAGGTATTATCCATTCTTTCCTTCCACTGGATTTGGACAAGTGTACACCTTTCTATTATTAGAGATGACAAACAATAGTTTTCCTTCCAGCAGCCGGGCATAAAAATTACTAAATTAAATTGAGTTTTTCTCTTTTTTTATATCACCTATGATACTTTTACTCCAGTTATTTTAACATCCAATGCATACGAATGACAGTTGCAAGTTCGAAGATCAGCAACATTTAGGATAAGGCAAACTAACCTTTTCATTAGTATGACCTTTATAGGTTAAGCTGCAAGCCTTAGTGGACAATGCACCGGAAATCGTTTGGTTGAGATCCCAAAGCTTCAGCGTGTTGTCCGTGGATGCAGAAACAAGGGTTTCATGGTCCAAGAACTTCACATAGCTAACAGCTTTCCCATGCCCTGCCAATGAGCACCAAGGGATCCTTGTATTTCGGAGATCATAGCAGTGCATCTTATGATCGGCAGACCCAAATGCCATCAAATGCGGGGAATACGGAGAGAACTGAACACAGCAAACATTGGCCGCACTGCGTATTGTGCAGGTAGACTTTCTCTGTACAAAAGTTGCATTCTGTAAGCTTCTAATAATGAAATATCTATAGATACATGGTTTACTTAAAGCATTTGAATGTCTCAAGATAATAGTAAACAGCTGGTTATCATTTAGTCGGTTACTGCTTTCTATCCAGGTATTATTTATCAGCACTCATGCAGACTTACCACCTATCAACCCATCTTACTTTCTTCTCGATTATAAATTTATGAACTATAATATTCTAACTCAGTGATGCAAATAATATCATCAGGCAGAAACTACAAAAAACAAGTTCCCAACTCTAATTTTCAATGTTTTCAATACCAACTTAAAAGCATGGAATTAGGATAAGATAAGTGAACATGCCTCATTAAGGCTCCATAATTTCACAGAACAATCGTCACTTCCACTGGCTAACTTCATGGGATCCATCTGAGAAAAATCGACGGACCAAATTCTCGTCTCATGTTCTTTGTATCGAGCAAATCCCTGACCAGTGCTTGCATCCCAGAGCTGCAATTCAAATAAAGTTATGAACTGTGCAGGAATTTAGTAAATAACGTAAACCATTCATGGACTATTGACGGGTAAACAAGTAACCTTAATCCATACAAAAAATGACTAGCGAAGAAAACTATAAGGGAGAACCTTGAGTTGGCGACTCGCAAATGACCAACTCAAAGAGCTTATGGTAGCCAAACCCTCAGCTCTCTGTTACATAAAGAAGCACTACTCGGAATCCTAAAGCTGAAAACATCTTAAAAATAAAGTTTTCCCGAGTAAAGTTTGTATCAAGCTAAACTACTAGTTTACTACACATCTATGCTACACATAAATGTATGTACCTTGTATTGAACACCATTTAGTGCATAAGAAAACCCACCTGTACAGCACCATCGTAATCAGTTGAAGCCAAATAATTCTTTATGTAACTATTCCAGCAAACGCAACTGAGCTTACATTTGCTGGACATCTCAGCCACTGGATACTGAATATCAACAAAATCATCCAACAGTCCGTTGAAATCAAAGATTTTAATTTTCTTCGATACTCCTGCAGCAGCGAAGTACTCCTCATCTCGGTCAAAACTCAATGAACAAATTACATTTGCAGAACTGAGAAGATCCCCATTTCTTAATGTCCCACGCACTTCAAACTTTTTATAGCGAGTATACTTGCATAGACCATCAAAAAAGGCACCGACGCGATCTGCAGGTTTCTGGTTCACAACACGAGGTGTATTCCCATTTTGTACGTGTGACCATTTATCCTGCCTGTTAAGAAAATCAGTGTCCAAACGACCAGTGGCAGAAGCATCTGGAAGCAAGAGTTGGGATCTCATGGAGAAGTACGCATTTTCAAGCAGGCTCATATTCCTTATCAACCTATCATCATTCAAATATAACAAAGGTGAAACCTTTTCGCGTGTGTCTGACCTAAGAGGTTCTTTGGAAAAGAGGTCTTGTTCTCTTGTATCCTTATGTTCCAAAGAATGAATACTCCTTGTTTCTATTGAGCGTCTATTCTCAACCTCCTTGATATCTGTTTCTAAGCTGCTGATGTCTTCAAGTAATTTAGAGGCCTTTTGGTCTTTTTGTTCCTTCAAAGATGTTAGAAATTGCAGCAGCAGCTCTGATTCAGCAAAATCTTCTTGAACTGACCGGTATCCATCCTCAGACGTCAACTCTTGAGATTCTCCTATAAGTTCAGACTGTAGGATTGCCCTGTTTATATCATCAAATATTTAATCACATCGCTACTTAGAACAAAATATGAAAAAAAAAAAAAACATATACTTACAGCTTGTAACTTTTTTGCTAATTTTCATATGCCAGTTCAGCTAACCGGAAAAGATAGAAAAATACAGGTATGGTATATAAGCTTTTGGGCTTCTACTACCAGGTGATATATGTCTAGTAAAAGATAACTTCCGATGCAAACAACGTTAGTATGCGTTGTATTGAAGTGCGGAGCACTCTAGGTTATCAGGCTTGTGCGAACATATTTTTTCTATAATAGACTCATTCACAGATATGATACAGGGAGTTGGACGGAATTGTGAATACCTTGTTGTTGGCCTCGATGATGGTTCTGGATGAAGAAGCCAGAGACAAAATCCAGCTTCTTTTGGGTTTTCTGATAGAAAACCTGGAGGGAGAATCCGATGCTGAATCTTCAACATTGCTTCAGCATGCAATTCCGATGATTCAGAACGGGAAAGCAGCTAAATGTAATGAGGCCAAATTAGTCTGACTCTGGCTAATATATCATTTCCATCAAGAAACGAAAACAGGGATAGATTGACTAGAGACAAACAAATGTGGAACCGGAAGGAAATATAGATTTGTATAAAGATTGTTCAACAAGATGCAACAGGTAGCACAGTCTAGAGTTGTGTTATGATATTTTTATAAAGAGGAAACATTTAAGCATAGAAAATAGGATATTGTGTTACTTCAACAGAACAAGAAGTCCAACTTATGACCTGTGTTTTAGTATCTTTGTATCACAAATGTCAATCTCTACACCATTTCATAGTACTAAACAATCCAAGAGGGTATAATATTTCAGATGAAGAAAAATCATTCAGGGACATGTGCCAGAGAAATTTTAAAGACATTTGAATTTTCCTCATTTTTCCAACTTTTGGAATAAACACAAAAAGTACGAATAACTTTATAAGTTAAATGCAGGTGAATCGAATAATAAAGGATCTTTTTCCAATCAGACATTTATAATTAAATCAAGAGAACTTTTCCCCTGATGTTTACCAATGAAGCTGTTTGAGTTCATTAGATTAGCTTTTTCCGGATATCATAAAGACTTCCTTTTAGCAGTATATACCATTAACTAACTGAATTGGGAATATTGAACAGCATGAACGTATCAGTGTAATGTATAGGGAGGACTCTGAAATAATAGCTAAGAAAAAAAAAAAAAGATAAACCAACCTCAAAGAGAAGAATTCCAAGAGAGTAAATATTTGAGAACAATGTGGATCGCGTTCCTCGAAGCTCCTCTGGGCTAGTATACCACCTCTCTTCGGACTGAGAATTTGCAGAGACCAACTGTGGTCGGTTGCTATTAGTTGTTATGCCGTTGCTGGACCTTTTCCGAGGCCTGTCTTCTGAATAACCAGAATAACGCATCTGAGTGCTATTAATATCAACTGTATTGCGCTTATAGTCAGATTTAGCTAAAAACCCGAACTGCTGCCAAGTAGATGCTATGTTCTCATTGAGTTTTTGATGCTTTGCTGTAACAGTAAGGAGGGCATGATCACTTGTTTCCACGTCCTTATTGGCACTCAACTGACTCTTTGAGAAGGGAACATCTAAATCAGGCATGCTCTCTGACAATGCATTCCGTGCCAATGTGCCAACATATTTGACTCGATTCGATGGCAACAACTTTAAACAAGACGGACGTAAGTCTCGCAATACGATCTGTTTGGAGTTTGCAAGATCAACAAGCTGTACAATCTGCATAAAAATATCCAGCCTCTCAGCTTTATCCAATATACGCAACCCTGGTTTCATCCACTCTCTTAAGGTAATTCCATCATCTAACCTCTTAAGCTCAACGCTAGAAACACTTTGCCGTGATGGGTTTTCAGATTTAACACTTACATCCAACGGAGCATCTAAAACTACGTCATCAACGCCCTTACTAAAACCTGGTTTCATCCAGTCTCTTAAGGTAATTCCATCATCTAACCTCTTACGCTCAACACCAGAAACACTTTGCCGTAATGGGTTTTCAGCTTTGACACATACATCCAATGGTGCATCTAAAACTTCATTCTCAATCCCCCTACTCCTCTTCTTATTCTGATTCATCTTGGAAACACCAAACCCATCAACACCTTCTGGATACTTGCACACAGCTCCCTTCCCTTTCAAACTATTCTTAACAAAAAAATTCGAAAATCCGGATGCCAGAACCTTGGTCCTCAACCTTGCCGAAGACGATATAGAGTCGTCCGATATGACATTATCATAAGTCCTAATCACATTCTTGGAGATATCAATACTAACCTTCGCTTTATTCTTAGCCTCCTCATTTACCAAATTTCCCACACGAGATGTATTTCTCATATCCTCTACACCACCAGCTGAAGTAAACGGCTGCTTACCCCTACGCACAGAATCTCCACTCCCTTTCCTCGAAACAGCGGCGATCTGTCCTCCTCCTCCTACTTCCAAACTACTACCCAAACTATTCCCATCTATAGACAAACTCAAATTCCTATAATTCTTATATATCAACTCTTCAACCATATCAATAGCATCATCAGGATTAGGACGATTACTACATCTCGGCTCAGAAATCTTAACATATTTCGGTGGCTCCACCTCATTAGAACCACCATCAGGTATCACACAAATCTCTTTCCCTCTTCTGTGGTTTAAATCATCTACAACCACCACCGTATCTCTCTCACTACTGTGTGACTCCATTCAATCGTAACAAGCTTTATCAAATCATACTAATCTTCAGTCTTATCCATTCATGAACAGTATTATTCAGTTAGTAAGTGATTTTCGACCTAATTTGAAAGAAAAAGTTAGGCTAGAAAACAGTAAGATTAACCTAATTTGAAGACTAAAACATACCAGAAGGAGATATATCGAATTGGAAATGGATAATGAACACCGTTTGGAGCTTCACAGAAAACCCTAATCTCTCAGTAAATGATCAGAAGAGGAATAAAATTTAATTTTAGAAGAGAAATAATTTTCCTGGATAATTTTGCGCCATTCACTTTCACACACTGCCAGAAAAGGGGGAAAATGAAAGCAAACGTTTTCTTTTGTCGCGGAAATTTATCCCGACATTAAAAAATGTTCATTTAGAAATAATAATATTTGAAAAATAGCCTCCTGTTGGCTAACCACACGCCACTTTTAACATGCCAAGTTATGGACCTTATGGTCTATCGAATTATAATATAATACTGACTTGTAAAAAAATAAAAATTAATTTATAATTGCTGACAAATTTTATATTCAGATCATTAGTGTTATCATCGGCTATACTACAATGATATCGGCCTTACATGTAAATAATGATGAGCAACTTTCTTATAAATGTTTTTCTTATAATAATTAATGTTGCTAAACTTTGAAATTTCTAAAAAAATATATATAAATATATTGATAATTATGTTTATGCTGTTTATTGTGTAAACATTTTTAATAAATTTTTAAACAATATAAAATATATAATTACGGGTTTGTTAGTTTTAGTGTTATACAATTTCTAATTTACTTTACATTGTTATGCATAAAGGTAAGAATGTTACTTTTAAAAAAAAAAATATTTCTTAAGAATCAATTATTTTATAAAAACCTATCTTTCTTTCACCCAGAAAAAATAATAATTTAAAATGCAACTATATTTCATTTAATTGTATAGGAGTAATATTTAATTTATTTACGACAATAATAATTTAACGATTTGATTTTTCTACTCCAGTATGTCGACACCAATTTACATAATCAAGAGATAAAAGGCCTCGAGCTGAATTTGGATAATATTGAATAAGGATGATATTTGGGGAACACCGGAATAGTGTGGACATTGTGCCTTGGGGAAGTTGTATGGAGTTAAATCAAGCTACGTAAAGGTACCCCTCCCCCCATTGCCCAATGCAACACTTGGTCGTCCCAAAGTATTTTTATGAGGTCTAAACAAAGGACACGCTTCTTCTTAGGGCTTATCGTATTTGTGTAGGTTTGGTGGTGGTCCTATTCATTACCAAAATTCTTGTTTTTTAAAACAGAAGTGTGCCCCGTGAACGGATGAGAAGTGTTGGAATAGTCCTTTTTTTCACCCCCATCCAAAATATGTTTCTGTCAAACACATTTCCAGATGCATTATGGATTCACATAGTCTTTTTTTACACCGTCCAAACTACAGTTTGTGCAGTATTTATGTCGTACACATTTACAAAAAGAAAAAAAATAATAATCGAAGTTGGTTGGAACCGGAATTCATTTCCTTCTGGGCTTCTATACAACGGCGGAGTAGCCCATGTCAAGGTTGGTAGTTGTCTATCCCGTTGAATTGATTCTTAAATCCATTTTTATATAATAATACTCCTTCCGTTTCAGGAAAAGAGTTACTTTGTCTTTAAATTTTTATTCCAACAAAAGAGTTACTTTCATTATTCAACATAACAAACTTTCAAAACTACTCTTATTATTTTAAGAAATGTTATTATCCTCATTATAAAGATATATGTAGTATCAAACTTTTTGTTAGGGTAAATATGAAAATAAATTATATGTAGTAACTCTTTTCCTGAAACGGAGGGAGTAACATCTTTTTTTTTACCTTCTTGTCAACACCAAAAATTATATATTGTTTCGGCATAGCAGATTTTCAGTCTCCGCTCTGTTCCGATATATTCCACAATTAGATGGCCCTATCTAGAGCGAGCACTATAGTCAGCCATTTTTTACCTATATGATTAAGATTTGTAACCAAGTTAAAGACAAGAAAAAACTTAAGTATTATGTTGTTTAATTATAAATTGAGGTGACATCTGATTCCTACAGATAGTTTTTAGATCTTCCACTCGTAAACCAATAAAATTAAGTTTAATGGTGAACCCAAGATATTATTTTACGGGTAAGAAATTTAGTTTCCATCAGTCATTTCGTGGCTAGTGCGCACTAACAAATGCTTGATTTAAAGCTACATTATAAACTATCTTAAAGGTACATTATAACCATAAAAAGGGCCATATTAATTGTTTTTGGATATAATATAGCCAAAGCCAAGAGAAACATTCTTTCGTACTGTTTGTTCTAACTGTGTATTCAAGACTAACGTGGTCTTTCTTTACATCGTCCAAAATACGTACAATATTTATGTCACACACATTTACAAATACATCATGGGTTTAATGTACAATTAATTGGTTCAATAACCCGTATATTAGTTTTTATGGGTGTATAAGACATCTAAAACAATATACTTTTGTAATACCCATACTTTTCAAATATACTTTTGAAATATCCTTTTTTGACATTATATCCGGATTTTATACCCCATAACAAATTAAAGTTACTAAATTACCCTTCAAACTTTGGGTTTATAAAGAAAAATTTTAAAACAAGTTTCATCATGTTTCTTCGGGTGGTATCCTGTTTGTTCCCTTCTTTCTTTTTTCAGTTTTCGGAAACAAAAAAGGGGTTTAAGTTTCTGATCTGATCAACACTTCAAATCATGGTGAAGAAATGTTGTGAAGTCGAAAATTAGAGGATACTTACTTTCCAGATCTGATTAACACTTCAAATTCGTAAGTTTTCAATTTCAATTCATCTGGGTTTTATCCTGATTTTGATTCATAGATTCAATCTGTTTGTGTTTGATTCTAAGATGAAAACACAACGTTTATTCTTTTGATTCAGTATGATTTGAACTTCATTAGCTATTTTGGTTATATAATTTTTTTGTCAATTTTTGGGTTTTTTTCGATGATTTTTCTAGGGTTAATAACAATCTGATTTTTATGATTAAAAACTTCAACAATTTTGTCAATTCATCTTAGGAAATGGGAACCAGTTAATTGTTAATATAAAACCAATTTCATGATTACCATAGATGATTTTGTTTAACTTATTTCTATGTGAACTAATTTTAATTTTCCTTATATAACTTATCATGTTTTTAGGTTTTTGATCTGTTTTTATATTCAATTTGATGAGCATTCAACTTGTAGTGTTTTTTATAAATTGATTTCAACTGATTTCGATTGATGTTTGTGAACAGATTTTTGTTTTATTATCTAAAGCAGGATGAATCCAGTTTCATCCTGTGTTGTTGTTTTGAAAATCTGTTTAATACTTTATGTGAATATTGTTGTCATTGAGAATATATTATTGTTAATATGTTTGTTGTAGATGGATCCCAATTACCAAATTGTTTGTGTTGTTATGTACTATACGGACTCGTGTTCATACAAGGTTAGTATGACGTCAACAGTCGATGAATTGAAGTTGTATGTGTGTTCGTGTTGGAAAAAGATGTCACCAACATCAATTCAATTTATATTTGATGGTGGTGAGGGACAAAAGATGGTTGTTGATAGTGATTTTAAGCTTCAATCGGTGATATCATTTTGTTACGTTAAGAGTTTGAGTTTGTTGGAGTTTGAACTTGGGTTTGTCCATGAAGAACCTTTGATGATAGAGTTGTTGTTAGATAAAGAAGCAAGCTAACAACTGTCCATTATTCCTACTTCTCATCATTGTTGTCGTCCCAACAACGAGCGTGCATTTGATGGAAAACTTTCGGTCAAAAAAACTTGTAAAGGGGATGAATGGGAATTCATTATATAAGGTGCCGGCCAAGATTTTTTGGGAGGACAAGAAGAAGCTCGGGTTGTTGTTCAAAAGTATAATCATTATTTTGGTCGCAAAATTAAGGTTCTTAAGAGTGATGATACACGATATACGGTTGAGTGCTTTTATAAGAAAGAATTTCAATGCAAATGGAGGTTTCATGCATCGACGAAGACTTCAAGTTTGAAGAAGCATTTTATCCTTCGGGACTGTAATGGAGACAATACGTGTTGTACCGGTTATAAAGATGAAACCAATAGTGTTCCCATTACACGTGAGTTACTTAAGGATTTGGTAATTGACCAAATCAAAAAAGTCCAAACAAGAAACCACGTGATATTATGGCTGATTTGAAGAGTGATTATGGGTTAAGATTGAGCTACGATCAAGCGCATGCCGGAAAAGAATATGTTTGAAGGAGTTACATGGTGATGATACCAAGGGATACACTGATTTGGTATGGTGGTGTGATGTTGTGAAGAGAACAAATAAAGGAAGTCGAGCTGATTTAGTCTTGGAAGGAAACCAATTCAAGAGTTTGTTCTTAGCTTTTGAGGCTTGTATATTTGGCTTCAAATTTTGTCGTTCTTAGATATAACTTTTTTGACGGGAAAGTTTAGAGTATGCCTTATGGTGGCAACTAGGAAATATGCAAATAATGGTATGTCTTCTCTTATAGATATATTTGATAAAAATTCATTTTATTATTGAAGTCAGATTGCATCCTCACAAATTGTATTTTTCTGTCAGTTTCTGGCAGTATTTTTTCACATGATGCAACCAGTTACATCCTGTGTATATAACTATGTTTTTTTAATTTTTTACAGGATGCAACCAGTTACATCTTGTATTTATCACCCTGACTTTTTCCGCTTAATGATTTTTTTTTGTGTTTTTTGTTTTGTTTTGTAGGAATCTTCCCTTTAGCATACGGTATTATTTCAAGCGAGGATGTCGACAACTGGCGTTGGTTCTTGGAGAAGCTAGAGTCTATTTTGGGTCCTCTCCCATTAACTTTCATTTCAGATCGTCCCGATGGTTAGGTCTTCGGTATGCCGCTGTATTTCCTACTTCTCATCATGGTTACTATTATCATCACTTGAAAAACAATCTTCGTACTCATATTAAGAAGAAGAAAGAAGAATATAGTATTACAATAGACTTGTTCACTTAATGTTTTTATTCGTCAGCTCTTGAAGGTTTTCATAACGGTATGAATAAGTTGAAGGAAATGGGATGCGAAGGTCTTCACCGCTACTTGAGTGCTCTTCCCGTGGAGAATTGGTCCACAGCACATTGTAAAGGATGTCGATACGGAGACATGTGTTCAAATGTCGCAGAATCCTTTAATGCTTGGATTAGGGAGGCGAAAAGTATGCCTATTACAACATTAGTCGACCACATTCGAGTCAAGATAATGGTACAGATGAGTTTAAGGAAGGTTGAAGGGTCAAAGTATTCTGGATATTTGTGTCTCAATCTTGAGAAAGAAGTTGAGAAGTCAATTCGTGTCGGCGGTACTTGGAGAATAAGCAAGTCTGGTGAACATGAGTTTGAAGTACACTCCTCCAATCATAGTCATGCTTTTAATCTTAGCAAGTGGTACTGCAGGTGTCAGCGTTGGTTTACTGATCAGTTCCCTTGTGTTCACGCTATCGTGTGTATGGATTCAGCAAAGCTTTGCGTCTATGATTTCATTAATCTTTTTTTCAGTATTGGGTTCTTCCAGGATGCATATGATCATTCAATCAAACCAATTCCAAATCATGACAATCCTTCAACTGTTGCTGAAGAAAAACTTATCCACCCAGCAGATGTTGCTGGAAAAGTAGGAAGACCAAATAAAAAGAGGATTCCTAGCACCGGTTCGGGTTCCACGAGATCTATTACGTGCGGTAACTTCCATACAAAAGCAAGGTATAACAAGACGACTTGTCCTCATCCTCCCGCCAAAAAGCAGCGCCTTATTCTCCTTCCTTAATAGCATCTTCTTCAACTGATTCTTCTGGACAATTTATGATTTTTGGTCTTATTCATTCTCTGCAACTTCTTGTTGCATATTAGACTCATTCTTTTTACAATTAGTATTTGTTTGGACAAATCTATTTTTATCATTGTTTGAGATTTTTATATTTTGTTTGAACAACTACAGTGACTAGTTTATCTTAATGTCTTTTTTAGGTTATTCAATTCTAGATGCTCTTCAATTCAGGTATAACACAGATTAACCCATGAATGAATTCATGAACAACACAGATTAAACCTGGATGAAACAGGTTTCATCCTGCATAATCTTAAAAAAAATAGATTTTTTGCTTGGATGAAACTGGTTTCATCCTGCATATTTATATTATGACAGAAAAAGCATGCGCTTGAGAAAAAATGTTATTTTGCTTGGACGAAACCAGTTTCATCCTGCATATTCTGAAAAAATTACTTAAAATTATCAATAAATAACAATTCAAGTAAAAAAATTCATATTAATTGATCTTCAATTAGGATATATACATTCATAGATGAAATCCAAGGTTCATATTAATTGATCTGCAACTAAACTAGATTAATAGCACTTTACATAAAAAACTTGACCTTAAACTTCTTTACGATCTTTAGACGAAACCAGATTCTTTACAAAACCGTCTTAGTTCTCTTCCAACTTCCAACAACTTCTTTTATCACTGAGTATTTCATATATAAGGTCTACTCGTTTTGTGCTCATCTTTTCCCTTAGAGTTTCTTCGTCTTCAAAAGCGAAACCATGTTTCATCGCCCACTCCATGAAGTAGATAACATATATTCCAGAGTCAGGACTACAAAACCAAGTCTTTTATTTAGTTTCGTGTTTAATAAATGAAAAAAAATGTACAATAAAAAATACCATAGTGTGAATGACCTACCTTTTGCCCTGTTGTGGACAGTTCTCTACGGTAGTGAATTCGGTATCATCCATGTTTTTATCATAGAGTTTGCTAAGAACTTGGTTCACTCTTCTTATCATTACTTTTACATCTTCCAGACAACCATTTTTTGTAGTATCGAGAAAAGAATTGTAGTGTGTCCAAGAAACGTCATGGAAGTCACATGGAAGCAAGGTAAAATGGTCTTTATATTCAGGCTTCGATGCAACTTCACAGTGGTGGTTCATCGGGATCAACAAGTAATGGAAATCGTTGATGTTAGTATTCTGCAATTTCTGCAATTCATTATTTATCAACTTTGCAGCCATTTTTCATCTTCCATGGAGACATAAAACTGAAAACAAATTAAGTGCACTATTTAATTCAATCATTTTTACCAAAAAAGTTAATGAAAAAATAATAAAGAAAATGAATCAAATGTTTTTGTATGTTACCCATGCAAGTGTGCTCAGAAACGCGGTCATAATGAATCCATCACAGTTATTGTTAGGTTGAAACAGTTCCCTCTATTTCATAATCTTGAACTCGATAATATTGTTCGGCACAGAATGATTTAACATCATTTCTTGGATGTATTCACCCATAATAGAGATTACAAACTCACTACCTCTATTGTAATTCCAAATGCAGTCTTTACATTATTGATCATTCATATAGTTACAACAGTTAAAAAACAGGATGAAACAAACAGGTAAAAAACAGGACGAAACTGGTTTCATCCAAGTTAACAGTTTCGGTATAAACAGAATGAAACCAGTTTCATCCAGGCATAAACAAAAACCATACTAAAATAAATCCAGTTTCATCATAAACAATAATGCAAAAACAAATTATCAAAACAAAAAACAGTTGCGCGTACCTTGAATTTCCAGATTTGTAGAACTCTTTGATTAACTTTTCTTCGTTGCTTTGTTTTCACTCAAGTAATTTTTCCACAACTTGTTATTCTTATATAACTTCTTCAACTTATCACTATTTTTCTTATTTTCATCATTCCTAACATAATCCGAACCAAGGTTTTTCCTCTTCCATGTATATCGATACACATTCTTCACGTTTCTCTCAATCGACCAAAGTTCAGTCATAAATGCTAGAGGTTGTGCTTCAATAACTACATCTGTGTTCGCAGCTTTGGAAATTTTATTGGGTGCATCAACGTTTTGAGGAACATCACCTTCTACATCTCTGTTCATCTCTTGAGTGATTTTAAGATTGAATAAATCTGGAGGTGGTGTATGAACAATAATCTGAAGAGAATGTGAAGCTTGTGGAGTTTCTGATTGCGACTTGTGTTGTCCTTTCAATACTTCCACTTCATTTCGCAAGTATAAGATTATCTTATCCTTAGCCTTTAATTCAACCTTCAAGTTAGAGATAATCTTATATTTCTCTTCGAATTCATTCTTCAAGTTGGAGATATTTTCTTCATGGTTATTTTCTGCCTCATTAAACAAACATAATTGTTTTTCCTCTTCAGTCCAACTACCAACAAAGTCAATCATTTGCAACCATGTAGACAACATGTTTTCATTTTCAGATTCAAGATGCATCTGGTTTCATCCAGTACTTACACATGATGTAACTAGTTTCATCTAGTGATTACAGAAATATTACACATGATGTAACTAGTTTCATCTAGTGATTACAGAAACATTATGGCTTTATATTATAAATTTACCTGATCTTTTGAAAGTTTTTTCAGCATCGCCTCGACATCAGAAGGCACTTGATACATGTTCCATCTTGCAAACCTAGGTAAGTTATCACTCTTGTCTTTCTTTTCAATACCTTTAATATGTTTAAACATCCAGTACTGCAACAATAAAAGGAACAAGATGAATCTGTTTAGTTTTATGCTTGTTGTATTGAAGATAGCGAATGTTAAGAAATAAAATAAAAAATCATACAAACTCACCAACATATAGAAGCTACAACTATTTACGGAGTAAGGTGTCTTAAGTACTTCCGCAACGCTTTCCATTAGATGCTCATAGATGAGATCCGGCCATGAGATTCTATTAATAATATCAATTGACTTCACACAGTTTAGGTACTTGTAATTGATATACATACCACCAGTGTTTGTGAAGAAAATTGTACAACAACAAAAGGATCACCAACTCTTCTTTTTTGATAACAACCTTGATTCCTTTAACAATGTCCTTTTTCTCCAATTTGTCTCTACTTTTCTTTGCATCCTCCTTCTTGAAGTACTTTAGGTAAAATTCAGAAGTTTTCAGACTAGGGTCATCCTTTGGCCCATAAAGTTCCTTATCTTCTTCACTCATATGTATTATCTTCATGGCAAAGGTAACAACAAAAGAGTTAGGATCCGTCTTCAAAATTCGATCACCAATCTTGAATGAGTTGTTTGATTCATAACTCATTATGATGTATTCTAATGCCTTTGGAGCTTTGCTACATTCAACCTTGCCCATTTTTCCTTCTTTGATCACATTCAAAAAACTCCAAAACTCAATCTTCCTTAATTCATCCTTTTGTTTCTCTGTGATTTCCAATGAACTCATTAAATCCATGATTAGTTTCATACTTGACCGAAAGGTTTTCTTCCCTTCATTTTTCTCCAAATGATCTTCTTCATTACTTTCGCCAACCACATTTACATCATGTTTTTTCTTGGTTCTTAATTCACCTTTAATCTTGCTTTGCTTCCTACAAGAAGATGAAACCAGTTACATCCTATCAAACCTGCTGAAACTGTAGATTAAACCTGGATGAAACTGGTTTCATCCTAGTTTATCTAAACAATTGTTCACCACCATTAACTCAACACAGACGATCAATAACAATTTAAACATAAAGAAATCAGAAAGTGGTACCTTTAGTTGAGGGGGCCATTGTGTCCTACAAATTTAGCTAAACTGTTAAAACAAAAAACAACAACTAGTTGTTAGTTCAAGTTATAATCAATTAAGAGGATGCAACTGGGTTACATATCTAGAACACAAACAAGAAGAAATTGAATTCATATAGGAAACCAGTTACATATGTACCACAACATTCTGAATTCATTACAATCACATCTGCCAACAAAGTAACCAAAGGAAACCAAATTCATACTACATATAAAATCAATCTAACTAAACTTAGATGAATCTAGTTTCTTCCTATTCATTCTAACTAAACTTATATAAATTGCATATTTCAGATTAAACCACATTTAACATACTCTCTCTGAACTGCACACTATGCTTATTGAAAGAAGTTTCATCCTACTTTAAACCTGCTGAATCTTCATATAAAAAAATTTACACTAACATTCTCCAATATCTACTCAACAATCACAGCATAAACACCAAATTCACAGCAAATTTCATCCAACTTACAACACCAGTTTCATCCTACTTACAACACTAGTTTCATATACACCAATATCACAACAACAACAAATCCATCTCAACAAAAATAATTGGATGAACCTGGTTTCATCCTAGTTTATACTAACATTTACCATTATCTACTTTACACATCATACACACCAATTCCACATTTACAAAACTTTACCCAGATTTTGATAAGACCTAAATGAATGACTCCAGTTTTGTCCAAGTTTAAATGGGTAATGTGTAAAGTTGCCCTAAAATTGAGCATGTGATTAGATTAGGGAGCATCAAAGAAAACCTAAAATCAAAGAAGCAGATGAAACCAATTTCAATCATAAAATAAAAAAACATCAAAGAAAACCTAAAGTTAGTAGATAGAAATAGTAATTACCTTCTTCTTAGTGGTGATTAAGAGTAGAATTGAATAGGTTTTTTGTTGGTGGTGGTTTTGATTGATGTAGATGAAACTGACTAGGGTTTTTGGTGTGGTGGTGGTGCTGCTGGTGGTGAATGTGGATGGAACAGAGACTTAATAGTATCTGGTGGTGGTGGTGGTGGTGGTGAAGAAACTATGATTTCGATGAGAAATTTCTGGTGAATGTGGTGAACAAAGACTATGAGAAATTTCTGGAGAAGAGAAGGTGGAAAAGATGGGAGAAGAGAAGGTGGAGAATTTTCTGTCGGGAGGAGGTGGAGAAGACGGGAGAAGTTGGGAGAAGTTTCTGGAGAAGATGGGAGAAACTGATTTTGTGGGGTGGGGGAGAAACTGATTTTGTGACTATAATCCTAAAGGGTATTATAGTCAGTTTTTTGGAAACTTATTTCCGTCCATTTCAACCAGATTTTAAAGGTTTCTGAGCAATAAGCTCATTTTCTCTTTAATGTACCATTTTATTAGCCGGACCGCAAATTATTATTATTTTTTTTTTGCAAAAACCTCATATGAGAATGGTGGGTCCTACCAGAATAGCCGGGATTCACCATTCCTATGTGAGAGTTGTTTTTTTTTTAAAGCTCCAATTTTATCAATAGCAATCCAAAGATATGTAGAGTTTAAGGACATCAAGAACCTTTGAAGAACAAGAGAAACATACCATAATGAGTACATAGCCGAGTATTCCGACAGGAAAAGAGAAAGAATACCGAAAAATTTCTTGGAATAGATGTGAGCAGTTAACATTTGCCGGAAAGAAATTTCCTTCGCCGGAAATAGATGTGAGAGTTGGATTTTTTTTTTCCGGGTTGATTAAGGATTAATGTTTAGTTTCGTACAAATTTTGTAGTTTCTTTTTCCTTTCCAACACACACAATTACAGTTACATAGTAGATTTACACAATCTTCTTTTTACCTGAGATACATCAGTCCTAGACCAGAGCCGCATAGCGACCAACATCATAAACCATTAGATACACTTGAACAAGCCTTAAATGTGGCAGTAACCAGACTTACAGATAAATATAAAAAAGACAAAAAAACAAACAACCTGCATTTTTTTTTGTAAGTAAACAACCTGTAATATTGTTAGAATTGGATCATAAAATACATCCGCACGAAAATTGATTGCTAGTAGAAGGTGTCTAAGATTTTTCGTGGGATCCTGATGAACACACTTCATTCTCATAGGAAGAGGGCAACTCAAAATCCGAATTGTCTGGGACTTCAACCTAGTGATCGATGTCGATTATTAATGATGTTTTGTTTCCTTTTGTAAATAACCTTTAAATTTGTTTCCCTCCGCTTTATTAAAGTTGAATTATTTCAAGTTTGCATAATTCTTAAGGTCGGGAGAGGAAAGAGAATTAGTTTTTAGTATTTTTTTCCTTATTATACCTTTTATATTAAAATTTCAAGTTGAATTATCTCACATATTAGAAGGATGATATTTATAAATGATATACCTTTTGGAAATACTTTTAAAAGACCTACATAACGAGTATAAATATGAATATTAGGGGTGGGACTTTGTCGGGTTGGTCAGGTTAGAAGGCTTTGCTGAGGTAAGCCCGAGCTAGAAATGTTTTGGCCGGATTGTTAAACCCGTAGAACCCATGAAACTCTTTTCCATGGACGGACCATAATGTATCTCGGGTTCCACGGATTCTTCGGGTTGGACGATGAAACAACAATTAAGCATTAGTAAAAGAAAAAAGAATAGCCGATAACCAACAATTAATCATATTTCACATAACTAAACTGAACAAATGATGTAATATTGAATAAATGCTAACTTTTTATTCATTCATATTAATAATAACTAATTGACATGAAGTTTCATAATTGATAGAAGAAACTAAAACCTAGACAATTTGAAAGTTAGTAAAATCTAAATTATACAATTATATATTATAGTTTTTCGGGTTGGACGGGTTATTCGGGTTAGTAAAATTTGTGTCCATGACCGCCCAAATAAGATCGGGTTGGTAAAATTTGCGCCCATGTCTGCCCAACATTTGGAATTAGATTGTCCATGCCCGTCAAAAATTCGGGTTGGGCACAGGTTGGGCGGGTTGACCCAAGCCAAGTCCCACCCCTACTGAATACCAAATTTTTATATCTTTTAGGGTAAAATTTTAACAACGCTAGTTATTATTAGGATTTGTATGGAAAAAAATATATATATAAATAAAAATTATTGACTTTTATCAAATAAAATTTCAAAATGAAGTTTCAAATTTTCAAGTTTTTTAAAATTTCTTCATATCTCCCATGTGGGACTGTTAGAGTGAGCATCCAGTCCATTGCCAATTGGTTTAAAATCCTGGTTTAATTGGAGGCTTGTAGAATTAATAGGGGCTTTAGGAAAAGACAAAATAGAGTTACCCAAAAGTAATTTCTAAAACCCCTTAGCCATATATTTTTATAAATGGCTAAACTACCCCTATTTGATTAGCCCTAATACATGATTAGTTTAGTTAATTAATTATATTAAATTAGTTATATAGATTATGGTTATGATTAAAGTTAGAATATTTTTTTTTATGAGTAGAGAAGAAGAGGGGTTTTTGGAGGGAAAAAAATGAAAAATAAAATGAAGAACACATAACTCAAAACACTCAAGTTAACTACCAATAACTTATTAATGGTCAAAGTTTTTGTTAAAATCGTCGAATCATTGTGGGAAAACAAACACACAGTGTAAGGCCTTGCCTGCAACTTTATCAGGCTATGAAAAATCGCCATGGTCAATAAAAATAGACCATGACGACGCTAACTATACCATCTTCACTTTTTCCTAGTTGTTTTAGTGTGATAGGGTCGCATCTGTTCACACGCTAAACCATGATGACTCTAATATGCCATTATTTGGGTGAGTTGGAGTCGTCATGAGCGACACCAATAGACAATGACGACCCAATTAGATTATGAAGTCGTTACGGTTTATCAAAGGATCATCACAAATTATATAAATAGGGTCGTCATTGTTTTAGGTAAGAACCGATGATCCTAAAATAGACTCTTCGTCTTTAAGAAAATAACCAGTAAGGGTCGTCATGGTCGAAAATAAAAAATAATGACGATTTTTCATAATTTTAACATGCATATAAAAAGTCGTCATGGTCTAAGATTTGGGACCAAAACGACCTTTGCTGAATTGATTTCAAAAAAAAATTTGGAGGGATAAGGATCGTTAGGAAGAGGAGAATAGGAAAGGGGGAATGTTTTTAGGTTTTGATTTTAGAATAGAAAGGAAGATGATAAGTTTAAAGGTATTCGTACTTTAGGTTTAGTTATTAAAGAAAAGATAAAATAGTATCTCCACCACCATTTGATCCCTAATTTTTGGTGTGTGGATAAATTTAGCATAGCCCATGTTAATTTTACAAACCCCTAATTAAATAGGTTAAAAATACTAATGGGCAATACAAAATCATGGCCCAATTAATAACTTTTCGGAGTCCAAAGGTTTCCTATCCAATTACTATTCGGCGAGAATTTCTTGCCAAATTTTTCTTGGTTAGTAGAATTTGAAAACAGCACCACAATTATGAAACTCTCCGAGTTTTACTCAAACTAGGAGACCTCCCTATAAATAAAGTTGGTCTCAGTACAATCTTTCGATGAAGAAAAACTACGAAAGAGAAAGAAAAAAAAGTTATTTAAAGATCAATAACATGGAGGAAAACACCAATCGGCACAAACCCAGAACTGTGCCGGACGAAGATAAAACCGGTGATGATCACGGGAGGTCAGAAAATTCTTCCGTCCAAACAGTTACACAATCTGATATGCTTCTTCCTCAACTTAACCTTGTCATGCTACTTTGTTCATCGTTTCCATCGTCATCCTCGGAAGATAGTTTAGATGAATATGAAAATAGAAATGTCGATAAGAAAATTTCAAATAACAGTAGTACACGTAAAGCGGCGATTATTCGCTCGAGATCACGGAGTTATTGTAATCGAGAAAAGAAACCAAGGTCTTGTCAAACAAGAATTAGAGATTGCAGGCATTCCAGAAGGATGTGATGAAGAAAAAGAATTTTTTTTATTTATGAGTTGGTCTTTATGTATTGTTCTCTTATTTATTCTACAAAATTTTGTAATTAATAATATATTTTTGTTTATGGTACATCAAGTGGAATTGATGCTCTTCGGTTAAAGGGAAGTTTTGGGTAAATTTATGAGCAGTAGAACTCCACATTGTTGCATGAAATATGCCATTAACTGTGACCCAAAATTACACCAATTGATATACATAACATTATCAATAAAAATAAGAAAAAAAAATCAAGTTCGAAACTCATCAGCACCAATACTTTATCGATCATAATAAAAAATAATTCAGTTTGAGTACAATACTCTTGTCTAGTGTTAAACCTGAAAAACTCGATTATACCATATAGAATGAAGGGTCATGTGAAATATGTCACACTTGATCGGTTAATTATGCCAAAGAAAATGTTGTTGCACCTTCTTCACCCTCTTATGCATCTCTATATACTTCTCATCTGGAAATGCTAGTTTTCCCGAAGATTTTTTTCCGAAGATTCTCCCGACTGAGATAAAAAGGATGACCCACCTTTATCTTTTACCATCCCAATAGTAGAGAGTTTGGATAAGGACCATTAAATCCCCTATTCGGGAAAATATTCGGGAGAAGAATCGGGGAAACTAGCATTTCCCCTTCTCGTCTGGTATTGAAAAAAGTATCTCCTTCAAATTGGGAATATCTTTCTTTGCGACAAAAACCGCAAATGACTCCCAATCCAAAATCTCAAAAAAAACGAAGAACATAGTTATCAGGTATAATCACAGGGACACACTCGAAAAAGATGGCCTCGACGACCCTTGGACTAGCCACCTTGTACCCTTTGGCAGAAATGCAGTACTTGCCCGTCTTCATGCGTTGGATGTAATTCATTTTCGCAGTGACAGTTTTATTCATCTTGCCATAGATTTGCATGTCAGGGTCTTTATCCTCCCAGAATTTTAGTAGGATGGGACGGACATATCAGTGTAAATTTCCGGCGAAGAAAGCCAGAGTTTCTCTCTCTGAAGGAGGTTCCCTCCTCTATCTTTAAGAAGATCACGCTTTGAAAGCACCAATGTTTCAGCAAGAGCGACATCCTTTCCTAATACGAAATCATCATTGACATCAGAATTGCAGAAAGTCTGATGCATCCATTCATGAACGGTCTTGTTATTATTGGGGCCTAAGAAAATAAAAACTGTTAGAATGCTAGCAACTTCAAAGGCGAAGAAGAACGTAAGAGCGTACAACTTGAGAAGCATGCGCGCGCGTACCCAGTCATGGCAAGCAGTAAAGAAATGATCTGTTCCACCAGTTCTGTTCCAGAAAGGATAATTTGCCTTGATAATTTCCAAGTAATCACTCAATAACTTGATAAAGTTCGTCTGGCTGCGTGTTTTACGATCGTACAAACTACTGTACCTAATTCTTTCTGAACTGAAAGGTAAGTAGAATAGGTGAGTTTTTGCCGGGTCTTGAACAACGAATCTTTCGTGTTTCTCCATATGTTTCATAAACCATCCTTCAGAGGCATATACTCCCTCAAGTTTTGGTTCATGGAAAAAAGGTTTTTCGCCTTCCTTGTAAATGCAGACCTTAAGAATCTCTTCCATCAACTCATAGCTCCTGTACGTGCACTAACATTTAGAGCTTTTGAAACTATCAAGAACTAGCATTGTCTAATTATTCGACAGTACTGGACAATTAACACATGAGCATAAGGTTCTTCGTATCCATATAATAATGTCTAATGGCCTAATGGATTTTAATGTGGTGTAAGTAATGAGAAAAGGTTTGAATGTGGGTTTTAATGTGGTGTAAGTAATGAGAAATGGTTCTTCATATCTATTTTGTCTTTCCATATTTATTTACAGTTTTGGATTTTACAGGTCGAACGCAATCATAAGTTTTATCACAAATTCTACTATAAGTCTTAGTTATAGTTGGGTTCTTACGCCCCAACCTAACCATAAAAAATCCTGGATTATTAATTTTTTTGTTAAAAGATAAAAGAAAAAAACATTTCGGCAAAATACTTTATTCATAATATGATTTTTTTCAATATATATATGATATTGTCACTATCAATCACATCATCACATTTAGTCAATATGCCTATATTGACACTCGATTCCGAGTCGGAAACAATTTGTGTGGAGGCTTCCTTCGATAGTCGTAATGTGGTCCAAAGTTTAAAATTTTGCTTGAACCGATTACACCAAGACATGGGGATTGCGCTATCGTATCCCTTCCTTAATGAGGGTAATGTGCTTCTTTCTTTCAATTTGAGACCGGTAAACTGACACCTTTGCATCATCCCATCACACTTCTTCTTTTAGACAATTATTCAACAAAAGTTGTTATTGTTGGTGCAAATATAACACTCAATCCATGTGAGATATGATGAATGATGTAATTGATAGTGTTGGCGAATAGTTGACCACATATTGGCATGCTCATTTAATAGTCGATTGTCAAGCTAGCGTTGCCTACTAAACGCCGTTCGAAGGCAACAAATTTACCATTTAACTCTGACTCTTGTTCTCCCACTTCCCCCGATGTCATCATTGGTTTGTATAAATCCGGGTAAGAATGTAGTTCAATCGCGCACCTATGCTTTACATGAGTGCATTCGTCTACACCAACATCTTTCGCCCCTCTAAATGGTCCAACTTGTTTGATGAATTAATACATGGTAACTAAAATTACCATCGGCAACAACATCGTCAGTGGCGTTAATGTATTCACAAATAAAATCGGAAAAATAGAGCAAGTAATTTTCATATATGATGTGCGTAGGTCGGAAAACTTTACCTTTATCATCTCTTTCCAATGTAGATGGTACTTGCATCAATCCTTTTGCAATACGAATCGTCTATTCTCACCACTCGATGGAGTTATTTGCGGCTTTTCAACCACCAGTGCTTTTCCTTTAACATCAACTTTGCTTCTTACTAATTGTTTAATACCAACTTTTCTTGAGTTTGGATTGGAGGGAACTTTGATCTACTCTTTCTCAACACTTGATGGAGTCATTTTTGGCTCTTCAACCACCTGTTCCTTTTGCTTCACCTCAACTATGCTTCTTGAGTTTTGTTTGGAACGAAATATCATACCTTTTCCCTTGGTACCAACTTTGATTGTTGAACTCTCTTGAGAGGGAAGCTCAAGAACTTTTCCTTTATTATCTCGACGACTTGGTCCTCCTTGTTCCATTTGAATTTTTCTTTGTTTGTTTCTACCTTGAATATCCTCCTCCTTCTCATCCCCTACTTCATATTCCTTTTTGCAAATGCTCATAAAACGAAGGTTCTATTTTCTTTGATTCTTCCGACTATTCTCTCGTTTTTTTCTGCACTACACACCTATTTTGTTTCATAGGAGGCCTACCCTTTCTCTTGCTCGACGATTGGTTCACTGAAAGACAATTGTTTCCAAAACGGATCAATATCTTGAATTGGTGTCACACCATCTTCTTCGTACTTGGACATCATATGCCGACAAGGGAGTCCCAAGCTTGACATGTTAGGAAAAACACACTCTTCTCCATGCAAGTTTCCTAACCTAAAATGATTCACTTTGTAAGTTATTTTATCAATTGCACAATGCGACACCTTAAAAGTAATTTCATCGAGCCATGCGTCGCCCAAATATTTGAGGTGTCTTATAGAACGACTTCTTTTGAAATTCTCCTTAACTATATCGATGTCATGGAGGAAATAATCATGTATGGCTTCAAAAACCGAAACAAATCCACCATCACAACTATGAAGCTTCTTCTTCAATTGGTTGTGAGATGACTCTGCGGTACTTGTAGCTTGGTTACCAAAGTGTTTATATTGGTTTATGAGCGCCGCTACAAACTTCTCCTTGTGCGGATTCAAACAATGGTTCATCAAATATTTCAAAACACTTGGATAAGTTCTCCAATGCAAGAATAACATACGAGCATTTTCTTCATAATCTTCCTTGGTGATAGACCATGTCAAAGATTCACACTCCCTTTGGAAACTAGCCCATGTTAGTTCCGCCAGCTTGTCATCCTCCTCGAATTTTTCTTTGGCCTTTTGTTGTCAATCTACCGGTAATTTCTTACTCTCTCCATCTTATTTTTCTTTGTTGGCCGAATAATCAATTTGCACTTGGTTTGAATATTGTTCCACAAGTGAAACGTGTAAAGAAGATTATGAGCATCCGGAAAAACCCTCGCTATTACATTCATCAAGTCTTGTTCCTTGTCGGTGATAATTATCTTAGGGGTATATCCTTCCACGTAGAATAATTTAACTTGTTCCAATGCCCACAAATAGTTTTCTTCGAGCTCGTCTCTCAAGAAGCAAAATGCAACACTAAACGAGGATTTGGTAGAAGTTTGCCCAACAAAATTCAAGACCCGGAGCTCATACTTTTTAGTTTTGTACGAGCAATCCATTAGAAGTACTTGATGGGATCACCATGCCAACTTCAAAAACTCGGGATTCGCTAATAAAAGATGCCTTTATGCTTCTCCCCCAAATACATTAGTTGTTGCGATTTGGTCCCTTTCTTCCTATTGCTCACTTTTCAATTTTGTTTTTGCGTTGTAGGTGGTATCCAAAGTAGAGATATTATATGGGTTTCTTGCTTCAAGTGACTGGGAATATTAATAGGTTTCATCCGTTTTTGGGTCATAAAATCTACGATCACCTTTTCTTCCTCGGTGAGTTGTGCCACATAAGGATGTGTTAGTAAACTCTACAGTAATAGGTGGTTGTGATGACCGCATGCAACTTTAGACAAAAAACAATTTATTTTCGATGTTGGTCTCAAACTGAAGCTTGAAAGGGCGACCCGTCTTCTTAGTGAGAGTAGTATTCTTCCTCTTCGTCTTTCCTATAAACACAATACCCTTCTTCGCATGAATTTTATGCAATCCACGACACTCGAAAACCATTTGGAATCGGCACTCTTTCACTTGATTGTTACAAACTATCACAGACATCTTTAATTTTCCATGTTCTCTAGCCCAATGCTTTGCATCGTCTTTCTTTTCCCATGTCTACATGGTCCAAGAACACAAAGTTAGAGAGAAAAAAATACTAAGCAATATTGTCCAAAGGAATTAACAACATATTTATTACAAACCTACCAAGTCGTTCAAATAGTGAACGGTAATATCTTCAGTTAGAATATCATTTGCAGGAGGTTGAGCAAACATTGGGTGAGATACAAGCACACGCTGAACCAAAAATATCAAAGCATTAGTAAATAAAATTCAAAAAAAAACCAGAAGATTAAGGTTGGGTAAAGTGCCTCAAACCCAACAGTAAAAATACCTACGCCTAAAACCAACCGTAGAAACAAAAATAATGACCCAAAATAATTACGGTTTGGTAAGAAACATTCGAACCTAACCATAATTTTGTTTACGGTTGATATTTTTTTGTCGAACCTAACCGTAATCTGTGCAATAAATACCCATGCTCATAATGAGTTACGGTTGGGTTCGATAAACAAAAACTCAATCGTAAATTGTTATGATTGTTCCTCCATTTTTATCCAGTTACGGTTATAAGTTCATCAAAACCTAACCGTAAATATGTCTTACGGTTGGGTATGAGATGAAAACCCAACCGTAAGTTAGCCTGAATCACAAAAAATTCTTTCTTTTTTACTTAATTAAAGCACTTTTGAGCAATAAAAAGGCCAAGAGTTTAAGTTAGAGGTATACCTGACTACTCTCAGCCATTGATTCTTCACTTTGACGGCTTGTTTCTTCATTTGACTGTGATTCACCATCACCATTGATATTAAACACTCTCTACCATCCAAGAGATCAACCATAGTTGGGTCTTCATCAGTGGGTATGTAAAATTTGGTTTGGTCAACCTCAAATTTTTCACTAGAATCACTTATTTTGGTTGAGTGAATCAAAATCTAAGTTTTTTTTTAAAATTTTTCAAAAAGTTTTCTCTTTTTTCTTCTACTTTTTTTTCCACCAAAATAAAAAATTAAAATTTTGATTTTAGATTAATTATTACTAACTAAATAGGATTGTTTAGTCATTGTAAAAATATAATAAATAGAGGGTTTTTAAATTTGATAACTAATAACCTATTTCATCTTCATATGAAAAGTCCCTACGAAAGTGTAAGCCCTATATGAAGGTTCCATTTTTTACATGCACATAGAAGAAAAACTGAAAAACGATAAAAAAAAAAAAAAAAAGTAAATTAAGAACTGTAAAAAAAATATTTGAAACTAATTTTTACCCGGTGTATAATTCAATCTTTTACCCAAAGTATAATTCAGTCTAACTCTAGGATGTTTTCATATTTGGTTGACTGTTTTTGTTTCTTCTTCTTTAGTGGTCGTTGTTGCATGACCAATATAGACCCAGACGTTTTTGAGTCGGGAGAAACAAGCATGTCACCTATAACCCCTAATTCTGGGAATTCTTTCCATTCATCAAAAGCTTCCAATAGTTTTGATGATTCTTCCCCATGTTCTCTTCCAAGAATCAAAAGCTCGAACGAGCTTTCAATTCCTTTAATACTCGAAATAAGTTCTACTCCATCTTGCACCATCTCTTCTATATACTCAACATTCTTGGAACCTGCAGTTTGAAACCTGAATCCATTTATTGTGCTATCATCGATATTCTTCTCTTTTGATATTTGCGGGTTCCTTTCATCAGAATGCATGAATCTAATTACTGTCAACTTTACATTAGCGTCATCTCCTATTCGAGCACCATAAGCCAATGCCTCACGATCATCTGGACCGCCCAAGAATATAACCGCAACATTTGATGGAGAGCTATTACAATTCGCACCACCTTTGGCAATTAGTATACCTACAGAACAAGGTGCCTTTTTGAGAACATTTATGTTTACTCTTCGGAACGCTGCTGAGGACTCGGAATTTGAAAGAATAGCCGGTTGGTGGTGAAAGGGTATAATTATCAGGGAGGTTCTTTTATCTAAACCCAGTGAGCATATATCGTCATGCATTGTATTATAAGGTGAGATGGCTGTGAAGAAATTCACTGAAACTATTCCTCTGTTGTGATGTGCATATAATCTAAAGGACCTGATGATTCGTGTTGTAGTAGGGTTCATTTCTGAACGATCGATAGGGTTTGTTTTGTGAGTGATAAGCAAAGGTGTCGCACGGCCTTGAAGTTGAATCAGGTGTAGGACATAGACACAGATGGGACTGTATGTTGTTGGATTGGAAGCTTCAAGGAGATTGACAATGCTTGGGACATTCTCTTCGTGGCAGACACAAGCAAGAACTCGAAGTTCTACGTTGGGTTTGGAGTGCTGGATGGTTTTCCTTTTGTAAGCTACGTATTTTCTTGAGGGGTCGTAGAGAAATTTGACTAGGACTGAGATTGAACCGGTCACGATCACCATCGTAAGCACCAGACTTCCGTAAAGATCCATGTTAATAAGCTGCAAGTATGTCGTAATAGCTCAAGTCACAAATAAGAAACATGAAAGAAAAACAAGTTAGACGTATATATGGTATAAAGATAGAATACCTTAAGTTGCATTGCTCGAAACCATATCTGAATATCTAGTACACCTTGGACATTCATGATGAGTCCTAGAACTAGAGCATCTTGGTAAGGCATTTTGGAATATATAGCCGGTATTATAGTTGCGAAGAACTTCCCAACGAAACTGAAGAACGCTAATAACTGTACGACCAAAAAAGTTGAAATTTTTATATTGGATGGCCTGAATGGGCATGCTCTAGAAATGACAATCAGTGGCACTAGTATACCCGTAACGAAACAGTCGAGTTTATCTTCTATTGCAGCTCCTAATGGCGGTCCAGGTGGAACAACCAAACCTAGAAGCAGTGGACCTACCAAATAATGCTGCCCAATAATCTCACCGGCCAACGAAGAAATCAAAACCGTAAGAAATATGAAAAATACGTGCTCTTCCTTTACTGCTTTGTGATATGTGCGTTTGTGTATCCGTAGCATTATGGGTTGTATAACGTAGATAATAGTTATGATGATTGCTAAACAACTGCACATTGTCCCCATAACATTAACTGGAGTCTTCGAAAGTCCGCTCTGTTTAATTGATAAAACAAAGAAGACAGAAATGAAGCTGCAGCCTCCACTGATCATGGATGCGGACATGGCTATTCGTCCAAGTTCGGAGTTTAGGAGATTTAGATCAGCCAGGAAGCAATTGATGACGTGAGGAGAACTCAGGGATAATAATCCTGCAATATAAGGGAGGGCGTCGAGTATTTCCTTGGGAAAATGTGCTTTATCTTCCATCATAATGAGAGCCACTAATGTCGCAAGAATCAAAGGTATGCAGAAGCTAAAGACTCCCACCAGCAATGCCATTTTTCCTGATT
Organism: Papaver californicum; assembly: GCA_023531435.1. Taxonomy (NCBI): domain Eukaryota; kingdom Viridiplantae; phylum Streptophyta; class Magnoliopsida; order Ranunculales; family Papaveraceae; genus Papaver; species Papaver californicum. Next base: position 317,769 of record JAJJMC010014561.1, on the reverse strand, counting down.
TCCTCACCATACTTACATCTGTTTTTACTCCTATAAGGAACAGAAAGAACATGGAACCAAAGTACTGAACTGTGTCCAATGCATATAAAGCTGCAGTGCTAAATATTTTTGTTCTCATTAATTCTGTTCTCCCTAAACCTGAAGGACCCATGAGTAGAGCTGCCTGTTCCACACAACGCATCGAAAATCACAATCAACACAGAATGCCAATAAAACATTTTAGATAAGGCAGAGATACGTGCGCCTAGATTTTAATTCATCAGAAAAATGCAAGGGCATGGAGAAGGAGATAATTAATCTTACTTACTATTGTCTGAGCAACAAAAGAAGTCACACCCATGGGTTCCAATATGAATTTCATGACTGATGTTCCAAAAACATTGATGGAAGCTTGAGCCAAGAAAACAGGAATTAAATAGTTGAAAGGATTATCTCCATTCCATACGCTCGACTTTTTATTCATTGCAAGTGGTTGAACTGCCCATATTGTTCCATTAAGATCGAAGCGTTCTTTCGTTTCATTGATGAAACCAAAATATTGTGAACAATTATGCAAGATTGTCAATGTGTGCAGAGATATTGTCGTTGAATTCATGACTGTCGTTGATAAATCCATGATTGCAGTGGTTGTTTCTTCAGATCAGATGAGGTCTGAAGAAAACAACCCAAACATATAACTTGAATATCCGTGTCCATTATTTTGCTTATAAACGAGTTATGGAGGAGAGGAGTGAACGGCTTCCTTGAAAGAACAGTTGGGCACTATAATTATTCACCATCCTTTTCTCAAAAAATTTGCTGTAAATTAGCTTTTTTAAGTTGCAAAATGTTACTCACACAACCACTTTTCTGGTAAATATTACTACAGCTGAGATTTTTTTACTATAGCAAATGGACCATACAAATTAAGCATATTTATTTCCAGCCAATTAACAACAACAATAGTCTCCGTAGAAGACTATTTACGGAAAATATTGAGAAAGTAATCTTTTTTCTCACTTTGCAAACAAATATCCTGTTTTGAAGGGACAATGTCTAGATTTTGATGTTGCTGCTCATATTTTGGCCATCTGAAAGCAAGCAGACAATTTAAACCTAATAGCGTCTTTATACATAGCATAGCATTTTATCCCTTTTTAGGATCCCTGGATTGTTGTGATCCAGATTTGTTATTTCACTTACTCTAATCAACTGATATTTACAACTAGAAATGCATTGTTAGCTTAGTCAAATCTACTTTCCACGTAAAGTAAGATATTTTCTTTTCAACTTCCATTACGTAGTTGTAAAAATAAGTAAACTCATTGTATCTTTTCTTCTTGGCCGGATTTCAACCAGGGGATATCAATTTTGTTTTGCGCTTCCTGGCCCTGGTGATGCTAACTGGATGCATATTCTCTATCAGGTTCTTCTACTTTTCCTCACCTTACCTTCATGATATATTTTTGTTCATTTGAAATATTTTTATGAAAGTTACAGAAGAGATGCAGGTATAATAGAATTTCAATCAACAAATCTTCAGTCAGAGCATTAGGATTAGGATTCAAGTCTAAGCTCAGGTGCTGAGCCTAATGAATATCTTCTAAACATTCCGATTCCTATCTAAGTTAAGCCCAAAAAACGGGTCCAAGTAGAAACCTTAATTAAGCCCATAAAACAGATAAAATGACCCATAAAAAATTCTCAGCGATTTGCTTCTCGCTTTCTCTCTCCTAGGGTTTTCTCTGGTTTATTTCTTCTTCTTCACCATCTCAGACACAAGTTCTTGAAGCTCTCGATCAACAACAATGGCGAGAGAAGGAGACCCAGCTTTAGGGTTCCTAACTCGTAAAGAAACAGATATCAAGCTCGCTCGACCAACCAGAGTGAAGAACAAAACCCCAGCCTCAGTTCAAATTACCGCTGAGCAAATCCTCCGTGAAGCTCGCGAACGTCAAGAATCAGAAATCCGACCACCCAAACAAAAAATCACTGATCCTAGTGAATTAGCTGATTATCGTCTCCGAAAAAGAAAAGAATTCGAAGATTTGATTCGCAGAGTTCGTTGGAATACAAGTGTTTGGATTAAATATGCAAAATGGGAAGAATCACAGAAAGATTTCAAACGAGCTAGATCTGTTTGGGAAAGAGCTTTAGAAGTTGATTATAGAAATCATACACTGTGGTTGAAGTATGCTGAAGTAGAGATGAAGAACAAGTTTATTAATCATGCTCGGAATGTATGGGACCGTGCGGTGTCGTTGTTGCCGAGGATTGATCAGTTGTGGTATAAGTATATACATATGGAGGAGATACTTGGGAATGTAGCTGGAGCTAGACAGATTTTTGAGAGATGGATGAATTGGATGCCTGATCAACAAGGTTGGTTATCTTATATTAAGTTTGAACTTCGTTATAATGAGATTGATAGAGCTAGGAATATATTTTCGAGGTTTGTAGAATGTCATCCTAGAGTTAGTGCTTACATTAGGTTTGCGAAATTTGAGATGAAGAATGGTGAAATTGATAGAGCAAGGAATGTTTATGTAACTGCTGTTGACAAATTAGTTGATGACGAAGAGAGTGAACAGTTGTTTGTGGCGTTTGCTGAATTTGAAGAGAAATGTAAAGAAACTGAACGTGCTCGGTGTATATATAAGTTTGCGTTAGATCATATACCGAAAGGACGTGCAGAGGATTTGTATAGGAAGTTTGTAGCGTTTGAGAAGCAGTATGGTGATAGGGAAGGAATTGAGGATGCTATTGTGGGGAAGAGGAGGTTTCAATATGAAGAAGAGGTTAAGAAGAATCCGTATAACTATGATTCTTGGTTTGATTATATTCGTTTGGAAGAAAATGCGGGGAGGAAGGATAGGATTAGGGAAATTTATGAGAGAGCCATTGCTAATGTTCCTCCTGCTGAAGAGAAACGGTATTGGCAGCGGTATATTTACATGTGGTATGTTTTTCAAATCCATTTAAAGATATGTTGTTAAACTCATCCTTTTTGAGGCTGGGTTGATGTTCTAATGAACTTTTTTTTTTAATTCGCTATGGTTTTAATGCTGGCTTTGAAATTTGTTGCTGTGTAGGATCAATTATGCTCTGTACGAAGAGCTTGATGCCGAAGACATGGATCGAACAAGAGAAGTTTACAGGTACATTTAGCATAGCCATATACTTCCTCAGTTAATAATTAGTGTAGCCATACACTTTCTGGTTGCGGATTATATTTATTATCTGCTAAAACCTCATATATGCAGTTATATGTGACTCTTTTTTAGCTAGTAATTAGTAATCCATTTCTTAATACATCTTACCTGTTTGCTTTTCTGTTGATGATGAATTTCATATGGTTAAATGGGTAGATGAAATTTTCTCACACGTTTGCTGTTCAATCAGGGAGTGTCTTAAGCTGATTCCTCACAAGAAGTTCTCATTCGCGAAAGTATGGCTTATGGCTGCACAATTTGAGATACGGCAGAAGAATCTCATGGCTGCAAGAAGAATCTTAGGCAATGCAATTGGAGTGGCACCTAAAGATAAGGTATAGTATGTCAGTTCTCAAACTATGTTCAACTTTGAAAATTTTGTATCCTAAAGTTCTTACACTAACGTTATTTGTATCAATAACAGATTTTTAAGAAATATATTGAGATTGAGTTGCAACTCGGCAACATGGATCGTTGTCGAACCCTGTACGCGAAGTACTTGCACTGGGCTCCAGAAAACTGTTATGCTTGGATCAAATTTGCTGAACTGGAGATATCTTTGGGTGAGACTGAACGGACCAGAGCAATTTTTGAGCTTGCAACAGAACAACATCATTTGGATATGCCAGAATTGTTGTGGAAGGTATGTGTTCTGTTGTTCCTTGCTGTTTTGGATTCCAAGTTTAGAAGTATGTGTGGCCGAATATGTTTATTGGTTAGTAAATTGGTCTTTCCTAGCTATACATTTACCTTGCGAAGAATGCGATTTATAGTCATCGTGTCGAAAGATACAAAGAATAGGCTCGTAGGTCCAGTAACCTGCAACCAAGGACGACCAAGCAAAAGAGAGCTGATAGAACTAGGTTTTTTCTTCTTCTGTTGGGCACATGATAAAACAAGTCTTAAGTATATAGAATAGGGCACTCTGTTTGCCCTTGAAAAGAAGGCTGGTTGTGTAGGAACTGCAGAAAGTAGTCTTCCTAAATTGTACATTCTGTCTGAATTATCTCCTATCTATTTTAAGAATTCTTATTTAGAATCTTAGTTGTTGATCTCCTGTTCTATCGAACTGCTGTCATTTCTAAATAGATTTAGGTTACAACGTTCAACTTCAATCTCGCAAAAAGAGAGGCCAAGTCCATGAGATCTGAACTGCCTCCAGTTTAAGTTTTAACACATATATTAGGTATGCTGATTGCTTATTCTGAAAGCAAATTTTATACTCTTTCCCTACCTGAACCATATAACCTAATTCGTCGGTTTGTAATTTCATGTTCTTATTGTCATCTTCCTATGTTGTTTCATGAGGTGCTGAACTCTTTAAGAATACAACTGACTAACAGCTTCACTTTGTTGGAGAACAGGCATACATTGATTTCGAGATTTCAGAGCGTGAATATGCAAATACCAGGGCACTATACGAGAAGCTGCTAATTCGCACCACCCACTACAAGGTGTGGGAAAGCTACGCCAAATTTGAGGCATTCACTCCTATCGAACAGGAAGACGAGAAAGATGGAGAAGAAGACGATGAAAACCTTCTAGAACAGAAGAAGCAGTGCCTCTGTAAAGCTAGAGGTACGAACCTGGTTTAGTTTTTAAATTCTCATTTACTCTAAGATATATAGTGGGTTCTTTTAGAGGTTACATGTCTTTGTGATTAGGAATGTCAACATTAAATCTGGGATTTAGACAATATTGGTTGGTCTGTATTGAAACAGAGGACTTAACTTTTCCCTGTATTACTATGCAACAGAGATTTTCGAGAGAGCCCTCAAACACTACAGAGAAAATGCACCTGATCTAAAGGAGGAGAGAGCTATGCTTTTGGAGGAGTGGCAGAAAGTTGAGATCGCGTTTGGCAGTATTGGAGACACTAGTCTTGTTGAGAAAAAGATGCCGAAGAAGCTCAAGAAGAGGAAGGAGATCTCTTCTGATGATGGTCTAACAGCTTACGAAGAGTATTATGATTACATCTTTCCTGAAGAAACTTCAGTACCAAATCTTAAGATATTGGAAGCTGCTTATAAGTGGAAAAAGCAGAGGTTGGATCATAACGAGGACTGATTTGCTGTGTTGATGGATATGGACATTGGTTGGGGAGCAAAGTCACAAGAACAAAGAAGTGTAGAATATATTTGACAAGAGGCCGTGGCTTTTGCTTCAGACATTTCAAAAGTACATTGGAATGAAATGCTGCTCTAAATTATTGTAGTCCCCACTGTCCCCCTTTCTGTTTGTATAAATTTTTTGGTGATAAGTTAAACATAAGCGATCTTGCAAGTACGTTATGATCATAGTTTTGATCTTCCCTTCAATTTCAGAAAGAATCATCATCTAATTCTTTGTATGTAGTTCTCTTGATGCAACATTAGGAATACTAGAGGAAAAGAAAACAACTAAGTTAACAAAAAGCAGTGTAAGGAGGATTGATTTGCTGTGTTGATGGATATGGACATTGGTTGGGGAGCAAAGTCAGAAGAACAAAGAAGTGTAAAATATTTTTGACAATCGCTTTTGCTTCAGACGTTTGAAAAGTACATTGTATCAGTGGAATGAAAATGGTGCTCTAAATTATTGCAGTCCCCTTTGTCTCCCTTTGTTTTTGTAAATCTTTTGGTGATCAAGTTTACAACATAATAGATTTTTAAAGCACTTTGTGGTAATATTTTTGGTTGTTGAATCCTGTTTTTGATCCCAATGAATGTCTTCCCTTCAAGTTGACTTGAAAAACAAGCACATCCTCACTGAGTTTATGCATGAGTTTGACATTTGCCCACTCTTCTTGTAACTCATTATTTTACATTTATCATCAACACTTCAATTCTTTATCCTAATTTCAAGTCCCACCAAAGTATTAACTCACTAGCTTGGAGTTGGAGCCTTGTCCTCTGCTTCATCTTCCATCCTTTATTTATTTTTTCTATTGTTGAAATAGTAAGCTATTCCATAACTAGCCATGGCATCACCTATATTTTGGTAACTATCTATTTTTCCTTTCCTCCTATTGTGAACAAAACTATAAATGCTTGGTAGGCCAATAAGTCAGTCAGTCCATATTGTATGTATGTGTGTTGTTATTCAAAACCTAACAAAAATTCCAATCTCATTTACTATATCATTGCCCCAATTGGTATTGATAGAAGAATGAAACAACCAATAATATCCTCTTTTTTTTCCCTTTTTCCTCTGGTTTAATCGGGGGTTTCTAGAACTAATAAAGGGTTATAGGAAAAGATAAAATAGGGTTACCTAAAAGTAACTTCTAGAACCTTTTAGCCATATATTTTTATAAATGGTTAAACTATCCGTATTTAATTATCCCTAATACATGATTAGTTTAGTTAATTAATTAGATTAGATTAGTTATATAGATTATGGTTAGGATCAAAGTTGGAGTTTTTTTTATGAGTAGTAAAGAAGAGAGGTTTATGAAGGAAAAAAGTGAAAAAATAAAATAAATGAAGAATGCATAACTTAAACACTCAAGTTAACTACCAATAGCTTACTAATGATCGAATTTTTCGTTAAAATCGTCAAATCATTGTGAGAAATCAAACACACAGTATAAGGGTCGTCATGGTCGTGAGGTTACTACCATAATGATTCTTCAAAGGTCGTCATGGTCGTAACATCCAACACTGTAGACCCTTACCTGCAACTTTACCAAGTTATGAAAAATCGTCATGGTCGATAAAATTAGACCATGACGACGCTAACTATATCATCTTCACTTTTTCCTAGATGTTTTGATATAAAAGGGTCACATCGATTAATCCTAAACCATGACGAATCCAATTTGTCATTATTTGGGTGAGTTGGAGTCGTCATGGTCGACACCAATAAACAATGACGATCCAATTAGACTATGAGGTCGTTATGGTTTATTGAAGGGTCGTCACATATTAATATGAATAGGGTCGTCATGGTTTTAGGTAAAAACTGATTCGACCCTAAATAAACTCTCCGTCTTCATGAAAATAACCAGTAAGAGTCGTCATTGTCGAAAATTAAAAACCATGACGATTTTTCATAATTTTAACATACATATGAAAAATCTTCATAGTATAAGATTTTGGACCATTACGATTACGACGATGAATTAATTTAAAAAAAGAGAGAATAAAAGTCGTTAGGAAGAGGAAAAAAAGATATGGTGAATTATTTTAGATTTTAATTTTAGAATAAAAAAGATTTGATAAATTTTGAAAAAATTAGATTTTTAAATTTAATTATTAGAGGATGGATAAAATAATATTTTTACCACCGTTTTACTCCCTTATAATCGAGGGTGTATGAATAAATTTAGCATAACCTCTTATTAATTCTACAATCCCAAAATTAAACCTGATTTTTTCCTTGGTAATTGTTGAGAGAGTGGCATTAGTCGGTAATAATCTCAAACAAAAAAAAGACTATAAGATGGTGATGTTATTATTATTACTAGTGGTCAAATATTTTCCTTAATAAAGATTCCATCTCTCTACTGCTCAAAGAAAGAATCCACCAAAATCCAAACCCAACTTTTTCTCTTACTTTATTTTAAATTTTTTTTCTCCTCCTCATCACTTTGTTAAATTACTCCCTTCATCACTTTCCACCTGATTTCTCTTCTAATCACACCACAGGACCTTCTTTCTACTCTCTCTCTCTCTCTCTCTGTCTTTGGGTTTCCATCTCAAGAATCCATTCCAGACAGACACTACTCAGAGAGGGAGTGAGTGAGTGAAGAAACTCTGAATTCATTACAGCAGGTATGAATGACACTTTACTCAAACTATTTCTTCTTCTTTAGATCAACTTCTTGAGTAATCATTTTTTCTGAATTTTGAGTTTTCTTTGGATTCTTGATTCATCCACCTGCTTCCTTTATACCTCTTAGTTTTAATCTTTTCTTAAGCTCCGATCTGTTACAGTAGTTCGATCATTTATTTCTTTTCTTTTCTTTTGGAAATTAGATCTTCGATTGAATTTGGAGTTCACTTACTGATCGTGTCAAGTAACTGTTGATGAGATGAAATTCTTTTTGTTTATTTGTTTCAGTTCTTGTTAATTAATTAGTTGTTGATTGTATGAAATTTGGACTGGAAGTCATTAATGAAAAGTGTATTCTACAGGAACTAATTAAAGAAAGAAACAAGAGATTTTAAAAAGTTGTTGCAAAAAATCACGAGGAGGAAAAGTTAGGGCAAAAGGTAAAATTAATTTCATGATTTTTTCAGCTACTTCAATTTACTGTCAAGTGTTGTTGATTTTGAATTGATTTTACTGTGTAAGTGTAAATTTTGATATCTGAGGAGGAGTAGGAGTTGGAGTATTTTAATGGAGATTATTATTTAAAAAATTAGGGATTAGTTTATTGTTTAATAAAAAAATTAAGAAAAGGGGAAAAACAAAACAAAAACCAGCTCATTTGTCTTTCTTGTCTGATTATATTCAAGCTGGATATTCATTATATTATTCTCCTCTTTAGATTTAGAAGATGACGATTTTAACAAGGGCCGTTATCCAGCTAAGCCACCCTACATCATCAATAACTCCGCCACATGTGGCCCTAGTCATTTGCCCCCATACCCAATCATGTCACTGGTCTTATTGACCTACATCATTAGTAAGTCAAAAAAATCTTTGTCATGGAACCAAAACAAAGACAAACTGATAATACAGTAGCAGCTAATCATATGGTTAAGGGGGTGTAATATATCAAAAGGGATGGAATTGATAGCAAGAATTTGTCTAGGTGTTTATGGAAGTTGGCCAACGTACACTCAATGGTTTGAACTTGATGGTTTTCAATGTGTCTCTGAATCTAATGTTGAGATCGGGAACATGCCGGAGTTTTGGCCGTGATACCTTTTGATATTGTGGTGTCACCTTTTTGTTGCTTTGAAATAGTTGTTTTGGTTGTTATGTGTGTCGAGCTAAGTTAACTTTGTGGTATGGTGACTTTTCTCATCCAGATTTGAGATTGGGATGATTGGGATGATTGGGGCATGTGTAACTTATCTTGTAGGCTAGTGTTCTGTTGCTTTTTTTTTTATAGTGGTTTATGTACGAGTTAAAGGAGGTGAATGAAATAGGGGGACGTATGGGTTATGGCAGCTAACGCAAGGTTGTGTGTGCATGCTGTGTGACAGTGTGAGCACATGAGACGGTTAACATATCGTTCTGCATTATTCGTTTGTAGTTGTAGGTCTGCGACTGTGTGAGACATTTTTGCAGGGCAGATTTGTAGTTACCTCTAGCAAACTGGTTTTATGTCTGGTCTAAATGGAAATAATAGATACTGACAGTGGGGTTTGTAATTTGTTTGACCTACATGATAAATGAGTTAGCATACTAAGACGGATCTTTCTGTGAATGGTGGGTTTGCATATTTTTTGTGGATCTTTCATCACTTGGGTGATGTTTAACGTGGGTTATGAAGACCCCAACCATGTGCAATGCAGTTATGGTAGGAAAGCTTAAAATGGGCAAAACCAATCACATGGTGGGGTTATGGTTGCCTACCTTAATACATTCAATTCAAGCCTTTTGTCTTCCAATGGGATGAATGTTAGAATTTCTCTAACTGCATATTTTACCATCCCCTTAGCTAGTTAGAATCTGATGGGATTTGGAAATTTTTTAGGTTTATGCAATTGAATGGTGGGGTTGTGGGGGATCAGCTCATTAATGGGCTTTCCCTGTATACCTACTCCTCTCTCCTGGATTTTCTAGGGTACAAATGCTTTTACATTTCTATCTGGTGGTCACCAAGTTCTCTCCAAATTTAGCTCAGGAGATTTTTTAAAAAATTTATGGTAATTTTTCACATTTCTCTTTTTGCATCACAATAATTTTATGTTAACTTTGAGTTTGTTGGGAAGGTCCTAAGAATGTTTTGATGCAATTTCATGGAAATTTGAGGAATTTAGTTTCATGAGGTGCAATTTATGCAACCAAATCTGTTTGTTCTGATTTAGAATTATGGTACCTTTTTATTTATTTATGTCTTTTTATTCTTTGGATGTTTGAGTGAGTTTTATGATTTCATATCTTCAGGTTTTTATGTTTCTGAGCTCGCATTGGAGTCTGCCTTGTTTCAATCTCTGAATGGCAAACTAGTTAAAGGAAAGGTTTGACAGAAATTGTAATCAGGAGAGATGACGAAACATGGGTTTAGTAAGTCAATAAAATCCTTGTTTGGGGATCACATTCATCATGAGAAAACCCAAGAGCAAGAAAGTAATAAATCAGGTACTTTTTTTTTGTTTTGCCTTGGTGTTTCTCGATAATCTTCAATGATAGTTAAAAGGGTTTTTGTCAATTTTAGGTACCACATGAGCTCAATCCCTGTTTTATATCACTCATATTCTAGTAATGTTACTTGGACATTTTATTCTATTGAATAAAACAACGTTCCCTTTGGGTAAAAGAAGTTGACATATTTCTACGATTTGTCTAACTTAACACTCTACACATGACTATTATCTGGCTAGTCTATCACATACATTTACAATAACATTTGTAGACACAAATCTATTATCTTCCTTAAACTTATCTCATTTGGCATTCTTTTGATATTTGAAATGAAGTTCGTTGAAGTTTCTAGACAACCTAAGAGAAACTTTTCAATAGTAGTCCTTTGCTGCTTTGCATCTTACATTCTATCTCTGTTATTTCTTATGCTCAGTAGTGTATACATTTCATATTGAGAGCCTTGTTATATGCTTACAGATTTCGAGGATAAAGTAAAGAAAATATTGAAGCTGGCCAAAGAAGTAGAAAATGAAGCAGAATCTGACAAAAGTTCAGAAATCGTTCATCTGGTTGAGAATGTCCGCGAACAATATGAATCCCTCCATAATCTTTACAGTCATCTCACCGGAGCGCTACGAAGCAAAGCTGATTATAAGGATAAAACAGGTGGACACTCTTCATCTTCCTCCAGTTCAGACTCGGAATCTGACCATTCTTCAAAGAAGAAAACCAAGAAAAAAAGCAAAGGAGAGAATGGGTCTAATAATCTTACAGAAAGCCTGAAACATGAACTTGAAGCTACAAATAAGAAATTGGCTGCTATCAGTGACGAGAAAGAAGCTTTAAACATGAAAATACAAGAGTCGGATGAAATCATTGAAGATCTCAAAAAGATAGAAGCTGAATTGAACCAGAAAGTAGAAGACAGAAAGAAAGAAAATGAAGCTTTGATCACGGAAAATTCAACGGTCTTGGTCAGGATGGAAGAGAGTGAAGATGCATTGTCTGCACTTTCGAAGAAATACTCAGACCTCGAAAGTGAAAAATCAGCTGAAATTCATGGCTTAGAGGCACAGATAGCTGACCTCAAACTGGAGTTGGACACCTTAAGTACCAGAGAAAGGGATCTTCAAGAACAAATTGAAAGAAAAACCAGCGAAGCTATACAGTTGAGAGAGGAAAACTCCAGTTTGCAGTTACTCAATACTGAATTGCAAGATCAAGTTTTGGTCGTGGAAAGCAAATTGAGCGAGAAAGTAGAAGAAATATCTGGTGTTCTGAGCAACCTTCAACTGGAAATAGACACGTTGAGACTTCAGAATGGTGAATTGGAAGAGCAGGTGAATACCAAAACCTCCTATGCTAACCAGTTGAGAGAGGAAATTTCTGCGTTGGACATTCTAAAATCCAACTTGGAAGGTCGAATTATTGGTTTGGAAGAAGATTTGGAATCGAAAGAAGGTAATCTCGATGACTTCCTGAAACAACTTGAGGATGCTAAGACTAAAGCATCAGAAGAAGGTGATGCCTTAAGGGGGGATCTAACCATACAAATAAAGAACATTGAATTGGAGGTAGGCTCGTTGAGTGCCCAGAAAAGCGAGCTAGAAGAGCAGTTAAGCATTAAAGTCAGCCAGGCAGAACAGTCGTGGGTAGAGAACTCTGGGCTGCTACTCTTGAAATCCAGCATGGAAGAACAAATTGCAAATCTGAATAATTTGGTAGAGGAAATGAAATTGAAAGAAGAGAACCTTTGTGATCAGCTAAGAAAACTTGAGGGTGACAAAAACGAAGCACTAGCAGAAACCAATGCACTAGTGGAAGGGTTAAAGATACAGGTAAGCAGCCTGCAACTCGAAGTAGATTCATTGAGCAGTCAGAAAAACGAGTTAGAGGAGCAAGTAAAAGCTATGTCTGATGAATCTCAACAGTTGAGAGCAGAAAACTCGGATCTGCTACTACTAAAATCCAGCATGGAAGAGCAGATTACAAATTTAAACAATCTGTTAGAGGAAATGAAAGTGAAAGAAGAAAACCTCTGTGATCAGTTGACGAAACTCGAGGATAGCAACAACGTAGCAGTAGCAGAAATCAGTTCATTAGTGGAAGTAGTGGAAGGTTTAAAGATGCAGGTAAGCAGCCTGCAGCTTGAAGTTGATTCCTTAAGCAGCCAGAAAAACGATTTGGAAGAGCAGGTAAAAATTAGAACCCATGAATCTGAAAATTTAAGAGCAGAAAACTCGGAGCTTCACGTTAAACAAACTACCCTGCAGGAAGAAGTTTCAGCATTGAATCAGGAGCTGAAAGAGAAAGAGGAAAGTTCCTTAGGGAAAGTCGATGCACTGATGGACCAAGTTACGAATCTGCAAGAGGAGCTGAAAACGTGTAAAATTGCACTGGGAAGAGCAGAAGATAATCAAAACGAGCTCCGAGCAAGGTTGGAAATATCAGAGAAAGAGAAAGCAAATATATCTGAGGTAACGGGGTCAAAAACTGCGATGATTGAAATGCTGCAGAAAAAACAACTAGATTTACTTGCAAATATCACAAAGTTACAGGAAGAGAAGGGTGACTTTGAAGTGAAGCTCCATTTATCAAACAGGAGGCTGGTTGTAGCAGAGAAAACACTCAGCGAGAGAGAAGCAACCTATGAGAAGGCAGAAAAGGATTATCTTCAAGAACGTAAATCACTTGAAGAACGAGTTGTTTTATTAACAAATGAGATTTCTTCTGCCAGGAGTGATCTGAGGGAGACGAAAGATTGTATCCAGAAAGCTGTTAATGCATTCAATGAACTGGAGGTGTCTGTACAGAGTTCTATGGTAGATCAGGCATCAAATGAGAATCGCATTTCAAAATTCACAGAAGAGCTTCAAGATGCGAAGATATGGGCAACAGGAATGAATAAAGTAAAAGATACATTGCAGAAAAAGATGACTGCTTTATCTGAAGAACTTAAAGAGAAGAAAGAAAAGGAATCATCGTTAAGACAGAAGGTCGAGAAGTTAGAGCTAATGATAAACGAGGAACACCAAGAGAAGGAGAACTTATCGACTAAAGTGGAAGTGTTGGAGAAGAATCAGAAAGAGATGAAAGAAATGATCGATTTTAGAGATGAAGAGAAAAGAGAAGCCATTAGACAACTCTGTTTATGGTGTGATTACCGCAATGAACAGTGCGACCGTCTTAAGGAAATCGCTTCAAAATTTCTCCAGAGAAACCAAAGAACTCCTTAAGTGAGTGTGTATTCTCTGTTAGATTCTTATCAGCTGATACAATTTCATCCCTTCAATTCTTTGTAATCTGTGTTGTTTTTCTTTTCCAAAATATTATTTTTGTATCTTGATTTTAGGACATAAGTAAGCTAGTCATCTTCAATTCATTCAATTAGTTCAATAAAACATAAAGAGAGGGTAATTGTTTAGCTGCAACAATATGGTAGCAAATACAATATGGCAGGGGGTATTGTTGAAAAAAGAACTTGTGCTTACAGCTCTTGCAAGCCAGTCTACCCTATTGTTGTTGATGGACACGATGCTGGGCATCTATCAGATAACTAGACAAAGAAATGAAAAATAAAATAAAATCTGCCACCCCGGTGGTGTAAGTGGGATTCGAACCCCAAACCTGTTTAGCACTAAATTACCACTTGCTTCGGTATATTACCTTGTTGGTTTGGATTGAATCTGATTCACCGAGTCAGATGTCAAATTGAATATTATTTTTTTATTTGCCGATGTTTGATTCGGTTTATACATCTGATTTGGGATTAATTGAGTTGGCTAGGGTCGGATTATTTTATACCTAATTTGTTGGATATGTATATGTCTATAACTCCAATTTTTGAATCGATATAATGAGTCGGATTCATATAATAAGTCTGATTCAATGAAAAGAACGAACAAGCCGTTAAAACTATATGGATCTGCATATTGTAAATCAGAGCTGAAACCAATCTTCTTCCTTTTTCTTCTAAACACAGTATGATTCATCTAAGAAGGGTAATCACAAATCACCATCCTTCATTTCTGCCTCCTCTGTTTCTTCTAAGTAGTAATAGAAGTTATGTTTCGAATACATCCCATCACTTGGAAAGTGAAGTGATTAATGAATGTAAATCTGGGAAAATCAAGAAACTAGATGATGCTTTGGTTTACTTTGATAAATTGGTTGCAATGAATAATGATCACCTTCCATCAAGTCTTACATCCTTTTATCTATTAAGTTCACTATACAAAATTGAACGTTATTCAGATGTAATCACTTTGTATAGGAAAATAAATGCTCTTGGAAAAATCCAACCTTGTTTCTATACACTCAACATTTTGCTCAACTGTTGTTGTCAATTGAAGGAAACTGATCATGGGTTCAGCTTGTTTGGTGGTATTCTTAAGAGAGGTTATGATCCTAACATTATCACATTCACTAGTTTGATCAATGGGTTATGTTTGCAGGGAAAGATTCAGTCTGCTATTAAGCTGTTTTACAAAATGATTGAAAGGGGAGTTCAACCGAATACCATCACATGTGGTATAATGATCACTGGGCTTTGTAGAGTTGGTGAGTTAGACCGTGCTCTTGAATTGCTGAGGAACATGGATAAATGGAATTGCGAAGCTAATAATATTTCTTATACTGTGATCATAGAGAAACTATGCAAAAGAGGATCAGTTGAGGAGGCTATGAATCTGTTTTCCAAAATGATACACGGTTCGAAAATTGTACCCGATGTCTTTGTTTATACTTCTCTGATTAACGGGCTTTGCGGTTCTGATAGGTTAAATGAAGCGATCAGACTCTTCGATAGCATGTCTAGTCGAGGAGTTTATGCGAATTCGTATACTTATAATTCTCTAATTCATGCGCTCTGCAATTCTGACAGGTTAAGTGAAGCAGTAAGACTCTTCGATAGCATGTCTAGTCGAGGAGTTTCTGCGGATTCATATACTTATAATTCTCTAATAAATGGATTTTGCAGGCGTGGGTTGTGCAAGGAAGCAATAAGATATTTTGATGAAATGGTGGGGAGTGGGATTTTGCCTGATGTAGTTGCTCATACTTCCATGATACGTGGTTTGTGTTTGGCAGGTAAGCTAGATGAGGCACACAGATTGTTTGATTCGATGGCGGACAAGGGCTTGGAACAAAATGTTTACAGCTTCAGTGTGTTGATTAATGGGTATTGCAAGAGATCTAGGTTGGACGAAGCTATTCAACTGTTCAGAAAAATGCAAAAGAAGGGATTGAAACCCAACCAAGTTACCTACACTACACTAATAGATGGACTATGCAAGGCCGGAGACGTTACAATGGCACAGAGCATGTTAATTGAGATGCAAACGTATGGTGTATCTCCGGATATAGTTACATATAATGCACTTGTGAAAGGGTTATGCAAAGCTGGAAACATTGAGAAGGCAAGACAATTGTTTTTTGAAATCCCAAACAAAGGATTAGTTGTGGACCTTGTAACATATAACACTATGATCATTGGCATGTGTAAAGAAGGGATGTTTACTGAAGCCGAAAAACTGATCATTGAAATGAAAAGTAAAGGTTGCATACCAGATGCCACTACGTACGGTACGATCATTAAGGGTTATCTTGAGTCAAATAATGTTACAAGAGCATCAGAGTTTGTCAAAGAAATGCGAGCAATATCTTGAGTTAAATAATGTTACAAGAGCATTGAAGTTTCTCAAAGACATGCGGAGGAAGGAAATTGTCACTGAATGATGCCACTAAATCTCTGTTAATCAGTTCCTTGTCTAAAGATCAACTCAAAAGCTTGGAATTTTCCTGAAATCTAGATAAAAATGATGCAACTTGGAAGGGTAACCAAGGGTAAGGTCATCATGATGGCTAAATGCTAGCTTTTTTATTGTTCTTTTTGCAGTTTTATAGAGTAGATCGACATTCTTAACCATATTGATTGGTAGCATGTGGATCCAACTTACAAATACTGGTCATGGCTCATTGGACTGAGCTTATCACTGGTAAGAAACATATTGCATAGCCGTTTATCATTATGTTGCATGAATCGAAGATGCACAAGTGAAAATATCAGTTGAAATTGCTCAGACTGGCTGCAAAAACATTGGCAACACTGTAATGTGCGGCAGTTAATGTACATTATATATATGTTGCTGTAATGTGCAAAAAAAAATGCAAAAGTGACAGAATCAGCTGAAATTGCTCAGACTGGCTGCAAAAAACACTGGCAGCACTGTAAAAGAGTTGTGAAACATAATAGTAAGTCAATATCATAAAACTGAATCAAATTCTTAACAATAGTTTTCGCAAGCTTTTCTACAGCAGAGATTTCCGCAATCCGTGATCTTTTGGCAGCTGCATAACACATTATACTTGTACAGATGCATCAGAGGAAACTGGTGAAATGGAAATTGCAGTCCTTGAATCAATGAACTACTATGATGGTATGACCACATCATGACTGCAGTCTGCAGTTCCATTTCACCATATACCTATCCATCTCTATATGCAACACTGCGATGAACGAAGAAAAGGTTAATTAGGCACGAAAGACCACAAAATCAGTTTCAGTATGACCAAAATTCTGCAGAGGCTAGTTTTACAACACAAGTACTCTGCCAAATAAGACTGGCGAAACGTTTTATTATTACTAAACTTCAACAAATTATGCAAATTCACATTTTGCATTTCTCTTATTCAATTATAATGACTGCACCAAGAATGAGAGGCCATGGATATGATATAGGAAAGAAGAGACTAAGAAAACATAACAGTATCACCCTAGTAAGAAGCTTTTTTCTTTCTTTCTCAGGGAAAATGTGAAACAGTTATTCATCTACAATTTCCTTTCTGGGCTTCACTTTTTGCCTTCAAAAAAATAGAGCACCCTTTGAAGTCAGCAGATTTCCTTCGTTATGAGGAAGGGAGGAAGACAGAAAGCCGAGGCCAGGTGAAGGAAAAAGAGGCAAACATAGTCATGGGACAAATAAAAGGAATTCTTAGTGTTACCAAAATCAAGTATACTCTGCTGAACAAGAAGAATGACTGAATGGAAACAGAAGTAACCATTAAACCAGTCTGACTAATAAGACCGGCGATGCGTTTTTTATTACTATTTAGTTGCAAACATAATATGCAAATTCACATTTTGCATTTCTCTTATTCAATTAGAACGACTGTACCAAGAATGAGAAGCCATAAATATGATCACACAGTTTGTTTTTTTTCTTTCTCTTTTTTATTTCTTACCCTACTGTGATATGGGAAAGAAGACACTCTAGAAAAAACATAATAATAACACTATCATACTCTAAGTAAGCTTCTTTCCGTCTCAGTGAAAATCTTAAATAGTTATCCATCTACTATTTTCCTTTTTGGGCTTCACTTTTCGCCTACAAAACTAGAGCATCGTTGAAAGTCAGCAGATTTCCTTCCTTCAATCTTCCTCCATTGAGTTCATCAGTCTGATATTCTCATCTCGACTCCAAGAACGTCCTTCACCATCTCATATGACACGAAGGCAATAGCAATGGATGGAACCACCTGCATTAAAAAAGAATATTGGTCAGATTCAGGTCCCTGCAGGTAAGCTAGTCACCTACACATCTACTATATACACCATTTAATCAATCTTCTCTTATAATAACAACAACAACTTATGACTGACCAATCAGTCCTATACAAGTCACGTAAAACATCAAGTAGATGAAATTTACAGAATGCTGACCTTCACAGAATTAGGTACCAATCCCTTGTATAATGCTCCAAAACCCTCATTTCGAACTGTTTTACGGAATGCATCAACCATGCCTGTATATTCAAGTGTAGTTTTGTTGCTCCCTCCAGTGACAACTGATGAAGCATTGTGCCAACCCACCATCTGCATCCTTCGACGAATGACATCGAGAGGGTAAGCAATTGTCTGGCCAACAGTTCCCGCAGCAGCTCCGCACATGAGCCTCGTGGTAATACCCAGCTCAGAGTTGTTGTCGACTAGTCCTAATGGCTTGGTCTCAATCAACCACTCTTTCAAGGATTCATATACAGCAAAGTTCAAGCCAACATATGGAACCTATCAACAGCAAATCAGAGTAAGACTGACATGGCTTTGAAACATTCAACAAAGAATCACATGTCCAGGCTTATTTGAACGTTTATTTAAAAAGTTAGGACTTCAAAAACAAAGACAAACAGTTATAGTGCACATTGTTATTTTACCATTAACTACTTGAATGCGCATAACGAACAACAGACTTACAACTCCAATTACAGAAGGAAGCCATCCTTTGTATAAAGCTCGTGGGCCTTCTTCTTTAAGGACAGTTGTTAGGGCGTGTGCGATTCCCCTGTACTGGGAAGGAGACTTGTCTGTCTGCATTTAGAAAGTGAAAGGATAAGTATGGTCACAAACCTCAAAAGCAACATAAACTGGACAATGAAAATCTAAGCAAATCAACAAAATAAGAACAATGACAAATTATTTTGTCGTCATCATTATGGCTGCTACAACAGGAAGACAATATGGCTGCTATAAACAGTTCCTTTCCTCAGTTTTTGTGGAAAAATGTGTGCCCCATGAGATCTCATTTATGTTGTGGACGGTATTCCACAACTCTCGCCTACAATGGCTAATCTAAGGCATAAAGGCATAGATGTAGGTAACGCAGGTTGCAAGTTTTGTAGTGAGATCAATGAAAGCAGTGACCCCCAATTGTTACATTGTCAGCATGCCAGAGACATATGATACAATCTGTCTTGCAAGTGATAACAGCTTATTTTCTTTCTCTACGATACAATTAACCCTCTTCGTCCACAAAGAAAAAATGAAAAAAAAAGAACAATGACCAACGTTAAAAGCACTAATCGATACAATACCTGGACAGTAAGCCTCCCCCGCACCAGGTCCATTGGGTAAGTTGCTGACATGGCAATTATTCCAGCACATGCTCCAGCTCCTAGCCGTAACAGAGGGGTAAGTGATGCATCCTCTGCAAGGTTTACCAAAAGAAGGTAAGATTTTAAAATGCTATTGTAACTTTATTAGGCAGCAATCTTAAAACTTACCAAACACGTATCCATTTTAACCATCAACGTTGAAAACATGCTTATAGTGAAGATAACATTGCAGGGATTTTCATACCATTGCCTGGTTGTTGACGATAGAGCCATAAAATACCCCTGTCACAATATGAGGATAGGTAAGAAAATGGACGCTAATTTTAGAACGAGAATAACAGAATTAGTGCACCAAACCCCTTCTGGAATTCAGTTAATTGCTGTATTCTAAAGATCAGAAGAAATGACCTACCTCGATGCTTGCTCGTAGCTAAAGAACTTGACTGCAGAATTGGGGACAATACGTGCACAGTTTGTACCATTGCCTTTAAATAGTCCTCTGAAACCCTCAGTGCTATATATATACTTCAAACCTTGAATAGTTCCATTGTACTTTATACTGTGAGGATTCTGAACCTGGAGAAGATTCAACAATTTCAAGAGCAAGCATTTTAAAGATCACACAAACTAAACAACACCTTGCACATCCGAGTACCAAAATTATACCTGAAGCAAAATCTTTAACCGCTCCAACGGAGCAACAGCAGTACGGGACCTGCATTAGATACTACTAACCATCAATTTCCTCAATTTCATTCAGAATTATATCCTTAAAATAAAATCACATTCATCCTCTTAAACCCTAACAATCAATCTGAATACATTCATACTACACTTATCAAGTTCCAATTTTGATTCATTAATCCAAACAAAATAATAATACCTATGATCAGACAGAAACTCAATCAATAAAATTCAAACAAAAACCAGACCTAAAATCACAAAACCCAATCATAAAAACAACAACTTTGAATCAAAAGTGAATAAAAAAGAGAGAGGCTTACACTCCACCAGCAACACCACCAGCAATAAGAGATTTAGCAATACTAAAGATTTCAAGTTTAGGAGGAGCTGCTTCTTTCACAGTTTCAGTAGCAGCTAATTTAGCTTCTTCAGCTAAACTAACAATCCTTGAATTCCCAACTTCTTCTGATGCCATTTTGATTTGATTGATTCCTTGCTCCCTTCCTCCCTCTCTCAACAAATCAAAAACCCTAAAAATCTTTTTCTTGAGAGAGAGAAATGGAAATGAAGAAATTTTTGATTTGTATTATTTCTGTCGTACTTAATAGGAACACACAAGAAATCTGTGATCTTGAAACGTGTATGATCTAACGGTAGTTGGATTTTTTTTTTAAGCATATATGCCATACGATAAGCTTGTTACCGTTAGATTTTTTTTTTAAACATGTATGCCATACGATAAGCTTGTATCACTGGGCACTCAGGGAAAGAATTTGCTCCCACGCTGTTTGAACATTTATAAGATGTTTAGAGCAACTGCGATCATGCGATTAAAACCCTGATTAAAGATTAAAAATAATTTTTAGTCCGACTTTTCAAAACGCAGTGGGGCGATTATAGTTAGTGGATAATCACCCAAATCCACTATAGCTGATTATATTTAGAAAAAATTTCCGACTAAAACATGTTTAGTCAAGCGGTGTCATAGTATAGCGCTTGAGTCTAAGCGGCGTCGTAGTAATCCATCCAGACCCAAACGTTATTCTAGGACAACGCTCAGAAATACGGGCGGTGAGTTAGGAGTTCGCCTGGTCAAGCGTTATTCTGGGAATGCGTCTGATGAAACGGGGTGCTAGAATCACGCCGACACACAAACGAGACGCTAGAATACCGTTCGAACTGAGCGGTGCACTAGAAATGCGCCCCCCACTAGGCGGACTCCTAGGATGCCGCTTGAGATTTGGTGTGGTGCTAGAGGCTCGCCCCATTGTGGGCGTTACTCTAGAGCTACGCCCAGGCGAGATCCTGTCATTACATATTTTTACCGTTGAGATGTTACCGTTGAGTTTACCGTTTCTGTTCATTTTACCATTCCAATGGCTATTTTTTTACATTATATATGGAATACTAATCCAATTTCATTTTACTCATTCACTTCTATCATTTTTATCTAGTTAGAATTCGAAAATAATTAAATTATTTTTTATTTAATAAGTTTCCGAATCGATTAAAATTATGCTGCCATCAAGAGCACGAGGTCCAAATTTTATTACATTTGAAGATATAACGATGTGTACAATTCATTTGTCAATATCTCAAGATTGTAGTATTGGTACCGATCAATCAAAAGAAAAATTATGGTCTCGCATATTAAATCAGATGAAAGAAGCCATACCTACGATGCCACAACGCAGTTGGACCTCTCTTCAGAAACGATTTCAAATTATAAGTAAAGATGTGGCACTTTTCTATGCAAAGGAGGCGTAAGTGGAACGTGAACACCATACTGGATGGGGCCCCGAAAATAAGGTAACTACTCATTTAATTTTGACGATTACATTAATGTTTTGAATTGTTTATCCTCCACTAAATTTAATTCAAAAAATAGATTGCAGAAGTAAAGAGGCTTTTCAAGGAAGCTAATGGTGGGAAAAGTTTTAAGCATGAAGAGTGCTACACAGTTATGTTAGATAATATAAAATATTCCAGACGATCGACAAGTGTTTTCGATTCATCACAAGCTGAGTCAGATTACGAAAGCGGTGAGGACAACCGGGAAACACAGGACTTAAGCCTAGACGCTTCCAGTGGCTATGAAGACATAAGAGATATCCCTAACACATATATCTGTCAAATGGGAAAAAAAGAGGCGAAACGACAGAAGTTAAAAGGGAAAGCAAAATTTAGCGGCCAACATGACATGATGGAAAATATTTATAGAGAGCAACAAAACTTCAACACCAAATATATGGCGCATAGAGAAGCCAAGTTTGCAGCAAAACTAGTTGAGTCTTCGTCAAGGAAAGAAGCATCCGAGGAGTTTCATATAATGACGATGGATCTCTCCGGGATGGATGATGTATCAAGACAATGGGTCGAACTTAAGAAGGCAGAAACTTTGAAGAAAAGATTAAACCAAGCATAAAGGATTCTTGAAATACCTTAAACCTTTGTGAAGGCAAGTCTTATTAGCATTATCATATTAAGTTTCAACTCTAATGAACTAACTTAGTTATTTTCATTTTATCTTTAACCGATGTATTGTTATCTTTTAATATATCCAAATTTTATTATAATTTTTTTTTAAAAAAAATTAAGATTAATTCAGATACAACGGTCTGATTTTACTTTCTTCAAAAAAAAATGACCGTTGGCACTCCAATTATAAAATGAACGTTGCCATACCCTATTCCACCACCATCATCTTCAAGAACACAATTCTTGAAAATATTTCAAACAAAACATACATAATGGAGGGTTTAAGCTCATCACCAATTACCAAGTGTTTTCTTTGTATTTCTGATGGTCATATTATAAGAGATTGTCCTTGGGAAGGTAGAAAATGCACACTAACCAACTGCAAGGGGTATCTGTTTCTTAGAAAATCAAAAAAAGGAAATACTGGATTTCAACCTTATGTGAAGTGCAACTACTGTGGAGTTTTCATCTGGTTAGATGCTTATGTAGCTTCAAACCAAGGTATTCCACCACCCATTCCACCAACTTTACCAGATGATGAAAAGTGGTTACAAGAGAAGCAATTTTACTGCTACTCATGTGGGGAAGCTGATCACATGGATTATAACTGCAGAACCAACCTCTTACCATGCACAGATCCATGTTGTGATGGTAAGATGAAGCGGCTCACTTCTAAAAAACCTGAATCCATTGGAAACAAATACTACTTATGTCAAACATGTAAGAAGGTTAAGTTTCAATAAAAATGTAAGCAATTATTGGAAGATGTATGAACTAAGATAATGTCATACTATTATAACTAGGTAATAAAGAAAATAACTTTGTAACTGCATATGTTGTTCACAAACCATAAACAACTCTTTCACGGTAAATTAACAAATTAATAATGGCTATAAAATTACTAATAATGTTCAACAACATAGAGAACACGATTTAAACATCTAAGTAGAAAACTCATTTAGTTGGGGTGATTTTCATTCTTTTCAGAAGATAGGGTTGTTATCTCCTTAAGAACTTGTAGAACTCCCCTTTGTTTTGCAATACTCATCACCTCTCCAGATTCAAGCGAACGGGTCAGTGTCCTAACCAACACATCTGTTCGATCCCTTATAACAGACATTCGGGTATCAACAACTGGTGGTTGAACTTCCTCATTCTCCAAATAAATAATGATTGGTGGTTGAACTACCTCATTCACCAAATCAGCATCCCTAGGTGGATCAACAACCCCACCATCTTCAGGTTCAATCATGATAAGTCGATCCAAACCCCCGGGTCGTCGCGCTCTGACAACTCGATACATATCATTTCGTTTATCTTCAGAATCTGCATTAATTTTAGGCCTAAATAAAATTCAACATAATAGAGTACCCAAATCTGATAAACAATAATATTATTCAATTAATCAAATAATTATCCACAACCCAACTAAAATTAACTAAATATTTTTTCAATTTTTACCTAAATTCAACAATTTCTTCTATTCAATTAAACCCAAAAATTATATTTATCAATTATAAATTCAATTCAACTAAAATACCAACAAAAAATTAATCCGAATTTTAACTTAAATACAACAATTTATTATATTCAATTAAAACCTATAATTCTATTCAATTAAACCCTTAAATTCTATTAATTAAACCCTAAAAAATTCTCATTATAGATTAAGATATCACTTACAAAAATAAAGTTTAGTGTTATTACCTACGAAATTGACGATGGGTTGTTCACAAAACCAAGGCTGGGTGCTGGTGGAAGTATGGCGGCGGTGGTTTGAAGTCGGAGCTTCACAGGAGAAAATGACCAAAAATGTAGGGTTTCGGCTGCTACAAAAGGAAGCTAGAATGGGGCGGGCTCCTAGGAGTTCGCTTGGACTCCCAGGCGGGGCGCTAGGACACCGCCCGTCCTATTCTATTCGCACGGTTAGCTTGTACAAGCGCAACTCATTCAGGCGAGCTTCTAGCATTTTGCCCCATCGGGCGTGGTTCTGGGATACCGCCCGTCTCTCGAGCGTGGTCCTACGACATCGTCCAATACTGGGCGTTACGTTAGGATTCCGCCCCTCATCGAGCGTGACGCTAAGACACCGTCTCGAACAAGCATAATTCTAGGATTTCGCCCGTTTTCAAGCGAATTGCTGGTACACCGCCCAACACCAGGCGCATCTCTAGAACAACGCCCGACTATACATGGTTGTTCTTGGGCCGGACTAAAGACTAAATTTTTTAGTCTTTGGTGGTTTAGTATGATCGGTCCATTGTAGTTGCCCTTAATACCATAAGTCAACAATAAAAATATTTTATTTTATTAAAAATATACTTTTTTACTTTTAAAAGTTAAAGTAACATTTATTTGTTCTGTTTTAAAAACTTAAAAAACTTTTTTAGTGGTATCTAAAATGATTTTTAAGAATAATGACATTACAATAGATTATTGAGAAATATGAATAGCATATCATTCAATCATTTCAGTTAATTTGGACAAGTTCTTTTAATCTACCAAGTGTTTTTATAGGTGCACGACTATATGTGTGTAAAATAGATAGTTATGATACTGGTAGATCAAAAATGCATAAGTTCAAAAAGGATTATCTTTTTTCTTTTTGGATAAAGTAGAAAGACAATTTTAGTGTATACAGAGAATGGGCAGTAGCACCTCAATCAAGATAAGACAAAGTTAAGTTGATGGTTTAATTAGAGGCTTGATAGTGGTCCATATAAAAGGAAGCCTTATATAGGGGCTTCTCATTTCAATAGAGGGGCTTTTCATGGTTGAAGGTTAACCCAAATTTTGGATATGGGATATCCTATACCAATAGTAAATGTCCACATTACCTTTGTCTTCACAAAAAGTCTAATTTGCCCTTTTCAAACGAAGAAAACCCAACTCATCAAGAAATTGAAGAAGAAATCGGTTCTAAAGGCGATCAAACTCCCCAACCATAACCAATTGTGTATATGAGTTGTGATTCTACAAGAACTCATGCTATTTTTCTCCATTTTATGATTGTAATGTGTTAGAACGATTGATTTCAAGTCCAGAAATTAGGTTTCCAGAAACATTTACGGTTGGGTTCGATTGGAATCCCAACCGTAACAGGTTTCTTTTAAATTTTACGTTCAGATTATTTAAATACTCAACCGTAAATCAGAAGGAAGGAGATGAAGATGATATTTTACGGTTGGGTTCGATTCTGAACCCAACCGTAAACTATTTTGCACTCAAAGAAAAATTTGTACTTATGGTTGGGTTCGATTCTAATTGCCAAATGGATAGTTCAAATTTTTTGTTTTGAAGATTATTTATGGTTGGTTTTGATTGTCCATTCCCAACCGTAAATTCTCCTGGTTAGTTCAATTTTTTTTTTTATAATTATTTACGGTTGGGTCGGATTGTCAATTCCCAACCGTAAAATTCTTCTTTGTAGTTGAACTTCTTTTTGTTGATTCTTTACGGTTGGGTTCGATATGTGTAACCCAACCGTAAAGAATTCTGAATTTTTAAATTTTTAATTGATTATTGTGTTGAACTGTTTGGAAATTATCTAACTTGTATTGATTGTATGTTGTAGGAATAAGGATAGACCAAAATCCATTAGAAGCACTTGATGGGAGCACCGTGCTAACTTCATAAACTCGAGATGAGCCAATATAGTATGCTTTATTTATTTATTCTCATCTTCTTCATGGAACATGGTGTAGTTGTGCTTCTTCCCCAAGTACATAAGTTATTGGATTTGGTCCCTTTCTCACTCTTCAACTTAGCTTTGGCGTTGTAGATTATCTCTAACGTAGAGACATTCTTTGGGTTTATTTTCTTCAAGTGTCCGAGGATATCAATGGGTTTCACTCGTTTTTCCGTCATGTCGTCTACGATGACCTTTTCTTCCTCGGTGAGCCGTGCCGCATAAGGATGCGTTAAAACAAAATCTAGGATAAAGGAGATGAAGATGAGCATTTACGGTTGGGTACGATTATCATACCAACCGTAAATTTTTTTGTAGTAAAACTAAAATTGGTATTTACGGTTGGGTTTGATTGTCAACTCCCAACCGTAAATTATCTTGGATAGATAAAATTTTTTTGAAGATTAGCTACGGTTGGGAATCAAAAATCGAACCCAACCATAACTGGTGCAACAAATACCCATGCACATAATGCGTTACGGTTGAGTCCTATGCTAAAACCCAACCGTAAAACTGTTACGATTGATTGTTCCACCATGAAAATACGGTTACGGTTAGATTATGATGAACACCTAACCGTAATTTTTAGTTACGGTTGGGTACATGCTGAAAACCCAACCGTAAAACTGTTACGATTTGGTTTTCCGCCATGAAAGTACGGTCAAGGTTTGGTTAGGATGAACACCTAACCGTAAATGTTGTCTACGGTTTGGTTCGACAAGAAAACCCAACCGTAATGTTCCCTGAATCACAAAAAAAGTCATACTTTTTTTAAGTAATTTCATCAATTTGAGCCATAAAAAGACCAAGAGTTTAAGTTAGAGGTATACCTGACTACTCTGGTTGAGTGAATCAAAATTTAGGGTTTTTAAAAAAACTAAAAAAAATTCTCTTTCATTTCTTCTACTTTTTCTTCCCACCAAACTAAAAAGAAGAAAAATTTGATTTTATTTGATTAAGTAGAAGATTATTTTAGATTAATTATTATTAGCCTAATCTATTAGCTAAGTAGTTTTACTGATATTAACTAAACAAGGATAGCTTATCCATTATGAAGATATAATGGATAAGAGATTTTTGAAATTCATACCTAGTGTCTCTATTTGGTCTTTACATGGAAAGCCCCTCTATTGGAATGGGAATCCCCTATATGAGGCTTCTATAAAAGGGAAGTGCTTAGATTCTAAAGCAATCAGTCCCCATAGTTTCTTAGTGGGGGGATTAAAAAGATAAGCTAGTTTTAAAAAATAAAATGAAACTCACACAAAAAAACTAGAGATAATTGTGTGGTTCCCGGGACTCGACCTTCTCCTGCCTTACTCTCCTCTTCTTCTCTACCTGATTCAATGATTCTCTCAAATCAATCATACCATCTGTAGCTTTCTTCACCTTCACCATCTGACCACAATATGCTTCACCATTTGGTCTACAATATACTGTGTGTCCTGCTTTGTAGTAGTTCATAGGTTCATAATATCGTGGACATGCCACTTTCCAAAACTCCAAAAGTAAGTTGGGTAATTTCATCTTTCAATATCGTCCTAACAATATTATCCACCTGGATTACAAACCATATTTTTTTGTGCTGTCTTCGTCGTCTGGTATTAGTGAGAAGAAGAAGAAGAAGATTGTGGGAACTGGAGTTACAAAAACTTAGGTACGTCATCGTATTTAAGTGATGAGGATGAGTATGATATTTATGGTACTTATCCTCCTCAAGCAAATATAGTGGGTTCTTTCCATGGCATCATCTGTAACATGATGCTAAACCTAGAGATGTTGTGAGAGAATAAATTCCGAGCTACACGTGTCCAAAAATGATTGGAGAAGTAACGAGTTACGATGAGACGAGAAACACTGAAGCAAAACTTTTTGAGAAGATATGAAAAGTCGATAAGTTTTAAATCTGACATCATTAGTGCATGATTGACATGTGTGTTGCGGGAACGTACGGCACACTGCTCAAAACAGATAGCTTTGCTGCCCGACTGACACCAAGTTACGGGAAAGCCTCACACAATAAAGAGTAATGATGAGTGTTGATGCATGAGAGACACGAATCAACTTTACAAGTTGTGGAACAAAAAGAACTAAAGCATGACGATTCACTTCTAAGAGCTACGTGTCAGACATGCTATGATTCAAATAAAGCCGCAACTTTCATCCAAATCCAAAAATAATAATTAAAATACAAGACAGCAGAAGAGTTGCGAGATAATCAGTGGGAAACTATGAGAAACAAGCAATAAGCAAAGTCAGACTTGCGGGAAGCATGATCGAGTTTTGCGGAAACAACAAGTAAGTTTTGCGGGATTGTATTTCGCATCAAGGATGAATAAGAATAAATAAGTGGAAAGGTAGATTGGAGGGACCCATCAAATTGGCTATAAATATCAAGCTCATTAACAGGAAAAGGGGATGGAAAATCTGGAGAAAAATTGGAGTGAAGGCATAGAAGTGAAAGCAAAGAGTTTAGGTATGAGACTTGTGTAAATTTTTAGTTCAATCAATCCATGATTAACATGATTATGATTTTATAGTACAACTTTCATCTGTATTGAATGATGTTGATTAATAAGAATGGAACAAATCTTTTTACACATGGATGTAGACAGTTAGACTGTTGAACCACGTTAAATATTTGAGTCAATTCACTTCTAAGTTTTGATTGATTATACTTTTCTAAATGTTCATTTGAGTCGATTTTATGATAAAATGTCATACTTTACCATGTTCTAAATTCATTTGGTTGTGATCCAAAGATGCCAGATTTTTGGTCATCACAATTGGCGCTAGAAACAGGGAGGTAGTAAAGAATTTATTCTACCTGTCAAAATTTTACTCTTTAAAATCTTGAATCGTGTTTTGTCAAAAAAATTCTTTCCTTAAAGAACAATGAATTGAGAGTCGTATTGAAAAAACTTTACATATGGTTTTACTTTGAATTAATCAGTTGATGAACATATAAATTTGGTTTTTATGATCATACATATTATTTCGTTATTTCATACCGTATATATATGTTAAATTGCCAAGGATATTCTTTAAATTGATGGTTTGAAAATTTAGTGTATAAATTTTCACCAGACCATTATGTTATGTTTATCTAATTCTTGATTTCTACATTAAACTAAATTTTTGATTTTTACAAGAGACAATGAAATAAGTTTTCAATTGAATTTTCGAACTTGATATTAACTCGATAGCACATGAACTTATAAAATTTGTGAAAATTAGAGAATTGTTCGGTTTGTGTGTGACATCTTAAAAACTAAGTTTAATATTTTCTTTCAATCAAATTGCATTATATATTTGTTGAGAATGATAAAACCTTTTGAAACACATAACTTATTAGCTGAGCTCTTTTAGAATACTGGTAAAGAAATCCCTACAGCAACATAAGACTGAGCTTAGAAGAAAACACAACATCTCAAAAGGGTTCACACAAATGGAAACAATGTCACATAGAAACATGCAAGATCAAGATGCCACTTTAGGAAATCAGGGGAGTAATGCAATAGGGGCTCCTCAACAAAGGGAAATGGTGGGAGAATCACGAGGGCAACAACCCATCAATGATCAAGTAAACAATTATGAAGATCACACAAATAGTCGTTCATTTGAAGAAAATTCTCAAAATAGTATTGATCACATTCAACAATTAATGGAAGAAATGGACGAGATGCGCAAGGTACGACAGACTTGTGCAGAAAAACTTACACTTTTGACCAGAGAAAACCAAGTACTCAAAGAAAAATCCCAACAAGGTGCGGAACCATCTACAACTAGAACACGGGGGAAGGAAACAAGCTCCAATAGACCCACAGGGAGAAGAATGAAAGTCAATAAAAATCAAAAAGTAATGGTAGTGGAACCCGTACGCCAGCAGCATGATCCAGATAGGTTGAATCTTGATGGTTCAGGGTTGCAAAATGACAGGTGGCAAAAATGCTATGAGGACATGGAACAAATGTGAGTGGACGATTAGAAGAAGTGTTAAAAGAAGCTAGAAGAACTTCGTTGGCACCGCACCTGGCGTACGCACCAATACCGCATAAATGTAGTATTCCCATTTTTGAATGCTACGATGGGACAAAAGACCCAACAATCCACCTGAAGTATTACAATCGCATAATGACATGGTGGGAGCAAGATAATGTTATCATATGCCGGTATTTTCCCTCAAGTTTGAAAGGAATAGCTTTAGCATGGTAAGATAATCTACCAGAAGGGTTGGTGCACTCTTACACACAGTTGACCCGCAAGTTTTTATAAACATACATGTATAACAAGCCCACAGATGCGGGGATGGACAAGCTATATTCTCTTGTCTCATGGACAGAAGAAACCATCCAATATTATACGGATCGATGACAAACGATCTGTCGGGCAATTGGGGATGTAACTCTAGAAGTTGCTATCAACTGTTATAAATGAGGGATAGTTAATCGAGAAATCCAACTTATTATTGATATTCATGATAAAAATCCACAAAACAAAGGGGATCTCAGAGATATTATTGAAAAATGTGCAAGATTGTAGGGCATACAAAGGCAGCATCCCAAAATAACATCTCAGCATCATGGAAATGCCAGAAGAACCAATTTTGTAGAATCGTCAACCAGTTCTGGAAAGAGGTTTGCGGGAAAAACTCCAAACATTGAATCAAAGCAAGGAAAGATTGAGGATAGAATAAAATTAATCCACCAATTTGAGGAGCGGATTTTCACTAGACTCAACTATCCTTATCCAGAAAATTTAAATGCAATAAAGAACAAACGATATTTTCAGTGGCCATGGACAAAAGGACAACAACCCGCACACACCCAGAACTCCAAGGAATATTTGAATA
Organism: Papaver californicum; assembly: GCA_023531435.1. Lineage (NCBI taxonomy): Eukaryota > Viridiplantae > Streptophyta > Magnoliopsida > Ranunculales > Papaveraceae > Papaver > Papaver californicum. The sequence goes on along the minus strand of JAJJMC010014561.1, from coordinate 286,745 downwards.
CCATTGCTATCGGAGCCATTCCACAGACCGATGCAGGAATCTAATAATGCAAGTACAAGGGTTGATCGATGCGGGGGAGTTAAAATAATTTATTTAATTACCTGATCCCCCACCAAGACTCAATAAGAGGAAAACTGTTAATATTCCGTAAAATAATCAAACTATTAACATGATTTCCTACTTTGAATCGGATCAGTCATCCGTGAATGCAGTTATTGATAAAAAATTACATAAAAGGGTTCGCAGTCACGAAGTTTTCAAGGTTGCGGGAAGAGTTACTGAAGCATGGGAAGAATTGATGGCATCCCCGCTAATTTTTTCTGCGGACGAAGTTGACCAGGAGATTTAAATGAACAATGATCCGCTAGTGCTTACACTGCCAGTATCTGATTGGAATATAAGGAAAATTCTTATGAATGGGGGCAGCATTCTCAATGTACTATCTTATGATACCTTCCAGAAGATGGGGTTAAAAGATGATCAGCTAACACTTTTTTGCTACATAATTTATGGGTTTAACGGATTAGCTTCAAAACCGAAAGGGAAAATCTTGCTTGATGTTGCGGCTGGACCGATAAGTATTCTGACTAAGTTCAAATGGGATGCACAACTACAACAGTTCCACATCATATTCAAAATACAAACTGCACAAAAATCGCAAGTCCTAGCCGATTTCCTTGCGGATCTACCGATAGATGATGATTTTGAAATCCAAGGTTTGCCCGGAATAGAAGATGATGATTCACAAGACATTTTAAGTTCTATAAATTCCCACAGATGAGAGATATTTGTTTATGGAACACGAAATAAAGAAGGTACGTGAATTGGAATTATGATTACAACTCCTACGGGAGATCGAATGGTGCATGCGTTTCGACTTGAGTTCGACGAACATACAAATAACATAGTCGAGTATGAGGCTGTGGTTCATGCTCTTCGACTCATCATTGAATTAGGGATAAGCGATGTGCGACTCACAATTAATAATTCGGCAGGTTGAATTAAAATATCAAGCGCTCGATGAAGATCTGATAGAATACAAGAATCTGGTGCAAAAGTTGGCGTCTCAAATCCCAAATATAATCTTTCGACATTTATCCAGATATAAGAATCACCATGAAGATGCGTTAGCATTTATTTATTCTATGATAAAAGATCAGAATATATCAGCAGTCAAAATTAAGCGCATTTATGAACCATCAATTAAGTTGTGGGCAGTCAAAAATATGGAATAAGTTGGGGAAGATATTGAAGATCCAACCGCTAAAGATGGTACAGATTTCCCACAAAAACCAGAAATTGGACTATCGGATGAAGATTGGAGAATTTCAATACATCAATACTTACAGGATTGGAATTTTCCCGCAAACACAAAAGAGGACAGAAAGATGCAATAAAAATCTGTGAATTATGAGTTGTGGGATAAAATTCTATACCGCAGATCTTTCTTGGGACCTTTACTTTGATGTTTATCACAAGAGCAAGGGCAGCAAATTTTCAAAGATATACATTATGGAGATGCGGGAAATCATAGTGGAACGCGATCACATGCATTAAAAACAAGAACGCAAGGATACTACTGGCCATTTATGCATAAAGATGCGGAAAATATGGTAAAAAGATGTGAAGAATGTCAGCGTTATGCGAAAAGAATATAACGCACACGCAACAGAATTTAATTATGTGCTCAGTCCCTGGCCATTTGCAAAATGGGGGATAGACATTGTTGGACCATTGGTAGAAGATACTCAAAAAATGAAATATTTGATTGTAGCCACATATTATTTTACTAAATGGGTTGAGGCCAAAACTCTTGTACATATCAGAGATACCGATGTATTTAAATTATTATTTGAGAATATAATTTGTAGATTTGGAATTCCGGTAGCCATAGTCTCCGATAATGGACAACAATTACAAGGAAAAAAAAATATAGATATGCTTTTCGAAGCATTCAATATACAAAAGAACAAGTCAACTCCGCTCTATCCGCAAAGCAATGGACAAGCTGAAGCCACAAATAAGACAATTGCTATGAATCTAAAGAAAACACTTGATGGACATCACAAACGATGGTGTGAATAGCTTTGAATAAGTTATGGGCATATCACACAACAAGGAGAGAATCCACTGGAGAGTCACTATTTCTTCTTACTTATGGAACAGAAGGTTATTCCAACAGAAGTCATTTTACCCACCACAAGAACAGAAACATGAGAGAAAAATTTGAACTCAGACCTAATGCTTGAAAAATTGGATGACTTAGAAGAAAGAAGAGAAGTTACACTTCAAAAAAATGGAAAATTATCAAAGAAGATTGGCTAGTGAATATAATAAAAAAGTAAAATTGCGGAACTTTGTGGAAGGACAGTATGTCCTGCGGCAAATCCCGGAATACCAAAGGGATAAAAAAGCAGGAAAATTTGCACCTACATGGGGAGGACCTTATGTTATACAAGACTTTGCGGGACAAGGATCATATCGTTTGTGGAACATGGATGAAGAAGTTTTACAACATCCTTGGAACACACAATATCTCAAACCATACTATCCTTGATCAATAATACAATTGTACAATAGTTGGCGCTCATAATAGGTAAAACAGATCAAATGCAATCTCTCTAGAAGGTCCAAATAAATGTCTATGACTGTTGGATTTTTGCCACAGAGATGCCTAACATGATATTGATTATTGTATCAGGTACTCTTCACTTCAGAAAGTGCTCACAATCAGCAATCCAACTATACAACAACTTGGATTCATATTAGGTAAAGCATATCAAATGTAATCTCTCTAGAAAGTCCATGTAAATGTTTATGAGTGTATAAATATTGGATCTTTCGCCATAGAGATGCCTAACATGATATTAATTGTTGTATCAATCTCCGTTTCAGGAGACATTCTAGGGACCGCATCCTAATTTCCTCCTGGCCTGAGAGAAGTTAGACATGTGTTACACCCTCAATATAACTCAAGGTACAAAATTTCCTTGCGGTTGAATAAATCACACTCATACAATGAACTAACAATCGATATATATATACATATATATTCAAAATCTGTTTTGCAGGGATAAAATTACAAGGCAAAATGAAAATACAACTACAACCTAGAAATGAATAAGAACGAAGCAACAATAAGAAAGCTAATGTGTGGGAAGGACACCTACAAAGTCATGATTATCCGGAACATCTTTGCGTTTGTAAATTTTTGAAAATCCACCGGCTTGTACTTGATCAAGAGTCTTGTTGATTGATTTTGCAATCTCAACTCGAGCTTCGGCTCTTAACCATGAAATATAAGCCTTTCTATTTTCAATCTCCATTTTGAATTGATTTACTTCAGTTTCGCAATTCCGTACTTTTGTTTTCCAAAAGTTTATTTTCCCTCTCTCAGAAGTTAAGTCCCGAACAAGGCTTTCATTCTTGGAAACTTCTTGTTTTAATTTATCTTCGTACCCCTTAACTTTATAAGATGAAAGCTCAAGTTGAGATTGCATTTCATTGGCCTTGGTAGAAGCAAGCTCTAGCCGAGTTAGCGCTTCATTAGCTTTGGCAGAAGCCAACTCAAGTTGCCTATTGAGTTCTTCCATCCTAGTAGTTGCGGCACCGAGCCCTCCTTCAGCCTTAGCAGCTCTTGTGGCTGGATCCTTAAACTTGTCTTCAAAACCTGAAACAAAAACGACAGGTTAGTCAGTGCGGGAATAATATCAAATTTTAAATATACAAAAAATAGGATACCTCTTGCGAGGGATTCAAACTCTGCTAATTCACAATCCATCGCATCCTTAGTAACTTCAAGGAAATCATATTCTCCCGAAAGCTTGTTATACTTGAAAATGAGTTGTTGAATATTTTGATGAAACTGAGTTAATTCTGCATCATTATCCCGCAATTGATTTAATTTAGATGTAACCTTGCTACTTCTTTGTGCAAACGGAAAATGTCACGCTCACGATGAAGAATGGAATCAGATAAATCACGGATTCTGGCTTGAGCATCCACAAAGGCTTTTCCTTTAGCATGAGCTTCTGAAGCCAAGTGGTCTTTTTCCTTAAGTAGTTGAGCTATATACAAAGAAAGTTGCGAATTTTGATACGAACTGGAACGGGAAAATCCCGCAAGAATATTCTTGCGTTCTACACAAAGCCTGCGGTTCTCTCTTTCCCATTTATCAGATCTTGCCCATGCTTCGGAAACGATATCTTTAGTCCATAATAAAGTAGCATTAAACTCTGTTTTCTTGCGAACCATTTCTTCAAGTAAAAGTTGGTGCTGCGATTCATACTTCAGTGTGACCAAATCATAATTATCAACAATATCGTTTAACTCTGCTTTCTTGTGAACCATTTCTTCCAATAAAAGTTCATGTTGCGATTCTAATCTATTATACCTCCATCTGACCAAAGCATGAATATTAACAAGATCGTTAAATATCGTCTTGACTTCCACGTTCTCATTGTTAACTTTCACTACATGATCTCTCAACTGCGTATTTCTACGCCGCATCCTAGATATGAGTTCTGAATCCCTCGCTGATCCCATGAAGTAATTCAGAAAACAAGTAAAAAATCTTAAGAAAATTTGATAAGGAAGAAAGAATTAAACCTTGATTTTGAAGGTCAAGCAATTGTTGGCGAAGCATGTCATTTTCCCACTGCAAGCCCAAAGCATCATTTTCCACAGTCTTAAATTGGGACTCCATCATTATGGATCGCGCTTTGTAGAATTTGTATGCGGTGAATGCAGCGTTCTGACCATGTTCAAGCTGCAAAATTAAAGTTATAAAAAGAAGTAAAAATAAGAAGAAGTCAAAGGGTATAAAAACGATAAGAATATCTGTACAAGAGCTTGTTGCGGAAAGAATATACTTGTCCGTCTGCAAGTGCAAGTGTTTCCTCAAGTGAAGAAGGTTGGTTCATGAGGAATTTGGGATCAACAACTTCATCTTTATCTTGAACCCAAGCATCTTTAACCACATCATATGGTACAACCCCCATGCACTTTCGCAATCGTGAGACCGATGCACTATCTGATTTCACTTGGAACAGACAAAAGCTCCCATGACAAGAACCACTGGAAGGATTATTCTTCATTTCCCAAGAGCCTTAAATCCTATGCAATCCCCTTGCATTTACTCGCTTGCGGGACTTATATATTCGGCTGAGATGTTTCAGCAACAACCACTGCGCTTGCAACAAGGGTAGGAGAAGTTACCACCAAAGTGCCTACGGGCACATTTCCCGCTGCATTGATGTCCGCAGACTCATCTAGTATCACAGAAGTTGCATGCGTATTTTCCATTTCTGAAGCATTTATAGGATCACCTTGTATAAGGCGATCCTCTCCGTCAGCTGAACCATCTTCATTTGGGACAACTTTAAGTGGCTCATCAACGGTTAAAGGAGAAAATTGGAGAAAGAAGGAAGGATCAGGAACCATAGATTGAAGTGAAGGATTAACCACAGCTTCTGGAGTTTTTTCCATAATACCAGCTTGATCCGAAGATTCAAAGTTGGTTAACTAAAGAGGAATAACCTACTCTTCTTCTTGTCTCTCTAGGACAGAGCTTCCTTCACCTATCAAGAGTGGATGATGAAGAGGAGAATCTCGAATTTCTTATTCTTCCCTATCTATAGAAGCCGAGGTGCACCCCTCACCTTTTCCCGACCCTATTAAACAACCATAAGAATTCATTAATCAAAATTCACAAGGATAATTAAAATTCATTAGGTTAAAACAATACATTTTCTGTGGGAGCTGCGGCTTTGCGCTTTACTCCCGTGTCATCTTTTGCACCTTCGTCAGCCTGCAGCTCACCTTGTGGCTATAAAAAAAGAGAGGAAATTTTACCATCAGAGAGAAATTCTAACCATTAAGCAATATACAAAGTACAGTAAGACGTACCACGTTGACAAGTGCAAACTTGAAGTCAGTGAAATTCAGCCGCGAAGCGGGTAAGAAGGTTATGAACCACGTTATTTGTGAGGGACCCAAAGACCCATGGACCTTCAATAACCAATGGAGTACGGTACCATTTAAAATCATGATCTATACAGATTCTTTACTTTAAAGGAGTCTCCGTTCCGGGGAAGAATTTTATCTTGGAATTATCAATCTCATGAAGCAAGCAGAATCCCTCACCACCTTTACGGCCAGGACCGACGCTCCACCTTTTATAATTTTTCGCCGCAATATTATCCGAATACGTAACATGAAAGTTCTCGACTGTGTAATGTTTATGTTTTATAGGATCAGGAATGTAACATGTGAAATTGGTCAATCCTTGGCTCGGCATGCTGCACTCATCCAGAATACGCCACCAATTTCAATTATATTGAGTAATGGATCGAGCAAGACCATGTAGAGAATTGCTACGGGTTGCAAGAACCTCAAACTGGAAAGGATGTTCGCTTTGATACAAAGGAAGTTGAAGGCCTGCTTCTAATGCTCCCGCAGAAATTAATAACTTGTTGCTAGTATAATCAAACCCTTCCATCATTTCCAGTGAAATTTCGTCTTCATCCTGCTCATAGAAGGAGACTTTGAATCTGCGAAGATGATGTTTCTTTTTGAATTCCTCAAGGTTCACAGACCTAAAGCTACAACTTTCATGATCCCGGTTACTCTTGGGAGCAGGTTGCTGGCCACAACAGGAACACTTGCTGATCAAAGGTTGCTCATCATGATGAGGAGCATCACCAATAGCTTTACCATCATTTCTTTCATTCATGATAAATTTTTATCTACATAAAGAAAAAACATAATAGATGAATAAACCATGAACAAAAAGAAGAAGAACAACAAGATGAACGCATAATCAGAATGCGACCCAACAACAATTTTCTGATCAGGAAAAAGAGAGGATCGTGATAAAACAATCAGTTATCAAAAGGAGATTTCATCATCATTATCATCATTCCAAAAAATAATAAACAGATAAGAACATCATTAACATCATCTTTAATGATTAAGGAACATACAGAGACTGATAAACAAGCAAATACGAAAAAGGAAAAGCAAAAGGATTACTTACAGTGAAGTGAAAGATAGAAGAAAAATCTTTTGATTGAAAAGATAAAACACTTGATCCCGATGCAAGAATCCTTGATCACAGAAGTTCAAGAGAATGAAAAGCCGTTGAAGAATCTTTGAAAAGTTCAAAAAAATGAAAAGCATTACAACTTTAAGAAGAAGAAGACAAAAGGTGTAAAGAATGAAATGAGGGAAATAATCAGCATTAAATTGAAGAAAGCTGAAACTGACGAACCGTCGAAAACTGAAAAAGAAATAAACTTTATCAGAGATTTGATTTCCTCGAAAACCGCCAACTAACAGAAACGTGCGAAGAAAAGTTAATGCTAGCGCAAAAAGCGGGTAAAAGTGTAACATGGGAAAGGAAGTTATTGCAGGCGTGGGAATTGAAAGGGTAATTATTATTTTTCCTTTTTTCAAAAATTTTACCAACTGTCAATTCCAAAAAAGGAAAAAGAGGGCAAATTTTGAGAAAATAAATTCCGAGCTACGCGTGTCCAAAAACTATTGGAGAAGTAACGAGTTACGATGAGACGAGAAACACTGAAGCAAAATTTTTTGAAAAGATCTGCAAAGTCGATGAGTTTTAAATCTGACATCGTTGGTGCATGATTGACACGTGTGTTGCGGGAAAGTACGACACACTGCTCAAAATAGATAGCTTTGCTACCCGACTGACACCAAGTTGCGGGAAAGCCTGACACAATAAAGAGTAATGATAAGTGTTGATGCATGAGAGACACGTATCAACTTTACAAGTTGTGGAACAAAAAGAACTAAAGCATGACGATTCACTTTTAAGAGCTACGTGTCAGACATGCTATGATTTAAATAAAGCCGTAACTTTCATCCAAGTCCAAAAACAATAATTAAAATACAAGACCGCAGAAGAGTTGCGGGATAACCAGTGGGAAACTATGGGAAACAAGCAATAAAAAAACTCATACTTGCGGGAATCATGATCGAGTTTTGAGGAAACTACAAGTAAGTTTTTCGGGATTGTATTTCGCATCAAGGATGGATAAGAATAAATAGGTGGAAAGGTAGATTGGAGGGACCCATCAAATTGGCTATAAATACCAAGCTCATTAACAGGAAAAGGGGATGGAAAATCTGGAGAAAAATTGGAGTGAAGGCATAGAAGTGAAAGCAAAGAGTTTAGGTATGAGACTTGTGTAAATTTTTAGTTCAATCAATCCATGATTAACATGATTGTGATTTTATAGTACAACTTTCATCTGTATTGAATGATGTTGATTAATAAGAATGGAACAAATCTTTTTACACATGGATGTAGACAGTTAGACTGTTGAACCACGTTAAATGTTTGAGTCAATTCACTTCTAAGTTTTGATTGATTATACTTTTCTAAATGTTCATTTGAGTCGATTTTATGATAAGATTTCATACTTTACCATGTTCTAAATTCATTTGGTTGTGATCCAAAGATGCCAGATTTTTGGTCATCACAATTGGCGCTAGAAACAGGGAGGTAGTAAAGAATTTATTCTACCTGTCAAAATTTTACTCTTTAAAATCTTGAATCGTGTTTTGTCAAAAAAATTCTTTCCTTAAAGAACAATGATTGAGAGTCATATTGAAAAAACTTTACATATTGTTTTACTTTGAATTAATCAGTTGATGAACATATAAATTTGGTTTTTATGATCATACATATTATTTCGTTATTTCATACCGTATATATATGTTAAATTGCCAAGGATATTCTTTAAATTGATGGTTTAAAAATTTAATGTATAAATTTTCACCAGACCATTATGTTATGTTTATCTAATTCTTGATTTCTACATTAAACTAAATTTTTGATTTTTGCAAGAGACAATGAAATAAGTTTTCAATTGAATTTTCGAACTTGATATTAACTCGATAGCACATGAACTTATAAAATTTGTGAAAATTAGAGAATTGTTCGGTTTATGTGTGACATCTTAAAAACTAAGTTTAATATTTTCTTTCAATCAAATTGCATTATATATTTGTTGAGAATGATAAAACCTTTTGAAACACGTAACTTATTATCTGAGCTCTTTTAGAATACTGATAAAGAAATCCTACAACAACATAAGACTGAGCTTAGAAGAAATCACAACATCTCAAAAGGGTTCACACAAATGGAAAGAATATCACATTGAAACATGCAAGATCAAGATGCCACTTTAGGAAATAAGGGGAGTAATACAATAGGGGCTCCTCAACAAAGGGAAATGGTGGGAGAATCACGAGGTCAACAACCCATCAATGATCAAGTAAACAATTCTGAAGATCACACAAATAGTCATTCATTTGAAGAAAATTCTCAATATAGTATTGATCACATTCAACAATTAATGGAAGAAATGGACGAGATGCGCAAGGTACGACAGACTTGTGCAGAACAAATTTCACTTTTGACCAGAGAAAACCAAGTACTCAAAGAAAAATCCCAACAAGGTGCGGAACCATCTACAACTAGAACACGGGGGAAGGAAGCAAGCTCCAATAGACCCACAGGGAGAAGAGTGAAAGTCAATAAAAATCAAAAATTAATGGTAGTGGAACCCGTACGCCAGCAGCATGATCCAGATAGGTTGAATCTTGATGGTTCAGGGTTGCAAAATGACAGGTGGCAAAAATGCTATGAGGACATGGAACAAATACATGGTAGACACTGGGTCCATCAATTTAAGGGGGTAACTTCAACGTATCACCAATACATGCGGTTTCCAACACCGCAAGTGGAGATGGAGATAAAAGGAGATTAAAGTGAAGCAAAATCCTGTATTCTTGCAGAAATCCGCATGAATGAAGAGCAACAACAATAGTAACAAAATAGGAAAAAAGAGCACAAGATGAAGGCTAAAGAAGAATCCCTAAGCCAATATATGATTAAGGTTGTGGGAAATGAGGCAATAAATGAAATAAATGAAGGTATCTTAATGAAGGAAAGCATGCCAAAGACTGCTAAAGGTAGTCCTCCTGCATAGCAATCAAAGAGGGCCCCCACACTTTTAGGATCTCCCAAATCCACCTTTACATCAATTGAAGAAACTAAAATTGTCAAAATAGGAACAACGGAGCTCCCCAGAATGATCAAGATTGGGACGCTGATGGAAACAGAAAGGGAGCATAGTTTAGTCATTTTACTTAGAATCTATGTGGACATTTTCGCATGGAAGATGGAGGACATCAACATGATTTTCACATACATCCAGGAACCACACCTTTTCGACAGCGCATACGGAAGGTAGCACCAGAATATTATTTGTCAGTTGTAAAGGAGTTAAAAATGCTCATGGATGCAGGGTTTATTCGAGAGGTTCAATACCCAACTTGGATTTCAAACATGGTGATTGTACCAAAAAAGAATAGCGGAGTGAGAATAAGCATATACTTCACCAACTTAAACAAGGCATGCCCAAAGGATAGTTATCCGCTCCCCAGCATTGATCTGTTGGTGGACGCTGTCGAAGGACATGAGGCTTTATCCTTCATGGATAAGCATTCAGGGTACAACCAGATTGCTTTAGATGAAGAAGATCAAGAACACACATCATTTTTCACTCCACACGGTTTATATTGTTATACCAGAATGCAATTTGGGCTAAGAAATGCAGGAGCAACTTATCATCGATTGGTGGACGCAATTTTTAAACCATGGATAGGCCGCACTCTCGAAGTTTATGTAGATTACATGCTGATAAAGAGTAAATTTTCAAAAGATCATTTACAAAATTTGAAAGAGATATTTGAAGCCTTGCGGGAATTCAGAATGAAAGTTAATCCCGATAAATGCATTTTTGGGGTTACGTCAGGAAAGTTTTTGGGGTACTTGTTTACCGAAAGAGGAATTGAAGTTGAGTCGGCAAAAATTTAGGCAATTGTTGATATGCCATCTCCAAAGAATATTAAAGAAATACATAAATTAAATGCTTGTTTGGCCGCACTCTGCAGATTTATTACTAGATCATCAGACAAATGCAAGCCCTTTTTTGACACTTTGAAGAAGAAAAATAAATTTATATGGAACGCGAATTGTGAGCAAACCTTCCTAAATATCAAAGCTTATCTCGCCACATTGCCCGCACTACAAAATCCTGAACCTGAAGAAGTACTCGCCTTGTACATAGCCGCAACAGAAGATGCAGTGAGTGCAATATTGGTACGAACAAATGACAAAGTAGAAAAACCAGTGTGTTACATCAGCAAAACTCTAAATCTTGCGGAAAGACATTATATGAAAATTGAACAGTTAATCTTAGCACTGGTTTTTGCTACCCAGAAGTTACGCACGTATTTTCTGACAAATTATGTGCGGGTACCAAGCAAAGCTCCGTTGAAGTCGGTACTGAAGAATGTGTGAAAAGTTGGAAGAATAGCAAAATGGAATGCACAACTGCAACAGTTCCACATCATATTCGAAATACAAACTGCACAAAAATCGCAAGTCCTAGCCGATTTCCTTGCGGATCTACCGATAGATGATGATTTTGAAATCCAAGGTTTGCCTGGAATAGAAGATGATGATTCACAAGACATTTTAAGTTCTATAAATTCCCACAGATGAGAGATATTTGTTTATGGAACACGAAATAAAGAAGGTACGGGAATTGGAATTATGATTACAACTCCTACGGGAGATCAAATGGTGCATGCGTTTCGACTTGAGTTCGACGAACATACAAATAACATAGTCGAGTATGAGGCTGTGGTTCATGCTCTTCGACTCATCATTAAATTAGGGATAAGCGATGTGCGACTCACAAGTGACACACAATTAATAATTCGGCAGGTTGAATTAAAATATCAAGCGCTCGATGAAGATCTGATAGAATATAAGAATCTGGTGCAAAAGTTGGCGTCTCAAATCCCAAATATAATCTTTTCGACATTTATCCAGATATAAGAATCACCATGACGTTGCGTTAGCATTTATTTATTCTATGATAAAAGATCAGAATATATCAGCAGTCAAAATTGAGCGCATTTACGAACCATCAATTAAGTTGTGGGCAGTCAAAAATATGGAAGAAGTTGGGGAAGATATTGAAGATCCAGCTGCTAAAGATGGTACAGATTTCCCACAAAAACCAGAAATTGGACTATCGGGTGAAGATTGGAGAATTTCAATACATCAATACTTGTAGGATGGGATTTTGCCCGCAAACACAAAAGAGGCCAGAAAGGTGCAATCAAAATCTGTGAATTATCAGTTGCGGGATAAAATTCTATACCACAGATCTTTCTTGGGACATTTACTTCGATGTTTATCAGAAGAACAAGGGAAGCAAATTTTCAAAGATATACATTATGGAGATGCGGGAAATCATAGTGGAAGGCGATCACTTGCATTAAAAGCAAAAACGCAAGGATACTACTAGCCATTTATGCATAAAGATGCGGAAAATATGGTAAAAAGATGTGAAGAATGTCAGCGTTATGCGAAAAGAATATAACGCACACGCAACAGAATTTAATTATGTGCTCAGTCCCTGGCCATTTGCAAAATGGGGGATAGACATTGTTGGACCATTGGTAGAAGATACTCAAAAAATGAAATATTTGATTGTAGCCACATATTATTTTACTAAATGGGTTGAGGCCAAAACTCTTGTACATATCAGAGATACCGATGTATTTAAATTATTATTTGAGAATATAATTTGTAGATTTGGAATTCCGGTAGCCATAGTCTCCGATAATGGACAACAATTACAAGGAAAAAAATATAGATATGCTTTTCGAAGCATTCAATATACAAAAGAACAAGTCAACTCCGCTCTATCCGCAAAGCAATGGACAAGCTGAAGCCACAAATAAGACAATTGCTATGAATCTAAAGAAAACACTTGATGGACATCACAAACGATGGTGTGAATAGCTTCGTAATAAGTTATGGGCATATCACACAACAAGGAGAGAATCCACTGGAGAGTCACCATTTCTTCTTACTTATGGAGCAGAAGCGGTTATTCCAACAAAAGTCATTTTACCCACCACAAGAACAGAAACATGAGAGAAAAATTTGAACTCATACCTAATGCTTGAGAAGTTGGATGACTTAGAAGAAACAAGAGAAGTTACACTTCAAAAAAATGGAAAATTATCAAAGAAGATTGGCAAGAGAATATAATAAAAAAGTAAAATTGCGGAACTTTGTGGAAGGACAGTATGTCCTGCGGAAAATCCTGGTATACCAAAGGGATAAAAAAACAGGAAAATCTGCACCTACATGGGGAGGACCTTATGTTATACAAGACATTGCGGGACAAGGATCATATCGTTTGCTGAACATGGATGAAGAAATTTTACAACATCCTTGGAACATACAATATCTCAAACCATACTATCCTTGATCAATAATACAATTGTACAATAGTTTGCGCTCATAATAGGTAAAACAAATCAAATGCAATCTCTCTGGAAGATCCAAATAAATGTCTATGACTGTTGGATTTTTCTCCACATAGATGCCTAACATGACATTGATTATTTTATCAGGTACTCTCCACTTTAGGAAGTGCTCACAATCAACAATGCAACTATACAACAACTTAGATTCATATTAGGTAAAGCATATCAAATGTAATCTCTCTAGAAAGTCCATGTAAATGATTATGAGTGTATAACTATTGGATCTTTCGCCACAGAGATGCCTAACATGATATTAATTGTTGTATCAATCTTCATTTCAGGAGACATTCTAGGGACCGACATCCTAATTTCCTCCTGGCCTGAGAGAAGTTAGACATGTGTTACACCCTCAATATAACTCAAGGTATAAAATTTCCTTTCGGTTGAATAAATCACACTCATACGATGAACTAACAATCGATATATATATATATTCAAAATCTGTTTTGCAGGAATAAAAGTGCAAGGCAATATGAAAATGCAACTACAACCTAGAAATGAAGAAGAACGAAGCAACAATAAAGAAAGCTAAGGTGTGGGAATGACACCTACAAAGTCAGGATTATCCAGAACATCTTTGCGTTTGTAAATTTTTGAAAATCCATCGGCTTGTACTTGAACAAGAGTCTTGTTGATTGATTTTGCAATCTCAACTCGAGCTTCGGCTCTTAACCATGAAATATAAGGCTTTCTATTTTCAATCTCCATTTTGAATTGATTTACTTCAGTTTCGCAGTTCCGGACTTTTGTTTTCCAAAAGTTTATTTTCCCTTTCTCAGAAGTTAAGTCCCGAACAAGTCTTTCATTCTTCGAAACTTCTTGCTTTAATTTATCTTCGTCCCCCTCAACTTTAGAAGATAAAAGCTCAAGTTGAGCTTGCGTTTCATTTGCCTTGGTATAAGCAAGCTCTATCCAAGTTTGTGCTTCATTAGCTTTGACAGAAACCAACTAAAGTTGCCTATTGAGTTCTTCTATCCTAGCTCTCCCTCAGCCTTGGCAGCTCTTGCGGTTGCATCCTTAAACTTTTCTTCAAAACCTGAAACAAAAGCGACGAGTTAGTCAATGCGGAAATAATATCAAATTTTAAATATACAAAAAATAGGATACCTCTTGCGAGGGATTCAAACTCTGCTAATTCACGACCCATCGCATCCTTAGTAACTTCAAGGAAATCATATTCTCCCGAAAGCTTGTTATACTTGACAGTGAGTTGTTGAAGATTTTGATGACACTGAGTTTATTCTGCATCATTATCCCGCAATTAATTTAATTTAGATGTACATCTTGCTACTTCTTTGTGAAAACGGAAAATATCACTCTCACGATGAAGAATGGAATCAGATAAATTACGGATTCTAGCTTGAGCATCCGCAAGGGCTTTTCCTTTAACATGAGCTTCTGAAGCCAAGTGGTTTCTTTCCTTAATGTTATGACCATTCTGCTGATAGAGGGAATCGATAAATTAACCATCTACGATATAATGAATTTCACAAACCATTAGACTACACCTTACCTGTTGAATATGAATACATACTTTATATTTATAAAGATACATGTTTTAAATTGTTAAACCATGCACCTATTTCTTATTAATTTTTTCAGTTTTTTTTATTTTGTTGATGCTTAAAAAGACGATATTTCATAATTATATTATATCTGGATATAAGAATTGTTATAATCGACTTATATATTATCCCGAATTTTTTTGTTCCGCATTTATGTATGAGACATGCATTAAACGCGAATTAACGAATTCCTGAATTCCACATATGTGACCGTGTAGTTGACAGAATTTGCATTTTTATTTAGCCAATTAATACGTAAGTTTTTACCGGTCCAAATTTTTACCGCATGCCGAACAGCTAAGTAGGCCAGATGCACCTACCACTACCAGTAGGGCTGTACATGGCCGGTTTCGGTTAGGTTTTATGCCAAACCAAAACCGAAACCGGCAAGGTCGGTTTTCCAAATAATTTTCCATAACCGTTCCGTTTACCGTCGGTTCGGTTTTAGTCGGTTTTCTCTCGGTTTCGGTTTTTTTCTACGGGTTTCGGTTAACCGGTTGATTCTGTCAGATTCGTGGAACTGACAATGAAAAATTAAAAAAAAACAAAAATAAAATTCATTCTTCATTAAACCATCCAAACACATAAAATTTCAGCAATATAACACAAACACATAAAATTTCAGCAATTTTAGAACACAAACACATCCAAAAATGAATTTTAGAACAACTATTAAGCTGTTGATGCTGCCTACCTGATTTTGCTACTGCTTGCTGCTGAAACTGGTGTCTGCTGCTGCCTAAACTGTTGCCTGCTGCTGCCTAAACTGCTGCCTGCTGCTTCCTAAACTGCTGCTGCCGAAACTGCTGCCTGATTGGGCTATTGTAATCAAATCCTCATGGTTTTAGCATGTATTCTTGTTACAGTGAGAAGAACATATTCACAAGAAAGCATACTGATTCATTTTCAACCTTCAAGTGGGTCAATGTAGGTCTAAGAATCACCATTCCATGTGTAAGCAGATCCCAACCCAAATTTAAAATATATATCTATAAGCAAATTCAGGAAATGGAATATTTGAAACAGTAATTACCTTTAAATACATTTGCATCCTCTCCATTTTTTCATATTTACCATTAATATTTGATTTCTCTCCGCGTTTCTTACGAGTAATGAGAGAGGAAAGTGCTTCCATGGCAGACTCATATGAAGAAGAAAGAGGTAATTCACACGGGTTTGCTCGAAGAACCCCACCACTTCCCATTTCCTCGATCAAACAAAGTGGCGACCTTTTCAATCCCAAACCTGCAATATTAAGCCACAAAGAAGTTCAATAAGAGACAACTAGTTTCAATGGATGGAATTACAATCATAAATTCGAAATTTTGAATTATTTTGTATAATTGTATCTAAGACTCAACACATATGTAACTATGACACAATATATGAAACCCAAAGATTAAAGTTAGATGCATCAATAAGATCCAGAATGATGAATCTAAAAAGGATCAGTTATAATACATTAATACTTGTGATCATAATATAGGTATCTACCAAATGCCTTTGAGCCCCAACTCCTCATACCGGTTTTTTCTTCTTCTTCTATGTTTTATCTTCTCTAGGTTTTTATTCGTACAATAAATACCAAATCTCTAATGAGAAAGAACACATTTTGCCGATAATGCAATTTCTCCAACACTACCCATATACTTAATTCATCATTCTGCCCTAGACTTACCAAGGTTAACAGAATTCGACTATTTTAGTTCTTAAGAAAGCAGTCTAAGTACCCTAACATCATACTTGTGATAAAGATGAACATATAGATCAAACAATGAAATCCAAAAATCTTAATAAAACCCCAATACTCAACAAAAACACGAAACCTAAACTCAAGAAAAAAAAAATAGAACAACTATTCTAACATCATAGATTCATACCTGAACAGTGAACAGTGAACCCCAATACTTAAATACCCATCATCAATAGCTACAAATCAAATCAAATAGAAGTGAATCAAGTGATAAAGATGTTATAAATGTAGATCAAACTAAACCCTAACATCATACCTGATCAGAATCAGAAGTCTTTTACAAAAAAATAGAAAAATAATTAAAACCCTAACAGTAACATCATACCTGATCAGAAGTTGCTTCTGAAATCTGAAACGGAAGAAATGATTGAAGGGTATGAGAAATGAGAAGCTATGAGAAATTTTTTGGTCTGAGAAATTTATTGGCTGTGATGGTAAACGAGAGGGAGAAGAAGAACTGAAGAAGAGAACTTAGAGCCCTAACTGGAGGCGGAGAGGCTGCTGCTCAAAAAACCAGAAAAGAATTAGGTTTAGAAAGTTAGGGTGGGCGTATATATCAAGGGTATTGAAGGGTCTAGATTAGATCTATCAAAATCTAGATGAACGACTCTAATTAGTCGGTTTTCCATGGTATAACAGTTCGGTTTTGGCCAAACCGAAACCGAAACCGTAACTACCGGTTTCCACATTTTTTTTCCATAACCGTTCCATTAGTAAACGGTTCGGTTCGATTTTGGTCCATTCGATTTGATTTTAGCAGGTTTCCGTGAAAAACCGTTACCGTGTTCAGCCCTAACTACCAGGCACATACGAAGAAGGTAAATAAACAATTGCGGGACTTTTTTTGTTGTTATTGCAGATTCTATGTCATAAAAGCTGCTGTAATAGGTAGGTAGGTAGGTAGGTCTTGGAAATAAGAGATAAGACATAAACAAGATTTAGGGATTTCTTCACCAATACTATCCACATCATCATAATAATATGAAGATGTTTTAACCTCGTCTAAATAAGTAGTGTTACCAATTCTATCTCGTCCTCTTGAGGAGGTGAATAACTATCAAGGGTAGCACTATATTGGTAATTAAGATTATATTGAGCAGCATTGTTCCTTGCAGAAATTTCATTCATACTTAATACGAACCTATTTTTATCTTCAATCATCTGCTTGTTATTCTAAGTTATTTGCTTGCTATTCTCAGCTATCTTCTTGAGGGATTCTTCTAGAGAATCAAATGGATCATAAGGGGTACTGGTTTGCAACTGCTCATGTGATTCTTCTAGAGGCATACTAGGTTCATGGGGAGTACTAGATTGCATCTGCTTTAGGGCATCCCTCCAAGATAACGAACTCAAGTCATCATGGGGAGTACTAGATTGCAACTGCTCGTGTGATTCTTCTAGAGAAGGATTTGGACTACTATTTGTTCCTGTCACACTCAATCCAAACCTTTTTGTACTCTCAGCCAACTCCTTCACGGATTCTTTTAGAGAAACAACTAGATCATCAAGATTTCTAGATCGCAACTGCTCGTGTTCATGTTCATAAGACGGGTGTATGTATGAATAGTAATTGGGATCACCTTGGTATGAGTAATAGCCTCCAAAAGGTTGGTGGTGATCCCGATTACTATCCACACAATGTTGATAGTATGGATAATGTCTATTTTGAAATTCAGTCGGATATTCATTGTATTGGTCCTCATAATACCAGTTCGACATTTTCTAAAAAATAAAAATTCTTTATTAAAAAAAAATCTAAGAAAATAAATGCTGACATGAATGGGTTTCTAAACATTCACAAACAAGGCCGACTCAACTAAATCAAACCTATTGAATCTAGCAAACAAAAAGCATGATGGCTCCACTTAGATTGTTTCTAGACCAGCTTCTATTCTTTCAAAAGGCAACTGGTTACAATTTTAGCAAACCTCTTAGAACGATCCGAATTAGATTAAGTCGAAGAGAAACAGGATAAGCTCTAAGGAGCTTTGATAAACCTGTCTCTTTGGCACTTTTCCCTGGGTTACAAGGCGGCTCTAATCAACTTAAAATAATCTTCCTGAACTTCGAGTTAGGTTAACAAAGTAACCAGTAGAGTCCTTTTGAACGATTTTCCAATAAGCTTGATACCCTATAGGTCTCTTTCTAGTCAAAATTTTAAGGTTTTAGGCTCGCGTTTGGTAACGTGTTCCTAAAGCGGGCAAGAAGGAAAAGGTGATGAAATTCGAGTCCTTATCTTGTATGGCCAGTTCTTGCCCTTTACTAGAAAAGTAAGTCCGTTTTCAATTCCTCAACATATATGCATACGAAGGAATACAGTAAACCCACTTGCAGGGGATTCGTGGGTTGATCGAGTCTTACCTCCCGTACCAAACGGGGGATGATTCGGTTGTAGTCGACTCGGGTCACCGACTCCTGTGTCAGTGTGCAAACCCGAGGGGCCGAGACAATATCGTAATGGTCGTCCTTCCCTGTAGCAGTTTATATTCAAATAATACCCTTCCGTAGGGTTTAAAAATAATAAAATGTCCAAAGTCCCAAAATAATGTCCAAAAAGTGTCCAAAAAATAAAATAAAAAATTACAGAAATAATACAAATTCCTAATACAATTTTCTAAAAATAAATAAATAAAATCTAATTAAGAAAAATCTTCGTCTTCTTTTTCGTTCTTTAAGCTTTAACTTTTAACTCCAAGTCTTTAGCTTTAGTTCCAAGTCTTTGGCTCACTTGCTTTTCGATCCAAAATCCAACCTGTAGCAAAAAGAGAAATAACAAAAGAAACGTAAAATAGAACAAAGTAAAATAATAAAAATAAAACCTAAAAATAAATCTAAAACTCTAAACCTAAAAACAAGTCCGCGTCGGCAACGCCAAAAATTGATGTGATTTTTAATATAGTGGTAAAATAGATTCGATTCTCAAACTTGTGAAGGTTTAATTTCTAGACCTAAATTTAATAAAAGAAAATAAAACAGATTAAAGTTAAGATGATTTAAAAATAATGGAAAGAACCAGGACCAAGGATTCCACTTTTAACCAATAACTTAAGTGATAAAATCATGCAATTCTTTTTTCGATTTAATCCAAATATGCCAAAGATAGGTTTTTACAAGAATAATTGTAAATCCTAAGCATGAGACATCAAGAGTAGTTAACTAAGCATGACTCATCAAAAGAGAACACAACTATTTGAGAATAACCATTTTTTCAATTTAATTCCATTCAAATAATAATAAAAGAATTGTAAATAAATAAATAAAATAGAGTTACCACTTAATTTTTGGAGAAAAAGCTTCCTCCGTCGCCCCAGTGATGGTGATTAGCTCATTGTAGAGAAAACACACTCAAAATAATCTTTCATTGCTCAAAAAGTTTTTACAAAGGCTAAAAGGAAGTAACACAGCTGATTTGATACGCTTTTAAGCGTTACAGTGAAGTGGTTCAGCGTGTTACAGCAACAGAAAAAGGTACAGGAAAGAAGGACAGATAATATGTGTAGCAGATGAACAACTGTTGAAGCAGCTGAAGCAGCGACTGTAACAGCGACAGAATCAACGACAGTTAGCTGGCGCCTTATGTTCTTCAGTTGTTCTTCCTCTTCGGCAGTAGCAGAATTTTCTTTTCTTTTCTTCCTGTTTTTTTTTACGGTGGCTCTCCCCCCCGATTTCAACCCTTCTCTTGGCTATATATAGGGTGTACAAACTCTAGAGAGTCTTCTAAGTCACATCAAACTCTTAAAACAACTCCCAATCAATCTATGAATTTGTTTGAAACCAAAACAGGAACCAAGTCCTTTTCCCGTCCAAACTTGGATTTTCCAGCCAATTTTCCGGCGTGAATCACTCTTGCTTGATGTATTTAAGCTTGTGTTGATCTCTTCTAGTCTTTGGGTAACTTAGAAACACTCAAAATCTCACAAAATCACGTAACTCCCTTATCAGAAGTTTTCTTCACGTGTTCCCGCCATTCTCGGATTTGAAATGAAAAGGGGGTGCCTTTATCATAAATGTGGGTTCCTTAATCACTTTTGATGGGTGCCTTTAACAACTTTTTGAGCCGAATTTTCCACAAATATTTATTTCTCGAAAATACCTACAAAGACATAATAAGTACAAAAATGAACACTATCAGAATAAAGAATCGAGTGTAAGTTAGACACAAAAATGAGTCTATCTGACTCATATGAAGAAGAAAGAGGTAATTCAGACGGGTTTGCTCGAAGAACCCCACCATTTCCCATTTCCTCGATCAAACAAAGTGGCGACCTTTTCAATCCCAAACCTGCAATATTAAGCCACAAAGAAGTTCAATAAGAGACAGCTGGTTTCAATAGATGGAATTAAAATCAGAAATTCGAAATTTTGAATTATTCTGTATAATTGTATCTAAGACCCAACACATATGTAACTATGACACAAAATATGAAACCCAAAGATTAAAGCTAGATGCATCAGTAAGATCCAGAATGATGAATCTAAAAAGGATCAGTTATAATACGTTAATACTTGTGATCATAAGATAGGTATCTACCAAATGCCTTTGAGCCCCAACTCCTCATACCGGCTTTTTCTTCTTCTTCTATGTTTTATCTTCTCTAGGTTTTTATTCGTACACATACATAAATACCAAATCTCTAATGAGAAAGAACACATTTTGCCGAAAATGCAATTTCTCCAACACTACCCATATACTTAAAATAAAAAACCTGAAAAATAGTTTTGGCAAAGGTTTCATGGAGATACAGCCTCTAGGTCAAAAGTTCTTAATGCTCAATGTAGAATTCCTATTAATCAGGCAATATTTTGGGCCACAAAAGCTTCACCTTCCTTGCAAATGTAAGAAATGTGCCCTAAATAGAAAGCATGGAGGGTGCAAAGGTAATTCCTTTAGCATATTATCTTTACTCTTTAGATCATACCATATCCCCCTTTTTCATAGTAGATCAATTATGCGGTACTGCTCTCACACAGCTATCAGTTGTTCTCGAAATACATGAGTCATGTTTGCTATGTTTAGTTCTAAATACTATAGTAGATACACAACTATGATAGAAACCATCATAAGTTTCATTTACCCATCAAGTAGATAGAATCTGGCATATTGTTAACTAAATTAAAGAGTGTAAAATTACTCCGCTCAACGTGATCATGCAAGTCCAGGTGAGCAGGAAAACAAGAAACTTTCTGATACTTTTGGAAGCAGAGGTGTGGGTTTTTCTTAAAGAATGGAGGAATAGCACCGCTCAC
This sequence comes from Papaver californicum, assembly GCA_023531435.1. Taxonomy (NCBI): domain Eukaryota; kingdom Viridiplantae; phylum Streptophyta; class Magnoliopsida; order Ranunculales; family Papaveraceae; genus Papaver; species Papaver californicum. Next base: position 264,734 of record JAJJMC010014561.1, on the reverse strand, counting down.
ATGCCTCAAAGAAGTATTTGCATTGACAAGCATTAGGAAAAATCAAGCCTGCAAAATTACTTTTTATTCTTGTTATTCAATTTAAAACATGGTTAAAGAAGTAATAAAGATTCCCGAGAGAAAAAAGAAGAAGAGAAACCAAAACCAGGATTTAGTTTAACTAAGAGGTTGAAAATGATGAAAAGGTTAAGATGGCATGTTATTTTGTTAATCACATTCAGAACATCCTTGTTTCTTCTTCTTCTCTAGATTAATGGTAAATCCCTACTAAAAGCATTTAATTTTATCCAGAATCGGGAACATACTAACAGATACTTCTATAACATGATCTTATCCAAATTCAAATTCATATAAGGATTCGACTATTTTAGTTCTTAAAAAAGCAGTCTAAGTAAAGAAATAAAGAACATCAGACTTACCAAGGTTAACAGAATTCAACTGTTTTAGTTCTTAAGAAAGCAGTCTAAGTACCCTAATATCATACCTGTGATAAAGATGAACATAAGATCAAACAATGGAATCCAAAATTTTTAATAAAACCCCAATACTCAACAAAAACATGAAACCTAAACTCAAAAAAAAAAATAGAACAACTATTCTAACATCATAGATTCATACCTGAACAGTGAACCCCAATACTTAAATACCCATCATCAATAACTACAAATCAAATCAAATAGAAGTGAATCAAGTGATAAATATATTATAAATGTAGATCAAACTAAACCCTAACATCATACCTGATCAGAATCAAAAGTCTTTTACAAAAAAAAAATAGAAAAATAATTAAAACCCTAACAGTAACATCATACCTGATCAGAAGTTGCTTCTGAAATCTGAAACGGAAGAAATGATTGAAGGGTATGAGAAATTTATTGGCTGTGATGGTAAACGAGAGGGAGAAGAGGAACTGAAGAAGAGAACTTAGAGCCCTAACCGGAGGCGGAGAGGATGCTGCTCAAAAAACCAGAAGAGAATTAGGTTTAGAAAGCAAGGGTGGGCTTATATATCAAGTGTATTGAAGGGTCTAGATTAGATCTATCAAAATCTAGATGAACGGCTCTAATTAGTCAGTTTTCCATGGTATAATGGTTCGGTTTTTGACCAAACCAAAACCGAAACTGTTACTACCGGTTTCCATATTTTTTTTTCATAACCGTTCAATTAGTAAACGGTTCAGTTCGGTTTTGATCAATTCGGTTCGATTTTAGCAGATTTTCATAGAAAACCGTTACCGTGTTTAGCCCTAACTACCGGGCACAGACGAAGAAGGTAAATAAATAATCGCGGGATCTTTTTGTTGTTATTGCAGATTCTATGTCATAAAAGCTGGTGTAAAAGGTAGGTCTTGGAAATAAGAGACAAGACCTAAACAAGATTTAGGGATTTCTTAAAAACCCTAATTTCCGAATTGAATTTCATTTCATCGATCAATGGATGTAAAAAATCCTCTTAATTCTCTAACTGAAGATTTGTTGATTGAAATTCTATTATGGCTGCCAGTTGTATCTCTGTTACGATTCAAGGCTGTCTGCAAAAACTGGCGATGGATCATTGAAAGCTCATATTTCATCCATCGACATGCCACTTTCCAAAACTCCAAAAGTAAGTTGGGTAATTTCATCTTTCAATATCGTCCTAACCATATTATCCACCCGGATTACAAACCATATTTTTTTATGCTGTCTTCGTCGTCTGGTAGTAGCGGAGAAGAAGAAGAAGAAGATTGTGGGAAATGGAGTTACAAAAACTTAGGTACGTCTCCGCATTTAAGTGATGAGGATGAATATGATATCTATGGTGATTATCCTCGTCAAGCAAATATGGTGGGTTCTTGCCATGGCATCATCTGTATACATGATCCTAAACCTAGAGATGTTATCCTTTGGAACCCTGCAACTAAGAAATTTAGATGTCTCCCTAAATCATTACCTCTCCTAGAAGAATTTGGTGCATTACAAACAGAGTTTGTTTTGTTTGGTTTCGATCGCGAAACATACGATTACAAGGTCTTACAAATCACATTTTTCAAAATCGACAATAAAACTGACATCACTCCCCGAAACAAGATTCAGATATACAGCTTAAACTCGGATTCTTGGAGGTGGTGTACCGATGCCAATTTATATGGTCACTCTCATAAATCCGGTAATGAAAATCAAGGTCGATATCATAATGGTAGTTATTATTTTGTAGGAAATAATTTTATCCGAAAAGATATAGTTATGAATTCTGTCTCGTATGTGTTTCATAGTCCGGAGTCGGTGGTTCTTTCCTTCAATTTCAGCAGAGAAAGTTTCAGGATGATACCTGGTCCATCCGAATACTTTGTTTTAGATGTCATAGGAGGTGATCTGGGAAAGATTGTTTGCACAACATTTTCTTTCAACAATAGTGGTGTATGTGAAGTGTATGCTTTGAATGATTATGATTATAGTAGTAGTTCTACAAATGTGGATAATAACGAGTTCTCATGGAGTAAACTACATACGATCACTATAAATCCTCCTTATGCAGGCTATGATACTAAGGCAATCACGAAAAATGGAGTGTTTGGTTTTCTATGTGGTCCTGCAATGACTGGGCGATATATTCTAGTGTTTGTCAACTTTCTTACAGAGGAAATGAAGGATATTGAAATTATTGATGCCTCTTTGGAAGGTCTAGGCGATATATACAGAGTCGATGTTTACAAGGAGAGCTTACTCTCAATCGATAGTGCAGTGCCCAGCAGTTAATAGAAATGAATGCGGTTTCCACACCATGCACAACTTTGGAATGCATATATGGTGCACTTTGGCATGCTGCTGCATAATTTTACTATCTTTATTATTTGTCCAAATGAATAATTTTCATTCATCATTGTTCACAAAATATATTTTCAAGTATTATGGGATTCTTGGGGCTTTTTACATGCTTGGTACCTCTAAACAACAGTTTGTTGATTCGTTTTATTTGATTATAGTTATTTATTTGAACTATGTTTTTTGTTGTTGGCGTTATTACATTTTTCACGTGAGTTTTGCCAAATTGACTATGATTTTCAATGCAATAGTCCAGATCTCTATAAACTATAAATTTTTACTGTTTCCAGAATGTTGGCTTACTAGTTTCACCTGGGAATCCCAAGCTTATATTGAACCCTGGTTGTAGGGGTTGTTGGAGTTTCAGAGGCGGATATTTAAGGCAGCTACCTATTGCTTCAGGTGAAAGTGTTCTCAGTTCAGAACTGCCAGGCAACTTATGAATCAGCAAATATGAAGGTGGGAAAGGCCAGGCAGCAGATTATGACTGGTGCCTCTAATCAAGATTTGGAATACGGATAGTCAGATACAAAGAGAGAAGACGAGATCTTGGAAATATACGATTCATTTGTGAGCTTTCAAAGCAGAGTATTGCGGTTCTGACGAATGTTCGTTTCATTCTTAGCATTGAGGTGAATGTCGAGGCAGTATGTTTATTACTGAACACAACTGGTAAGCAGTTGGATGAGTTCTCCAGCAATTCATGTTTTACGAATGAAGTTTACTTGAATCGTCTGAATTAAAGACATGTTGACAACACATCCCCAAATGAAAACACGGCTTAAGTTCATGATCCGTGATATACTGGATCTGCGAGCTAACAATTGGGTCAAGATAAGGCATACATATCAGGTGAAGGACAAAGCCATATCAGTGAATTAATCACCACTTAAAAGAGTTTTCTTGTCATCGGTGGCAACAAGTGATCAATCCTAGATGCTAACAAACGTTTTTTTGTCTACTGTTTTTTAGTTACGATGAAGAACTTTCTTCCTTTTGGTTGGATATGCACTTCTGAAGCTGTCTTATGATATTGGTGTGATAGAGATGTGAGTACCAAAAATCTACTCCAATACATGGTAGACTTGTACATGACCCACAGAAAGGAGCACTCATGGCTGCTACCCTTGCGTTTCAGCGTCTCAATGGCTGTCCGCAGCACAATTTCTCCCGCATCATACAGCCTTCATATCTCATTCATTTGCCGCACCATTAAACCCATTTTGACCACAGCTAAAGCCCATTTTGGCCACAGCATACAACACTAAGTGAAATAATCTGTTGAAACCATTTTTCTTGATCATCATTTGCACTTCAACCATTTCATGCCGTGATGTTGAATCCTGCTCAGAAATGATTGCTCCTGGTGTTAACATATTGGCTTGTCCGCAAGCCCACACCAAGTCCGCAGCAACAGACGTCCACAACATCATGCCGCACACTATCACCACTCAAATCATTCTCATTCAAATTATTCCCGCTCAATTTGGCACAAACATCTCTTGTCCGTAAGCAAAGCTCAAGCTCAACTTCCATTGTCTGTAGCCTCCAACACCATTCTTTCCCACATTTTCATCACTCAAATTTCTTCTAACAGGAGAAACTCATGTTAGATCCCAGATTTAATATCCTCGTTTTCAAACAGGAGAAACTCATGTTGGATTTAGGTGTTTTTCATAGGAACCAGAACTGGTTTTCACAAAATTTGATATTCTTTCTAAAATCTTGTTTAGAAATAAGTTTTGTTTACAGATTTACAACAAGCTTTACAAACCCATCAAATGAATTCCGAAAACATTTAGTTGATTTGGGGATTTTTACCCTGTAAATAAAATTGAACAAAACTCCATTTTTTCTTTCTGTGATTAAGGAACAGAGAAATTCTCCAAATTTCAGAAGAAGTAATTGATGCAGTGAACACCCCCTCTTTTTCAATTGGGATATCGATGTAAAATCTGCATTTTAGTTGAAATTTCTCATCAGCTGAAAGGCACAAACTGTGTCGCAGATAGGTTGATGAATCTGAATGTTGCTCGGTTTGCAAGAACACCCAAGAATGCCAAAAAATCTGGGGGCAGTAGAGCAGAAATGGGTATACTTGTTTGTTTCTTATGATTTGTGAAATTCGTTAACATGGTACTTTAGATGATTGTAAATCCTAAAGGTAACCAATTTTGTTTATAAATTTCTTCTAATTTATCTATGCTTTTGCTGATTTCTGCACAACAAGAAATTTTATCTAAAACACAATTTTTACTCTTTATGTAATACTGTATTTGATAATGAATCATATACAACTTTGAATGTTTGCAAATGATTTATGAAGATTTGGAATGGTTAGAATCCTTCTAAATCCTGATTTTTATTTTCTTAATCAATTGATATGATTTAGTTTTCAAATTAGCCTAATATCTGTTTGCAAAAATGATTTAATGACTTCTAAAACAGGCAGTTCTTTCACTACGGCTTTCTTGAATTAAACAAAGATCGATCGATGAAGAACAAGATCAAGAACATAAATTTTTCTCTTCTGTAGAGAGAGAAATAAGATTTTCTTATTTAATGTTGAACACAGACTGACAGGTAACATGTGCTATTATGCACACAACATAACACTCTAATAACTAACGTGCACATAGTGTAAGGAGAGTGTAAGGAGATGGTTATACACTATTAAGCTTGACAGTAGGAGAGCTGCAGTTGTGAGCTTTGGATTGAGACCAAGAATGCGTCAGCTTTATCAGATCCCCTCGGCAGTATGTAATGTGGATTTCATACAAGTGTTCCTCCCTCTTACTGTTAAACAAGCATTGGAGGTACGGAGTAACTTCCTGCTAGACTGAAAGATGATGACAGGAAACTTCCTGCTAGACTGAAATGGTACACAAAAATTCTTCTTCTTGTTTATATATAGCCATTTGGATTGTGACTACCAATACCTGCCTTTTTACCTAGCAAACAGAATCATAATTGAGGCCTGCAGAAACTATATCACCAAAACAATATACTGGAATCAGTTCCCCTCTTTACCTAATTAGACTGTTTAATGGAGCTGTTAATGGACCTGCAGAGATGTTGATGTCGACATGGCAGCAAATCAACAACCAAAGATTCCTTTTTTTCCTATGCATGTCATAGTACTAGTCTAGGTAATGAAGAAGACGAAGAAGAAGTATGGGACTGGATTGGATTGGATTGTACCATGTTAAGTGTACTATTCATCTACTTCAACTCTCTTGCTACACAACTGTCAGCACATCCCAGCTTTATGCACACTTCCTTGGTACGTAGCAGACTAGCAGTGACCACCCAGTGACTGTTGAAAATAAGGTACCAAATTGTTACCTATGTGCTATTGGTACCCCACAAACAAATTAGTACCCTATTAGCAATGTTGCAATTTGGTGCCAAATTTCAATCCACTCTTCCGCTTATGGGTGCATATTTTCCTCGTCCATTTACATCGCGACCTATAAATTTGACCCAAAACCTATCCATGCCCACAATTTTACTTTTGTCTAGTTTTGCCGATGAAGAGAAATATTAGCATTTCAAATGGGATCAGGTCATAGAGCTTTGTTTGTACCCACTCTCCATTTTTAAGGGGTATTTGGTTTGTGGAAAAACACGACTTTATTCTGTTTACAACCAACTTGGAAACAATCTTATTCATCGTATTATACAGAAATGTAGGTCTGAAATCCACAAGAATTATTAACAGTTGGAAATAGTTCTTTTGGTAGAAATTGGCCTCGGTTTAAAATTGAGCTCAGACATTTTATTAGCTTATTTTTTCTTTCTTAGCTTCTCCTTTTCTGTTTATGAATAATAAATTTTCCTCTTCTCTTACGTAGGTTTTTAATTAAGAAAAAAAAAGCAATAAAAGGAAAGTGAGCTACTGTTAACGAACAAGTAGTTTTTCTTAATTATATTTTTAGTAAAATATAACCCATCTTTTTCAACTTTTTCTCCTATTTCTAAATCGAGCAATAAACTGAGTATATACACTTTGATTGATTGAAAATCAAATGAAAGGGGTTCACCCCCCTTTTTTTCCCTCGTTACGTTGTCGTAAATATACTGGTTTATGACTGTTTAACATGGTTCCACCGCGGTCCCTAACAGTTCATCATTCTTAATTAGATGAAGGGTTTAGATTAGTATCACGTCTTGGGGATATAGCAGCTCTGGCATCAAACCATGACCTCAGAGATAGAAACTGTATCACCAATCTAATCACACTGGGATTAAATAGTACTCCTCTTTACCAGAAAAAACCATGCTAGAAACCTTACTTTTCTTTTCTTCCTTTATCATATATTTACATGTACACTTATCTCTTTGGGATTCACATATTGACAATCAATTGTACCATGCATATTAGTAAGTGTACTATTCTTTTCCTCATTCAAACAATTTGTACATCTACTGCAATTCTGTAATTTGTCTCCTGTTACACGTAATAGTATCAGCATTACATTCGTCGCAACTTTATGCACAACTAATCCTTGGTATAGTAGGACCTATAGGCACTTGGACTTGCTTGATGAAGCAATGAACTAGATATATCCATAAACGTTTTGTTTATTTTTTTTGAGAAGTATTACGTATAAACCTTCGTTTCCACCTTATACTGTTCACACTAGAAATGCTAATATTCGTGTAAAACACAAGGAAAAACAAACTTGTAATTCGTATGAAAGCATTAGCGAAGAACTTTGTTTGTATCCCTTTACCGGCCACGTTAAACTCATTCTCCATTTAAAACGATATCTACTATGTGAAAACAAACAATTGGCATGAATATATTACAATATTTATAAAGATTACAAATATATTATATCTAAACATTTGAATCGATCGGAACCTAAATTTGAATCGACGTCTGGCCAGAACCGAGTCAGATGTTAGATCGTTTATTGTTATTTTTTAAATGTTTGATTGGTTTATATTTTGGACTCGAAAATATTTAAGTTAAATTCAACTCAGTATCTAACTCCTAAAACATTTGTCAAACTGGATTCAAAAAACTTCTATAATTCTATCATTCGACAAAAAAAAATTTAACAGATACAATAAGTTAAGTTCAATTCAGATGTAATAAATAGTAGCCAGCCATATGGGGTAGATTGAGTCCAAAAAAAAACAACACCCTATTACTTAGTGCATTATGATTTTGATGTTGATCTGAATTCCTTTATACCACCCATTACATAGTAAACTAAAGTTGATGAGAATAAAAATGAAACTGTAAAATTAATGCATCACATGCAATGTACACAACTAATTTTACTATTACTATTTTAGATAGTTTTATCTTTAAATTCTGGTTCTTTTAAAAAATAATGGAGCTTCAAGCCTTTCAAATGTGGACGGTTTGCAGCAAGGCCCTCAACTCTGTACATATACACCTCTCAATGTATGATTTCTTTTTTGTTTGTGTAAATAATTGTGTGGAATGTCAACGCATAATGAACACATATTGCAGGGGCCGGGGAGTAGGGATCATGGAAAAGAATGTGACATATCTTTCATCGTGTGTTTTTAAATTCCGGCAAAATGATTCAGCCGCCGTTGTTACAGTGACCATTGTTTTAAATGTGCTTCAAATTTTAGTTTATGGGCTTCATAAAACCAAATTTTGATTTTTTTTTGGTTTGTTTCTTCTTTTGGATTTTAATCAGCAGTGTAGACATTAAACAACATGGCTATAAACTGTTCGGATAAATGACTTTTACTTTTACTCTATGTCTCCTTAAAGTAGTACGAGGACACTGTTAACAATTAGAAGTCACCGTACTTTCGCTTTTTCAAGTTCGATAAAGAATGCAGACGTTTTTTGATGCACGTATACACCATCATCTATCCACCGTTAACTTAGAACGTTCGATTGGTTGGATTCAAATTCACCGAACAGATTACCAATCCGACGGTGATTACGACTTGTGTGCATGGCGTGCACTCTAGAACACCCATAGGGGTTTAAGGATTCGGGTTATACTGCTACTTAGCACAAACAATTGGGAAGTACGTAATAAGACATATCCGACTTTACATTGGGTTGTCCCATAATGAAGACATTGACTTCAGTGGCGTGTGAGATGTCTGGCAAGCTACTTTCCGTCATTTGGAAATGAACAAAACAAACTCAACAGTAGAGTTTTGAAAGTGAAGATTATTTTTTCCTTTTTCGTCCATGATGATGATATCATGTCAAATTAGTGTCTTTGTTCTCTTAATCAGAGTTAGGGCTACATAACGGGCGGGCGGATCGGTTTTGGGGTAAAACCAACTACCAACCTGTTTAGTGGCGGGTTTTAATATTCAAAACCGTATACCAATCCGTGCACAGGCGGGTCGAGCCGGTTACAACCCGAGATGGGTCGGGCGGGTTCGGTTTATTTCGCGGGTTAACCCGTGGCAGACAGAAAAAAAAACTGGTAGGAAAAAACACTAAAAACAAAAAAAAAAAAAAACAGGGGAAAAAAGACAGTAAAACACAATAAACGGACAGTATTATGGAATTAAGACAACAACAAAAAAACAGACAATATTACCATGAGTAACTCTCAAATAACGAAGTTCAAACTGACATTAAAAAAAAAACATATAAAGTCAGTTAAAATGGAATTCAAAACAGATAGGATCAAAGTTCAAAGCTGCACTCCTGGATATGTATGATTACATTATGCAGTCTTAGGATCAAGCCTTGTAAAGTCCTTCACCCATACACCGGAAAAGGATCTTGACTTCTTGTTTTCTGCATTTGCAACTGGGGCTACATCTTCGGAACTAGTTTGACATGCAATTTGATTTTCAGGTGTCCCACTAGTAGATTCATTTTGACTTTCAGGTGTAGCTGCAGGTGTACTTGACATTTTGCTGGTTACAGATAGAGATTGAATTGATGAATCACCCATTAAGCCTCCTAAGAAATAGTAAAAAACACCAAACATCGTCAAAATACAATAACAAATACAATTATACAAGGGAACACTAGCCACAAAAATAAGGATTAATTTGTTTTCTATGCTTTTTTATCATTTGTATGGAGTTGAATCTATACCGTTATCTTAGAAGTTCATGTAACAACACACAATGGCTTTTCCAATCTTAAACAAGTCAAAAGTAATGGGGGTTGTACATTAACAACCAATAACAATCCAAAAATGAAACTTGCACAATCTACATTAACAACCCAAAATACAGTAAATGAGTTACTGTGAACCATGGCAACATGGGAAGAACCTGAACCATATACCCACTTTACTAAAATGAGGTCCCCTTCAATGTAATCTCAATATGAAAATCAAACTATTTGAGTTTTAGAACGTGGCAGTTTCATTTAAAAGTTATCAAGTACAAAGATATTAAAGCAAGAGCGGCAACAAAACAAGAGTATCCAAAAACAATTAGCTTATCTAGAAAAAGATAAAACTAAGGGATATTGATAACTTACTGCTTTTACAGATGAAACAATATAATCTAGGAGGACTCAACACATTGGACGGTCATGGTAGCCTTATCCTGTAGAACTCGACATCCTTAAGTAGTTGCTGCAGGAATTCGATAAAACAATGTAAAAAAAAAACAGCTGCTTTTAATCAAATCTTAGCAACCATAAAAGAAAAACTAGTTGAAATTAACATTACCTTAAAATCTTCTTTCTATGAATCAGTAAAGGAATTTCTTGAAAGAAAAACCAAATTTCACCGAACAAACCCTAAGCAAAAACAAAAGTTAATTCTCGAAAGTAACGTTCAAGCGCTACATCTCCTCTGATTCAAAAGTTGAGAAGTATTAATGTATTAGCACTTCAGTCGCCTGATCGCCTCTGATTCTCTGAAGACGGAAGTGAAGCCGTGAAGGCGGAGAAGAAGACTGAAGAGAGAGAATGAAGGAATAGAGATTAGGTTAAGCTTTTAACATTTTATGATAGATGGATGGTTAGGATTAAATCTCAATCCACGGCTCAAATAAACGGGTTAAACGGGCGGGTGCAACACTAAACCCGTAAGCCGACCCGTGGTGATCGAGTTTTGAATTTTCAAAACCATATACCAACCCTAGCGGGCCGGTTCGGTTTTAAAACCCACGATTTTATCGGGTTCAGGCGGGTACAATTTTTCGGATCGGTTCCTGTGCAGCCCTAATCAGAGTAATCAACTTGATTATTATTTTCTTTTATGGATTTTTTGATGTTTGAAAAACAAATAATACATTTAAAATAGGTTAATTTTTATTACGTGCACACTTTTTATTAGTGTGCACAAAGTTAGGTTCATTATGTCATGCCACTAACTGTTACCAAACTTAACCTTAGCTGAGATGATATTACGGTCATCCTAATAAATTAGTGAACGTATGAATTCTAAAACACGCAAAACATAGTTTTGGAAAAAATGTCCAATATTTAGACAGCCTTATTTCTTTCGTTTTATTTCTTTGATCATTCAGTAGATTTCGGTGTTGATGAGTTTTGAACTCAAATAATTTATCATTATCCAATAATTTTACGTATTATTATATTTGTATTTGTTTTTGATATGTATTGAACTCGGGCTCACTATTTATCTAGAAATCTATATCTCCCGAAGATTACAATGATAAAACTAAATAAAATATAAAAAATTCAAAAAAGCTACATCTTTTTATTATTTTTTTTATTAATGTAAAGTAAAAAAGATTGAACACTATTCTTTTTGGCTCCTAAACCACCCCCTCGATATGGTCCAAAAATCCCACCACAGTATATTTATTTAGCCCAACGAGCGCTAGATCTATTTTCAGTGCGTGTCTATGCAACATGACTATTGCCAAAATTTTCGTGCAAAAATACAAAAAAATTCGAAGAAGTCACAAAACCAAAAAAGAATCTTCCAATTTTTATTCTTACAATGCAAAAATGAATAAACCCGCTTCTGATTTGCAAGTAAGATCTCATCGTATTTGACATGGTATCGCAGGTTTGATAACCTTCAAATCATGGCATTTAGTCCGACGAACATTGATCTAAAACTTTAGGAAATGGACACGCATCGGACACGGGCTAATAGTTTTCTCAAAGCATATGTATTTCCCAAATTATAACGACGAAACTAAATAAAAAATAAAAATCTTTAAAAGGTTATAAAATAATATCTTTTTGTATTTGTGTAAAGCAAAATTGATTGAAGTCATTGAACACTCACTCTCCTTTTTTTCTCTTTTGGTCCAAAAACACCCCTCAATTTGCTAGCAAGATCCCACCATATTATGTTGTTAAATCCCACGGCATTACATTAGACGTTGAGACCCTTATAATCTTCGGATCATGATAATTAGCCCAACAAACGTTAATCTGAAAGTTTGGATGAAGGATATTTTAGAATCCATAAAAGATTGTCAGTAGGAACGCTATTCACGTTGGACTATCAATAGCTCCTGAGTTACCAACAACGATTCAGTGAGACGAAGAAGAATTTAAGTGCTGGATATTTTTTTAGAAATCCGAAACATGTAGATAATGACCACATCTATTGAGGGAGTCAGCTCGTGGCAAGCGTGGAGCTGCATGTCATCATTTAAAGATCTAAAACCTGTAAATGTCGGATGGACATATTACCATCTATATTAAACACCCAACAACGATTCAATAAACTTGGTTTAAATCATCGTCCATGTAGATTTTTATATGTTAAGCTTTTTTCAATGAGATCTCAATTATCTCGGTAAGTTGCTCAGTCGAGTTTTGTTTCGTCGAGATTAAGAGTCTTCTCTAGCCGAGATTAAGAAACTCGTCTCGCCAAGGACCGACACTAAAAATCTTGATCGAAATTGACTATATTGGTGCTAGCACCGATTTAATGAACTTGGTTTAAGTTATCATCCACGTCAGATCGCTAATAGAGATTAAATGAACTTGGGCTTCAAATTTGTAATTACGAGAGTACTTTAAAACCTTTAAAGGATGAGCACATCATCATTTTTAGGCCAAGCACTATGGAGAGGTACATAGCTTTGTTATAGCTATAATCTAGCCAAAGGCAAGTAGTATGGGGTATGGTTTGGCTATAATCTGGCCAAAAGTTTTAGCTTGGCTAGAAGTAGGATCACACCTGATCCCAATTATAGCCAAGCCATTGAGACGGATCCTGGCTTTCCGTCAGAAAAATGCACTCTACGGAAACCAGTATCCGTCTCATTTTTGACGGATATTGAGAATCTGTCTCAATAATAAAACCGAATTTAGTTTTTTACCAATGTTAACTCCTATTATTTGTATTTTAACTATTTTATTTACTTTTTTCCTATTATTTCTCCAATATATTTCTCTTTTAACTATTTTATTTACTCCAAAATAAATTCATATTATTTCTCCAAATTTCTGTCGGTATATTAACTCCTAATATTTATCTTTTAACTATTTTATTTACTCTAATTTATTTTCCTATTATTTCTCCAATTTTTTATCTTAGTTAGTCGATTTTTTACCTATATTAACTCATAATATTTCTCTTTTAACTATTTTATTTACTCCAATAAAAATAATTCTATTATATCTCCAATTTTCTATCTTAATTAGTTGGTTTTTTACCTATATTAACTCATAATATTTCTCTTTTCACTATTTTATTTACTCAAAAAAAAATTCCTATTATTTTTCTAATAATTTCTCTTAATTAGTTTTAAATCTATACAAAATACTAAAAAAAAAAGAATTGGACGGATACCACGTATCCGTCCAACACTATTTAGACGGATAATCAGTATCCGTCTCAATAAGCCAAGTTATAGCTTTTTACCATAGTACAATTTTTAGTTCCTTCTTTTGCTTGACTATAATTAAGCTATAACCAAATAAAAAGGCATCGCCTTATCAAATTTTTTTATAACAAATCACTGAATTTGGTTCAAATTACCACCCACTGTAATACTCCAATTCGGCAGGTAGGGTTTCGCCGAATGGAATATAGGTAATGGTTTGTCATTTCCTAACACCGAGGCCTTTTCAGCACAACTGGCTCAGAGTTGACAAAAAGCTCTGCAGTTAAGCGTGCTCGGGCGGGAGTAATCCAGGGATAGGTGACCTCCTGGAAACTGCTACTGGATAACCGCAGCGGTGCCCGTTGAAAACTCCACACTGCCGGATAACCGCAGTGACTAAGTGGGGACAGTATCGGTGGAAGGTCGGGTCATTACAAAATGGTATCAGAGCCGACGACGGGTCACTACCAAGGGTGAGAGAGTACGCTGGACGGGGTATTCCAGGTATTGGTCTCATATGTGGTAGGAAACGTCGAAGATCTGGACTTGAATATATTCCGGAGCCGAGGACAGCTCCAATTTAAGGTGATGGTATTGTAATACCCCAATTTCGACAGGTAGGGTTCGCCGAATGGAATATAGGTAATGGTTTGTCCTTTCCTAACACCGAGGCCTTTTCAGCACAACTGGCTTAGAGTTGGCGAAAAGCTCTGCAGTTAAGCGTGCTCGGGCGGGAATAATCCAGGGATGGATGACCTCCTGGAAAGCTGATGCTGAATAACCACAGCGGTATCCGTTGAAAACTCCACATTGCTGGATAACCATAGTGGCTAAGTGGAGACAGTATCGGTGGAAGGTCGGGTCATTACATCCACTTCGTACCGTTAACAACCAGCACATTAAAATCATAGTGGTAGATCCTCCATAGGACCATGACACCATATTATTATATTTTGAGCAGTCAGATTCAGTCCCATAAAACCCCAAAATAGTTTCACCTCACCTAATTTCAAAAGATGACAAAGTTTGATAAGACCCTCCCTTCCCTCACTATATAAAGATGTACCTTAACTTCTTACTTACTTAGAATTTCTTGATAAGAATCATTACAGCAGTCCTCCATCAGTCTTCTAATTTTCAAATTAAACAGAGTATTTTCAGTTTCATGCAAAATTCTCTTAATTTCAGCCATTATCACAGGTGAGAAGAACAAGGAGAAGAATTTTAATTCTGAATATTTGATTTCACTTTCTTTCTGGGTTTTTATTCTTTATATATATATATATATATATATATATATATATATATATATATTCGGATTCGATTCTTGTCGCTGCTGACGATCATCAGAAGTTTAGATCCGTACGGTTTTTTTCTCTGTTTTTTTTAGTGTAAATTTTTTGATTCTTTGGAATTGAGATTAACGAATCAGAATTTGGATAGAATCAAATGATTTTGAAAATCTAAACTTTTGTTTTTTGAGTGATTCTGAAAAAGAGTTGACTTCATTAGACCCGAAAAAAATTCATGATTTTTATTTTGTTTTGTTTAATCAAAAAATTTTGGTTCTCTGTTTTTTTTATTGAATTCTTTAAAAATCTGACCTGGGTTTCAATTCAAGGTCTCCTCGATTTCAATTCTCCAGTTGACCTCTTTTCATTCCTTTTTCCTCTCTTTTTTTTTCCCTTTTCAAAGGTGAAGCCTTTATTCATGCATTCACTCTGAACAATTCTCAATCATCACGCATGTAATTTCTGTACCTCAGATTCTGATTTCAGATTAGTAAATCTTGTAGAGTTCTGAATTCTGGGTTTGATTTCAATTTTCTGTTTATGGATTTTTTTGAGTTTTTTTCCCCAGGGGGCGGTTGCCCCCTCTGGGCTTAACTGGTTCATTTTTTAGGGGATCAGTAAGTGAGATTAAAAATTCTGGGTTTGATTTCATTTTGGGTTTTTTTGAGTTTTCTGGTTTTTTTCTCATAACTTTCTGCATTTCAACTTTGATTGTAGTGATTCTTGGAGTAATAGTTGTGGAGCCAGGGGGGGCACTTGCCCCTGGTCTTAACTTGTTTTTTTACTAATTTGTTGCTTTTTTTCTTTGCAGTTGATAATCATGTTGGAAAAAATGGAGGAACTAAATCACAACAATGTGATAGAAGAATTTGATGCACTAACTAAAGATGTAGGGAGAGTACAAAGAGAAACGCTTTGTCGAATTCTAGAAGATAATAGCAAGGCTGAGTATTTACGGCACTGCGGCTTGGATGGAAGAACAGACCCTGAATCTTACAAGAATTGTGTTCCTTTGGTTAATCATAAGGATTTGGAGTCTTACATTCAAAAAATTGCTGATGGAAATGCTGGTCCGGTTCTTACCGGGAAACCAATTACAGCTATCTCTTTAAGGTTTACATTGATCGCCTTTTTTTATGCGAATTCGTGTTGTTATGCTGTGTTGGAATGTTTGTTGAATTTTGTTGATTTTTTTTTTGTTTTAGTTCTGGTACTACACAAGGGAAGCCGAAGTTTGTTCCGTTTAACAATGAATTGGTGAAGAACACAATGCAGATATACCGGACATCGTTCGCCTTTAGAAATCGGTAAGAACTGCAATTTTGCGATTTTTAGGTTGCAGATTCTCTAAATTTGTAGTCTAGACCATTATTTGGTTATTGGCAATTGACAAAATGTAACACCTTTTGCGTGGCAGAGAATTCCCAACTGGAAAGGGTAGAGCGCTGCAGTTCATTTACAGCAGCAAGCAGTTCAAAACAAAAGGAGGTCTTTCAGCAAGTACCGCAACAACAAATATTTACCGTAGCACTGAATTTAAGAACACAATGAAGGCACTCAGTTCTCAGTGTTGTAGTCCGGATGAAGTCATTTTTGCGCCTGATTTCCATCAATCCTTATATTGTCATCTCTTGTGTGGACTTATCTATAGGGATGAAGTTCAACTCGTTTCTTCGACTTTCGCTCACAGCATTGTCCATGCGTTCCGAAAATTTGAAGAAGTATGGGAAGATCTATGTTCCAATATCCGTGATGGGGTTCTTTCTGAGCGAGTGACAATCCCATCTGTACGAGCTGCTATGTCAAGAATTCTGAAACCCAATCCTGAATTGGCAGATTTGCTGTATGACACATGCAAAAATTTGAGTAACTGGTATGGATTGATTCCAGAGCTATTTCCTAATGCTAAGTATATCTATGGGATCATGACCGGGTCTATGTTGCCGTATCTGAAGAAGCTGAGACATTATGCTGGAAAGCTACCTCTCTGTAGTGCAGATTACGGTTCTTCAGAAGGATGGATTGCAGCAAATGTTAATCCAAGGTTGCCCCCAGAGTCGGCAAGTTTTGCTGTTCTTCCTGATATTGGATATTTCGAATTTATCCCACTTAGTGGTGATATGGAGAACGCTGGACTAGACAGTACCGCTGCTACTTTTGTCTATGACGAGGCTGAACCAGTTGGTCTAGCGGAAGTTAAAGCTGGCGAAGAGTACGAAATCATCCTCACCAATTTTGCAGGTAAACATTCAAATCTCTCATCTAATTCAATTGTTTATCCACTATGTACTGTTTTTACCGTTAACATTGTACTGTCACAAAATATTTAGCTTTTTAGTTGACGGATATCGTTTTGTACCCACTGTTGGTTCGCTGTGTTATTGTAATTACAAAGACATGATTAGCTGATATAGGTGAGTTAAAAATAGATTAGTACCAGTCAAGCAAACGTTTTCACCAGATTCCTAAAGTTCCCACCCTTTACATGTAGAAATTTTACCTCCCAGGCTTGTGGAAAAGGAATTTCTTTCCGCAACAGTATATGAATCCGCCTTTCTTGACTTGTATTTAAAGTTGTTGTGGTAGAATTTTGTGCGTTTAGAGAACCATATCCGTTGACTGTTTATATTTGCTTTCTTTGGTTCTTTGTCTTCCTGGAACAATGGCATAGACATTAAGCAATTTTTTCTTATATACAGATTTTAGTGTAACTAATTCGTCTTACTCGTTGTATTAGATCGTGATGACCATTTTTTGGTCTGAAGAAGAGAATATCTAATCATGCTTAGGTGAAATTTCAAGAGAAAGAAACAAATATTAGGTGAAATGAATTTGTCCTTAGATTATTGACAGCACGTATTACAGGTTTGAATGAGCCCAATACTGAACAAGTCATTGTTATGCATAATCAGCTAATTACTCGATAATGATGGCCGGTGGAGTTTGTTGGGGCAATGTGAACTCAGAACTGCACATTCAAAGAATGAACTTGCCATCATTCATGCCTTATCTCGTTGGCAATTTTATTTGTTTTTGTCAAGTTGCCAATAATATTTTAACTTTGGATCCAAAATTCAGTTTCTTTGTATTATAATCGCCACGAATATAGTTGACATTTTTATAATCTGTCTTAACATTACTTTACATCCACATATTTGGTTGGACGTTGCAGGGTTATACCGATACAGACTAGGGGACGTGGTTAAGGTGGTGGGCTTCTACAATTCAACCCCAGAACTCCAATTCATTTGCAGGAGGAGCCTTCTACTAACAATCAACATAGACAAGAATACTGAGAAAGATTTGCAAATTGCAGTAGAAGCAGCAAGCCAACGGTTAATGGAAGAGAAACTCGAACTCATAGACTACAGCAGTCACGCAGATATGACAACAGATCCAGGTCATTACGTTATATTTTGGGAACTAAGTGGAGAGGCAGACGACGAAGTAATGAATGAATGTTGCAACATCTTGGATAAGTCTTTTGTGGATGCAGGTTATACTGGGTCTAGGAAGGTTAAAGCTATTGGAGATCTTGAACTTAGGATTCTCAAAAGAGGGACATTTCATAAGATTCTAGATCATTACTTGGGACTTGGTGCTGCTGTTAGTCAATTTAAGACACCAAGATTTGTCGGACCGATGAACAGTACTGTCTTGCAGATCTTATGCAGTAATGTAGATAAATGCTGCTTCAGTACTGCTTATGGGTGAAAATTGGAATCATCCAATCTGTAATAATCCCTCTTTTTCTTATTAAAAGAAATGGCCCCTTTCATAGAGAATATGTTTTGATGCTGCTCTTTACTTTCTACTATTATATGGTTGTCTGGTATCTGAAAAGATTGGTAGTTGGCCCATGTTTCACTTTCAGAAAATACTATTACCTTCTGGACTCATCCAAAAGGCAACTGTAGTGGCATGAATGGAAGCGCCATTACTTTTGACTTGTTTAAGATTGGAAAAGCTATTGTGTTGCTGCTGAAAGATGCATCCGAACTCCACTAAACCCCAAGAATGACAGATACAGAAAGCAATTTCTTCTTTGCTCTTTCCTTATCCAATAGAGTTCATTGGTGGCGATTAATTTTCGACTGTCGGTGGAAGCCGACGCATGAGCGACCAAACAGTAAAGGAGATCATATTTCTCATAATCTCCACCTCTTTATTGGATAGTTATCTAGACTGCCCTTGTTTAAAATTGGTTTCAATGGGAAAACACAAGACACTAAAAACACTGGGCACATCTTACAGAACGACGACTCTTAAGAAGCAGAAAGAGTAAGTGACTGAATGTATCGAGAAAAACAACCATCAAACTGGCCACCTGATAAGACTGACAAAAACGTTTTTTTCTCTTTTATCGTTCATTAGTAGCATTATCATATGCAAATTCACATTTTGCATTACAAAAAACTCCCCTTATTCACTGACTGACTGCGTTAAGAATGAGAAGCCAAAAGTATCATCTTACATGTTCTTGATGTTCCTTGCTCCACTGAGCTATATGAAAGAAGATGGTCTGGAAAAGAAAGAAGGCTCTGGTAGCTGAATACACACCTCAAACTTTGATAACACCGTTGGTCCTCAAAATATCACGAACTCCATAGAACAGATGAAACGCTGTGGCTAAGGCGGCAAGCTCAAGCGAGATTGGGACGAGCTTTGATGAATAGAACAAGAATTGGTTGAAAGACCCATAGGTGAGGCAAAGCTGACTCATTTCTAGACATACAAAAGAACTAGAGAGAAATAGCACAGAAAGGAAAGACGCCGAGATTCTATTGGAAATTGAAACCGTCGAAGAGACCTGCGGCTTATAAACAGGAAGATGAGGAGATAAGGGACGTAGGAGATTCGCTTCTCTCTCTCGTGGCGTTGAAGAATGTAAATGTCGCCCAAAAATTACCCTGGATGGAACCACCTATATAAAGATATAAACATATCTTAGGTTGTAAGGAACTGAAGCATGTGGAACCTGAAAAGTAAGACTAAACCCTTACATCCTTAGGTTGGATATTCAGGCTTTTATCTATTCGTCATTCTTCTCTTGTAGGAAATTAATCTAATTTTGATGCACTAGTTAGTCATAAGAGCTCATGATTAATGCCTACATAAATCATGTAACAAAGAATAGTTGATGGAAGTTAAAGAATATTGACCTTCACAGAATTAGGTACTAAGCCTCTAGGTAATGCTCCAAAGCCCTCATTTTGTACTCTTCCACGGAATGCATCAATCACGACTGAATACTCAACTGGAACTTTGCTGTTCTCCTCACCAGCGGTAGTTGAAGAAGCATTGCTCCATCCCGCCATCTGCATCCTTGGGCGAATGGCATCAAGCCTCATGTTAACACTCAGCGCAGAGTTGTTGTTGTCGTCTAGGCCTAGCGGCTTGGACACTACATTACCCCTGTTGCAAATTTGAGAAATTGTGAGGAAATGGATACACTATCACAGGTAGAACAATTCCCTAAAGGTATTCAAGGCTACAGATGAAGAGGGAAACAAACACAAACATTATAAAGCCAACCCCTTCAGACATTCATCTAATCATTGCCTTGTAAGAATAGAAGAAAGGACCTACCTTGATGCTTGATCGTTGCTGAAGAATTTGACTGCAGAATTTGGGACAATGCGTGCACACTTAGAACCCTGAACCCAAAAAAACCCACATAACATTATAATCCAACAAACAGCATTTCTTGTGTAGTTCATCAAACAATATAAATGCATCGGAAGAGGCTTTAGTTTACTACATATATACAGATTAAAAAGCTAATGTGAAATATAAGCAACTTCATAGTAACCCAACTTCTGAATACATGAATGCAACTGTTTTCCTTATATCCTGATAACAATTTTAAAGCTTCTGAACAAATACAAAACTTAAATCGGTTTCCTGTTTCCTTTGTAGTGAACTTTCAACAGTTGCAAGCAACCCAAGATTGACATTTCACGACAATGAATTCAGCATAAATCAGGTATAAAATTTGCAATAAACCATAAAAGATAAGCAAAACAAACAAACCAGTACCGATTCTCTATGTTATCAAAGCAGCTCATGTTCATAACGCGAAACCTAAACGTAACAAAGAAATTTCCAATTCATGACTTCTGGTGATTCAGAGGTTGTTCCCTAACTTTATCAGAAGAATTCATGCTCAAAACCTCGATCCAAGTGCTTTTTCCTAAACACAACTAATCCAAATTTCATCCAAACCAATACCAGAAGCTATAATTACTACCCTTTCCCCATTAACAATACTAAAATGACCTAATCGTAAGAAAATGAAATACCTGGAGCGAAGTTTCCAAACGCTCCAATGGAGCAACAACACTACGAGACCTGCTGCATCTGACGAAAATCCAGATAAACAAACACATAAATTGCAAATAAAACAAATTTGGATTCAACTTAAGGATGAAAACAAATCATCTAAAAAATGAATCATAACCACAAAATCAAGATAATTTTTTTTTAAAAAAATCCCCAAAATCAAAAAGGACTTACACTCCACCAGCAGAAGCAGCTCCACCGGAAAGAGATTTGTAGATAGTGAAAATCGCATGTTTAGAAGGTGCCATTTTTGTAAACCCTAGAAAAATATGATCGGGAATTTCACCTTTCTGTATTCTTAATCTCAAAGGATTTTGATTCGCTAGTTGTTTTAAACCGGCACGTGTCTTTTCTGCACAGAAAGAAAGGGTTATGAGTCATGACGATGAATCGAAATATAGAATAGACGGTTGAGATTCTGTATTTGTTCATATATCTTTTTTTTTCCCGGTTCCTCCGAGGAAAAAAATGGCAACCGACTGTTTTACGATTCCCGCGCTTGATAAAGGAGATACCAATTACTAGTGGGGATACCAATCTCAAGATCCAACAACCAAGAATGTTTTTTATATGAATTGGTATCCCATGTTATCATCGGTATCCTCCTTTGTTAATTGTGGCTATTAACATAATATGACGTGGATGATGATACACCTCTTATCTACATGATTTATATTTTTTAGGATATGCAGTTTTTTTGGGTTTATCTCTTTCAACTTGCATACCGTGTACTCACAATCCTTTATGCATTAGACAGATTGTTTCTTATTTTGTGCTGAAGCAATCCGAAACAGGTGAAATCAAAGGACTACATGAATGCTACTGCAGGTGAGGCTGTACATGGTACAGTTCAGTTCAACTTTCCCTTAAACCATAGGAACCATGAGATTCGGTTTCCCTATTTATAAAACCATCCCACTCCATTTAATAATTGTTCGATTTTGAACCAAACTATCGCTTTGTTCGGTTCAAAACAGCCGTCTTTGGAAAACCGACAAAGTTATAAAAAGAAATTCCTATTACATTAAAAGAAATTAACCATTACAAAACTTTATTAACAACAAAATGCAGTTTTTAACCATATGACCATGCCAACAAAACAAAAAATATTAAAATTCAAGAATTAATGAGAAGAATAGATAGGGTAAAATGAATGGTCTAGATTAAATATTAAGATTATATCAATGGCTATAAATAAACGGTTTTACCAATGGTGTATCGGTTCGGTTTTGCAACCAAAACCGAAACCCTTAAGACTAGTTTAAACATTTATAAAATGCCCCACACCATTACATAAATGGTTTAGTTTGGTTTTTCCTTTAACGGTGTGGTTCGATTCAGTTTAGTGGTTTAAACGGAACCATGTACAGTCCTAACCGCAGATATATGCGAAGAAATGATGAAAAGGGTTGTATTCGCTGAGAATGGGAGTTCATATTGTAATGCATGACTATTTAACAAGGGGATCCATTGAAAATACTAACTTGACTCATTATTGCCTAAATAATGGCTTACTTCTTCACATCCACCGTGCAATGCATCCGGTTATTGATAGACAGAATAATTTTGAACTTCTGCAGGAAGTTTCAATTTTCAACCTTTTTACAACTACATTTGATGAAAAATTGTCAACTATATTTAACTTCTGGAAATTTATGTGAAATGTCGAAATTATGTGAATTGTAAAATGTTACTAAGACGAGTATTCAGGGTTAATAAGATGTTACTAAGACGAGTATTCAGGGTTAATGAATTGTCACCAAGACGAGATCCGAGAAGATGTGAATATCTGATCAAATCAAAGAAGGAGATTCTGGAAGTGATAGAATGTTATTTGAAGAAGTCACTAAAATCTTTATCTAAACCATGCTTGCTTATAGAAGAAAATAATAGTGCAAAAGACGACGTTGAAGACGTGTTTTTCCGTCATGACAAGGTTGCACAAAATCAAGTTATTATTGATTGGCATAAGACTCCAATCTTTGATAAATATCCCGACGATGAGGAGGATATGAAATTTACTTCTCAAAAAGGTGAAGAACATTATATTTCTGACAAACAAAAATAGTCCCAAGAGGTTTCACATGATTTGATGGAGTTTAATGGTGAGTCATCTAATCCTGATAAACTTATTGATTTAGAAATTCCTGATATTGATGAGTTGTCTTTGCCCGAGAGTAAGCTAGTTGTTGATTATTGTGATACACAAATGGTCTCTCATATCTACCCTAACAAGAGAGAATTTGTTGAATCAACTTATGAAGATCCGTTTTGGACTTCCAGCATACCCCATGCTTCTATACGGTGCATAAATTATTTTTTTACGACATCAATTCATGTTTATGAAGATTGTCATCAACGAGTTACAAGTGTAGAACATGGTACCGGCAAGATTCGAGGACGAATCTTCTCCAACACTGGTCGAATGATGGAGGGAGATCTATGGAAAATAAATCTATTATTTTATTATTATTATTTGTATTTTTTAATGTTATTCTTAGTAGAAAATAATTAATTTTCGGATTTATTATTTAGGGTAATTTTAGAAGAGTCAAGAAGTTTATTTTAAGAGTTTTAATAAGTTATGAAAGTTAGATACCTGTGGAAACAAGTTTTTAGGTTTTGATAAGTTTAAGGTTTGTTTAGTAGGAGTTATCTATATAAGGAGCTCCAAAAACGAAAATTAGGAGAGTTTTTGATTAATTAAAATTATTTTATTTTCATTAAACTTGTCGCGTTTATTTATTTTGATTTTTATTCATAGTTGGGTTTACCCCGAAGTCTGAATACTAATCTCATATCTATTGTCGTTATTCGTTGTGAATTAACGAAGTCTAGATAAACCTCTAGATGTTAGGATATCTTTTTGGAGATCAACTAACTTCTATCGATTTCTACACATTTTACCAGTTACTTTTCAATAATTTTATTCCGCTGCGATTATTATCATCTTTACACGCTTCTGATCTGCATCACACTAGCAAAAATATCTTTAACAATTCTACTCATAAGTATGGTTCGACTAGTAATGTAACTGTAATGCCAATAAACAATTTCAGTGCCGATCCATAGATTATACTAATTCTTATTACAAGTTCATATTACTAGTTGCCATGGGGTATCATGAGATTCAGGACGATTAAAATGCATACAACTAGGCGCTTAGGCGAGATACCCTTTTTCACTAAGTGACAATACCGTTTGTTACTTCTGATTGTTTGTAATAGATCGTTAACAACATATCCAGAAATTATAATGTTCATGAGGACTTCTTGCGAGCATTTAATGATCTAAGAATACCAACTTGCTAAATTATTAAAATCGATAGAATTTTCACCCATCGACTAGTCACTAGAAAATTAAGCTCGACTTGGAGATATATTATCTCAATTATCTAGCTGACAGTTGAATACAACACAATTCACAAACTACAATACAGATATATTATCTCAATTATCTAGCTGACAGTTGAATACCACACAATTCACAAACTACAATACAGATTTATCGATCCATATCTTTACTTCAGTCTTTATCTACCTTGGTTTTTTTATTCAGTTTGTCTCTATGGATTCTATAATTACATTAAAATGTTACCTACTTTTGCTAAATTTTTCTTTGTTGTGTAGCTAACATAACAATGTTGAATTGGATATTAGCGTCATGTTATAAAGGTACGTAAGGATTCTAATTAATGTGTTTGCCGAGAACAACTCGAAAGAAAAAACTCAAATACATAACCAGTGACACCATATGACAGATACTCCCTCTGTTTCTTAAAAAACTTGCTTATACGCATATGTTAGATTTTATAGCTTTCCTGACCAATTTTGTATTTTAGAAAAGCTAGAAAAACTTGTATAAAGGCGCATAATTATATTTACAGAGCAATGAGTGAACTTGCTTACCGGTAAGCCAATGGATCATGTGTCTATAGACAACGAACAAATAAATATGAACAAGGTTCCCTAAAAAAAACACCTACACATATCGAGTGGAATTACTGTACATCTATCATAATAATAAATAACTTTGTTCAAATCCAACCGAATTCCATATCTCTCACCTTCCACCATTAAATTTTTTTACTATGATTCAACTGCAATTTTATCCTTAGGATACTGTAAGAGCAGATATCTATTAGATTATAAATATAAACACATATCTTAGACAAAAGATAAAAGAGATATACAAAAGAGAAAATCTTATCATTAGGATAGTGTAAGAACAAATATCTATTAGATTATAAATCTAGACACATATCCTAGACAAAAGATAAAAGAGAGACACAAGAGAGAAAATCTTACATAGAAGACAATCCTAATTCTGCTTTGCAAGATGGATTGCTACACAATACATACATAAGACATTCTTCCTGATTATTTTCCCTTGGATAATTTCATTCAAAATCTTATTTGACCATTCAAGAGTGGAAACATCTAACTCGACTTTAGTTGGTTTGATTCTGATGATTTTTGTTACAGGTTGACAAGCATAAGGTGTATCAACATATCCAAAATCAATATCTACATGGCCTTTCACTACAACCTTGGAACATTCTTGACATCTAAATACTTCTTGTTTCCATTTTCTATATCTGTCGGTGGTTCCCCTTTTCCGATTTTAAACGTTTTGATGGTTTCGCCATTTCATAAAATGGAGTAAAACGTTTTTGTTCCGCCATTTTAGAGAACGGAAAAGAAGTGAAAAATAAAAGTGATTACACATATATAAAACTACTAATTAGTGTTTACACCTAAAACTTTTAAAATTTGTGTTAACCCGATTTTTAGGTATTATTGTAGTTATTATCACTGAGTGTAAGGATATGTTGGTTTTTCCAACTAAACAACATACCACATTCGCCCTCTTATAAATATTTATCAATATGTAATAAAAAAAATTTAGGATTTGATTTGATTTGATTTAACATATTGTTTTTTAACAAATGAGACACATTTGTAAAAGTAAGTTAATATTAATACACATAATAAATTTGTTAAGATGATATGAATACACTATCGAGTTTCAATATGATTTGTTTTACTAGTTTTTGTAATACTTATATGTTAACAGATATACGACGTACTAGTTAATATTTCTATGCAAGAAGAACCAAAAATCAAAACAAAACAGAGTACTAATTTTTGTTATTTATTAAATTTAATTTAGTGTACGGGTAAGATAAAGAAACAAGTTTATATTAGAGAGAGAGAGCAGAGGCCTTCAGAGAGAGAAGGTTTCTGGTTGTTGCTACTTGATATTTGTAGTTTTAAATCATAAACCAAAAATATATCCATCTCTGTTTGTTATCATTTTTAAGGAAACAAAAAAAGAATCAAATTTGGTCGGTTTCAATATGTTAGTAATAGTTTTCTTTGAAACCCACACCAAAGCAAATGCAGAACAACAAACACCAAGTAAACTCACTGCAAGGAGAAGAACAGAGAAAAACAAACTTAACTCACTGAGAAGAAAAGAGAAAAAATTGAAGAAGAAAAGATGATGAAGGCTAAGTTTTTTGAACATGGAGAAGCTTCTATCACCAGAACGTTTGTTAGTGCAGTTATACATGGTAAATGTGATCACGAGCTGTGATACAAGGGTGAATAAAGGTAAACCAATAAGAACAAAGAAAAATCTTGATGGTCAAGAAGAAAAAAGTAACAAGATAAGAGCAGTTTTCAATGTTGTAATTGCTTGACGCATAGTTATAATAATCAGTGCACTATTATCATGGATGTAGAGGTAATAATTTTTTTTTTTTTTTGTTTTTTTTTTTTTTTGATGTTTTGGCTCAGGAAACTAAATGAAGAAAAAGTGCTAAGTTTCAGTGAAACCATCGATGCCCTTGAAGGAAATCGTAAAAGTGTGTTGGCAAAGGTAGGCCTAATAGAAACTGTGAATCTAAAAAAGTTATTTAATAATCATTGGATACACAGATGCAGGGCCCCAAATTGCTACAATTGCTAAACCTACTCGTTTTTCTCTCTTTTTATGTATAAACTGAGTTTAGTATAATATTTTTCTTCAAAAATTTAAAAGTGGGAAGATTTGTAAATATATAAACAAATTAGGATTCTTGTAAAGCGTAAAATTGAAAATTAGTTTAGAATTTTAAAAATGTGGATAAATATTAGTTAAAAAAAGTTTAATACGTAAAAAGGAATTTATTTTTTGTTAATGTGGGCAAAACTTATTTCCACAATGAAAAATAGATCTGAAGAATAGTAGAAAACTATTAGGTTTAACCATTGTTTCTTATTTGATGGTTATTATTAGGGGACTAATTAATATTTGTTATTCACGGAACAAAAAATATCGGTCTTCCTTGACCAAAGTCAAAACAAGATATTGACAATAAGGTGAGTAGGGATGAACATGGTACGGTTCGGTTCGATTTGGTTTTTGACTCAACTAAAACCGAAACCGATAAACACAATTGTAGTGATTTGAAAACCAATGTTGTCATTAGTTAACTAAATTCGATTCGTTTTATTACCATTAGATTTTGGTAAACCAATTTTTAAACTTTCAAGTTTATTAGAAATGAAGAAATACACATAGTGATCAGAAAGATAATAGTAAATATTTTTAGCATATTACAATATAATGAGTATGGATTATTTTACAGAAAGAATTTAAAAGAATATAAATTGTTTTGACTAATTGGAGATTAGACGGAAGAAAGGTTAAGTATTAGGGTTATAGTTTTTAACATCCACGACTATAATCTATTAAGATCAAACGAACCTTATTAATCGGTTTAAACCAATAGTTTAGGTTCGTTTTAGAGGTAAATCAAAATTGAACCAATATATGTCAGTTTTCCACTTTCATGATTTCGACATAACATTAGTATGTCTTTTGTCATTGGTTAGTGTTGAACTTTTGATAAACTAGATATATGTATCTAGTGGTGAATTCAAACTTTGTTTAAAGTTTTGTTAGGCTAGAATTCGGTTTCTAAGTCTAATAGGATTCAGGACCGATCCTAACTTATGGATTTTGAAATTTCCATCTTATATATTCTTTATCTTTAAGATTTCGAAAGACGAGCATGTTGAAATAAAAAGTTTTATGTCAGAAAATTTTGAACATGTATTTAACTGAAACATATTATTATTCATATTTATTCATGTGGTACTCAAGGCTAAATCCTAATAAATATTAAGAAATATATTTTTTTACCTTAATTAAAATAAAAAATTGATGTGCTGTCCTTTTCCATAAAATTGCAGATAACTAGTAGGATTTCTCATATATTAGTTGAAATATTTTCTAAAGTTTTATGAAAAAATTGTGGATTAATAATATCAAAAGAATATATCAATTTAAGAAATAATACTATTTGAATATCTTTAATCTTTAAGAATTTTCAAAATTGTTTTTCTTATGTTCAACACAAATCTTGGTCATAACATTGCAAATAATGGAACTTTTATTCTTACAAATTGGTCTGGTACATACTTTTGTCGTGTGGGAATTAATTTCAATAACGAGTACGTATGATTCGGTTTTAGACGAAAGCACCATTAACTAGTTTAAATCTTTGGGATCAAGAAATCTTTCATGTTTATTTATTATCGTTGAACTAACATAATAATTATCTTCTAGAAAATTTACTGTTTATTCCATGGTCTTTCTCTTATGATATAAGAGCATTCAAGAATTTGAAGAATTGACTATAGCAGATGGTTATTCTGAATCTGCGAAAAAAATAATTAGTGGAATCAAGTGCAGATTGTAACTATTGAAGATTAAGAAGATTGAAGACTTTGAAGACTTGAATTTCTTTTATGTTTATGATCTTGACATGATTATATGCTTGACTTGATTTCATACTAATTTGAATGAATGGGTATGATTCAAAAGTTTTTGATAACATGTTCTATTTCTTATATCATGTATGGTTCGGACTCGGTATGATAATTGGAATGGTTTCATATCCATTTCCAGAATCAACAAATAAAACTTAATTTGTACGCTGATTATTTCACACTTGGCCTATACATGCTTCTAACATGCCGATTTTTGTGTAAATCGACATATGTGAACCACCATATTCGCCGATCTAGCCAGGTGTTTTTCTGGCTAAATCCAATCTTGTTGTGTTTAAAAAATGGTAACAATGGTGGGTGTGGATGCATAGAGCTCGTCATTTACAATTGACAGTATTTTTGGAGTTTTATTGTCGGTTCAGTTTTTAACATAACGGTGACATGCGACATATGTAAGTTATCATATGCACCAATTTTAGTTTGATGTTCTTTGCGATGAAAAACATTAGAAATAATCGGTGTATGTAGGTCATCGTATCATCCGGTTCTGATTTGATGTTCTTCATTCAAGAAGAACATGAAGAGAAATCTACTGGTATCGGCCTTCTTTTTCACACCCATCATACAATCTCTCTGCTAACTCTAATTATCTAACACTCTAGCTATAATATAATTAATTTCATAACTAACACAATTGATTTTTAACATTAACTAGTCATTAACAAAAGTAAGTAGATATAAGGTTTTTGAAATTACTTCTAAATGATACTTTTTTATCTTTCCTTGTAAATCTCAAATAATTTTAGTAGGCCTCATCTATTCCTTTATGTGGCATTGCAGCAACATGTATGAACGCATCTCAGGTACCATACTCTCATCAAATATTGTTTGAGTCGACTTAGCTTACTTATTAGTGGGCTTTACGCTACAGTTTAGTACTACTTGGCTCAATAGTCGATATCAACCTTCACTGATGAAGCCTGGTTTAGACCTTTGTTAGATGAATTATGTCCATGAGAATAGCATGTACCTGTGCTATTATAATTAAAAATAATAATAAAAAACATACTACTTATTTGTTGGTGGTGACGTACTGTGTTTTCCACTTTGGTTGCCTATTAATTCACAACATTCGGTTTAACGGATTTTGCGCTCAAGGATAATTAAAATGTTTTACGTAAAGTGTGTGCACTCCATCACAACTCTATTACATCATAGACATGACTCTCCAAGTTAATGGGCACTCAACCAGTGACGGTTCTTTCTTTTTTTTGTTGGTGCAATTATTTTCTCGTCAGTGAAAATGTTTTTGTCTCTTCCTCTGCCAAAAAAACACACCCATTTTAAATATATAGTGAAAAACAAAATAAAATAAAATAAAATAAAATAAAATGAATAATTAATGAGGTGTATTAACGTGTATTAAGTTAGGTCACTAACCTAAATGTTGGACCCAGACACGACACTATGAGAACCATCCACATGCAAGAAGATGTTGTTTAACAAACCACTGATTAAGATTGTTTTAATTGACACAAGAGGAGAAACAAAAAAACAAGATTTCATTAACATAGGGCACATGATACAGCATGTACCTAATAATATGTGTTTACATCTACATACTTATAATTAGGATTCGATCTCAATCGGGTTAAGCTTCTTTGCAAATCAAGGACGATTATATCTTACTTGTACTTGTAATCTATCAATACAAAAAAAAAATTAGAAATTTTTTTAATTTTTTTAGTTTTTCTTCTTTTTTTTATTTCATCGGGGTACATTGAGCTTTTAATGTACCGCAATAAAAACAAGGGTGCTAACAGGAGTACCAGTTTACTGGAGAAAGTACCAAAATTTATATCACACGTAGTGATTAGTTGTTCACTTATGTTAACATGAAAATGATTTAAGAGTTAGAAATTTTTTTGTGGAATTAAAAGATCAAATCATCGTTTAATATTTTACAACATATTCCATTTCAGACACCTGATAGATGCTTAGTACTCCACTTAATACAAATAAAATCCTAATTGTAATTAATTACATAAACAGTTTTAGAAAAATATTAAAAAGCGCCTAATCACATGACACTTCCAGAAACCATAACCCTCCGAATCTCTATAAGAACACAATTAGATGCATAAACAAAAACGTATCAAAGTCTCCAAATGAATAAGGAAGATACCCTTCCGCATAATGATCGAGAAGAATTCCAAGTATGGGATTGTGGAAGTCCATTATATGATTCATATGAATTAGTATCACTTACTCATGTCATTGAAAGGAATCTAATGCTCTTACCATTCTCCGTTATCCGATCATCCAAGAGGTTTACCGTAAGTAGCCGATTCTCAAGTGCCAAGGATTTGATTGCGAACGCCGGTACTTCCACAAGTATGATCAGAGAAAATTCTTTTAAGGTGAGTTCATCGACACTACTAAGTGATCATGTCATGAGGAAGATGATTAAGAAAAAGAAGAGAAGAGATATGGTTATTAAGAAGATTTTGAGTTATATTTCATGTGGAGTAAAATTTAATGGCTTGGTGTTTTTGAAGAAATAGATCTACTATGTTCGAAAATATTGTATGATCATGAATCTATCATAGATTTCATTCCGTTGGCATCAAAATTATAAGATTTGTTGTCGATTAACTATATATCTTAATCAACATAATACCAAACTTTTCTCTTCCATGTGATTTTTCAAAAATAATTTTACGATTTATGTCATTATATGTAGATACAAGTAAATTTATTGTAATTATATGTTCGTGTTCAAAATGGAACCTACCTTGTTAAAAATGGTAAAAGTGGCTATATTAATTACAAAAAAGAAGAAAAAATGACTAACGTGCCCCAAACAGATATGATGGACGTGAAATAAATTTGATTATACTATGGGCACGCAAAAGCTCTTTTATACACAGTGCATGAGGAAGCAGAAGTTAACATATGCACCCACCTCGACGGAAGCCCCAGTATGGAAATTGAAGGATCATAAAGCATATGAATCCTCGTAGCTGAACAACAGCCTTTGAGTGCAATTATAGATTTGATCATGCGTACCAAGTTATTGATCTCCCTCAAACGTTTGCTGCAATGCAATTGAATGGTACTCCATTTGATCAGTATTGGTATGCAGACAGTGGCGTAATTCATCATATGACTGGTGATGCTTCACAATTGGTGAACTACACTCCGTACAATGGTACATATCAGGTAACGGTTGGTAATGGTAATCTTCTACCCATAATTACTATTGGTGATATTATTTTTCATACATCGAAAACGCCTCTTACTCTTCATAATGTTTATCATGTTCCTAAAATCAAGAAGAACCTCTTATCTATTTTTAAACTCACTTTTGATCATGATTTTCTATTACCTTTGACAAACTTGGTTTTGTTAAATTCAAAACCTGTTACAACCCTTGTTCTACTGGGAGTAAAATGTCTGCATTTGATGGTATATTGTTAGATTAATACACCAAATTTATGTATGTGCTACACTCTCTCGTCTCATACTTTATGTACTTACAAATACATAAAGTTTTATTAATTCTGGTGTTCCAACTAAATAGTGTTGGGTGCCTTTCGACATGATAAAACTTGTCAGTTCAGATACGATTAATACACCAAATTTTACTTTGTCCTTCTGACTTCTAGAATAAGCATTGCGACACTAAATTTTAATTTTTACGGATTTTTTATTTTCTGTCTAGACTTAAAAGACCTTTTAACCTTAAAAATAAGAGTTAAGTCTTTACAACTGTGTCAGGATAAAATATATTCCCTCAGTTTTAGGAAAAAAGTTATTTTTCCTATTTGCACAATTGTTAAGGCAAGATGAGAGAGAATAATTTTTATAACTTATTTTCAGATTTACCCTAATAAAAAGTTTAATACTACATATATCTTTATAATGAAAATAATAACATTTCTTAAAATAAGAATGGTAGTTTTGAAAGTTTGATATATTGAAAATGAAAGTAACTCTTTTGTTGGAACAAAAATTTAAAGAGAAAGTAACTCTTCTTCTGAAACGGAGAGAGTATTATATATCATGTTATATACACCGAGAAAAATCTATAATTTTTTTGTGGGTGGGTTCTGGGCTTCCTGACCCTAGTTAGTAATTCACGGAACCTCCTGAGTCCAGACATTTGAGAAGGTAAAAGATTAGTTTGTAGCCGAAAGAACGGAAATAAGAGTCCAATATAACAGTCTGAGTAGCGGGAAAAATTGATCCGACAGAAAATGAAAATATTCAACATTCTTCACAGAAACTACAATAATCTCACCAGTAATGAAACCCTAATTTCTGTAACTTGTAGAATTCAAAAATTGGGGTTTTTTGGAAATCGCCGATTCTCTACAATGACTAATGAAGAACCAGAACTCAAAGAGTTCACTGATTACTTAGATAATCTCAAGAATTACGAGAAATCAGGTGTTCCAATTGGAGCAGGGACTGATTCTAATGATGGATTTGATATGGGAATAATGAATCGATTGATGAAACGACTTGGAAATCCTCAATCAAGATTTAAGGTTTGAATAACAAATTGTTTTTGGTTTCTTTAAATTATGGGTTAGAGTGTTTTGTTTTCAAGTTGTCTATTACATGTTTGATGAATTTTCAAAATGAAAAAGAAAAATTAACTATAATAAAATGAAATTACTGTGAAATATGACGCATAGCATATCTATTCACTATTGCCTATCGGGTTAAAATCCCCTTACAGTCTAAGGTGAAAGTCTAAAAAATCACAGTGAGCCAGCTACTTGTTGGAAGATAAGAAGCCCCTTAGTTTCGAGACACTACGAATTGATTTCCGATTGCTAGTAATTTGCTGAATTGTTGGTCAGAAGGGAGTGGTGTCTTTCAAAACGTTTCTAGTTTGAAACGCCGAGGGACATTCCTTGTTCTGTGGATCATGTCTAGTTGTATCTGTGTTTGGTAGCTAGTGGGATAGACCTAGGTTATGAAATGTACAAGTCATGTTATTTATTAATTTTTTTCATGTAGTGTTCAGTAACTATGTAACTTAAGCTCTGATTGCTCGAGTAACTTGTCGATTTTTAATTTCATGTATAAATTGCCAATTATTTTTTGTTCACTCAAAAGTTTGTTTCGTTTTTGGCTTAAATGTTCTATTACTCTATGTGATTTATTAATATGATTATGATATTACAGTCTGTGCACATTGCTGGTACTAAGGGAAAAGGATCAACTGCGATGTTTCTCTCCAATATTTTACGGCAAGAAGGGTACTCGGTTGGATGTTATACTAGGTAAGGTATTAGTGATTCATAATCTTCTTCCTTTTTTCAGAATATTCTTTGAGGTTTCAAGAAACAAAACGAATTGGAAACTATTGAACTGAACATTGTTTAACCACATATGTAGTTATACATATAGAAAGTGTCCCTAGGAAACCATTTAGATCCTAAATGTAATGATTTTCATATCTTTATGCAGCCCACATCTTTGGAGTATCAGAGAACGTGTTCTCTTAGGAAGAAATGGAGAACCAGTATCAGCAGAGTCGTTGAATTCTCTTTTTCTCCGAGTTAAAGATATTCTTGACCGGTCATTTCAAATGGAAAGTGGATCTATCAGCCATTTTGAGGTATTTATTGGTGAGATGGGATACTTAGTTCCGCTCGTATATTCCCCATGTTAATATTGAATAAGTTGATCTAAGGATTATATAAGGTTGTGGAATCCAATTAAAACCCTGCGGAAATTAGTGGCCTAAACCTGTTGAGAACTCTTCTTACTCTCTGTAGTCAAGAAATATGATCTAAATCGAACTGTAATGTGAATTGAACAACAAAATTCTTAGCTTCTTTGATACATGTGTAGGCTCGGTGAGGGAACATAGCTCAAATCCTTTGTGTTCTGACCTTGGACTTCCCTAGTTAGATTCTTGTGTTTGACCAATTACTTGGTTATAACTTTGTTCTGTGTTATTGCGTTGCGTGCCTAATTATGCTACCATTTGTTCTGACAGCTATAGAATTTGCAGGTTTTCACTGCTGTAGCATTCACCTTGTTTGCTCAAGAGAATGTTGATATTGCAGTTGTTGAGGTAAAGTTCTTCCTTATTCTTATTAATTACATTAGCTTCTACCCGAACACCACTCTCTTTCCTATATCTAAGTATATTATTTTCCTTAAATCCTTTCTTGACTTTTAAGTATTTGTGACAGGCTGGCTTAGGTGGAGCACGAGATGCCACTAACGTGTTCTCTAGTTCTGAACTCTTAGCATCAGTTATAACAACAATAGGAGAAGAACATTTGGCTGCGCTTGGGGGTTCCTTAGAGAGCATTGCAAAGGCCAAGTCAGGAATCATAAAACAAGCCTGCCCAGTTATGCACTTCCTCACACCCCATTTCCTTTGCACATTAATAAGCTTTATATCAAACCCCTTGACAAACCAATTCATCGTTGTTAATTTGCATATTGGGGTCCTATTAATTAACTGTCTTTCGTTAAATTCTCCAGGTGGTTCTAGGTGGGCCATTCAAACCCCACATCGAATCCATTCTCCATGATAAAGCCTCCTCCATGGGTTCACCTATGGTGTCAGCATCTGCCCCTGGTAACAGAAGCAGCATCAAGGATATTAAAAGAAATAATGGAAAACCATATCAAATTTGTGATATACTCATTGATGTTGAGAAAGACCTACGGTTGGTATGCATACCATTTCTCTCTTGTTTTTTTTTGTTTTTTTGATCGGTGCACACAATTGCTCTCTTTGATATCTCACTTTTGTTCATGAATGTTTATACTTCTTATCTAAGAAGTTTCATGCTGCTGCTGCAGTCTATCGAATTGTTTGATGTGAGAATGCCTATGGTTGGAATTCACCAACTTCAAAATGCTGTAACTGCTACTTGTGCAGCTCTATTACTTCGGGATCAGGGTGAGGCCTTGAAGCTTGAAATTTGTCCCGCTTTGAAATTGGGCGCTTAAGTTTTTTTTATGGTCTACGGAGATCGTCAGTGCTTCTTTAATAGTGAGGATTTATTTATATATTGCAGTATTTTGTATTCGTGTAGGTTGGAGAATATCCGATGAATCAATTCGTGTAGGTTTGGAGCATGCTCGTTTGGCTGGAAGAAGCCAGTTCCTAACACCCGAAGAAGCTGCGGCTGCTGGGCTTGCTGGAGCAACAATACTGGTTGACGGAGGTGTAGTTTTTATTCCTTCTAGTTGCTATTTCAACCATCTTATTGAGAAAAGTCTGAGGTCTCCCATCGGGTAGATGTCATAACTAATTCTGATCGTAACAATATCTAA
Organism: Papaver californicum; assembly: GCA_023531435.1. Lineage (NCBI taxonomy): Eukaryota > Viridiplantae > Streptophyta > Magnoliopsida > Ranunculales > Papaveraceae > Papaver > Papaver californicum. Next base: position 228,452 of record JAJJMC010014561.1, on the reverse strand, counting down.
ACTAACTTTTGGCATTTGTAATGTTTCCAGCCCATACGAAAGAATCAGCCAGAAGTCTAATAGACACGATTCAGTTGACATATCCAGATGCACCATTGGCCTTTGTAGTAGCAATGGCAAATGACAAAGACCATTTAGCTTTTGCGAAACAACTTCTTTCAGGTGTGGCTAAATTTTATGTAAATTTTTAAATAAGTGCACTTATTGTTCTGCAAAGATTCAAATCAGTTTCTCTTTGACTACTTCAGGGAGAACACCAGATGCTGTTATATTGACAGAAGTCAACATAGCTGGAGGAAGCTCCAGACTGACTCCAGCTTCCCTGTTAAAGGAATTTTGGGTTCAAGCAGCCACGGAATTGGGTGTCACCTTTTCAGATATGGGGATTGGGGGCGGTGATAAGTTTCTAGTGGAGGAACAAGGTAAACACAAATGTGTAGTATTGGGTACTGGTAGATCAGTGGAAGAATCCATGAACATAGCCAATGAGTTACTCAGAGCTAGAGTATCAGACAGTCAACCCTGTGTCATTGCAGTCACTGGCTCTCTTCATATTGTTTCATCTCTTTTAGCACCTCTCCAGAGGTAATTTGTTTCTTCACTTGAAAGCCAAAAACAAGTTAGTTTTTGTTTACCCTTATAATCATCATCACAACGTGTGTTTTCTCACCGTGAGTATAGTAGTATATCTATAAAATGTGTCTGCAATCATTCGTTCTTCAAGCATGAACTAAACAAGAGGTCATTTGGTATTCAATCCAGTAAACCTTCTTGAATTGCACTCTTTGTTTTTATAATTTTGAGCTGTTTAGGATCTATAAGTGATAAAGGGGTTGATATCTAAATTTCTTTTCTTGGCATTGGCCTAGACCTGAAGCCAGAAGCGATTGAGCTGATTAAACCCAGCTTAATCTCCGTATACATTTACACAACATGAAAATACCTAAATTAGCCTTGCAGGGAATAGGCCAAAAGGCCTGGAAAACGCCATTTTTAGGAAATATAGTTACCAGATTTTGGGGCAGCATGCAGTTATGATACGTGGTATATTCTCAGGTAAGTATATTCCAGGTGTTGTAATTTGACCGTGACAACAGTAAGGCCAGATCACTGAATAAACCACATGCTCATGCAAAAAGAAGGTAAAACTAGTAGTGTAACATTGAATCATTTACTGAGAAAAAAAAATCTGATTAAAAATGGATGAGGAAGGAGACATGATGAAGATCATGAGACCAGACAACAATACTGATAAGCAGCAGCAGCAGCAGAAAACGGAGGAGATGATAAGCAGTAGAGAAAGTAGAAGAGAAGATGATGAAGGGGAGCAGCAGCAACTTCCATTAATGGCACTGAATCATGTATCCAGGCTTTGCAGAGATGTGAAGATATCTGTCGATTTCTATGTTAACGTTCTTGGGTTCGTGCAAATCAAGCGTCCTCCGGCCCTTGCTTTTGACGGTGCCTGGTAATATATACTTGTTTATTTAATTGAGCCCAAATTATCATTCATTCCATGGTTGGTTATTCAATTATGCAGGTTATTCAACTATGGTATTGGGATTCATTTGGTGCAATCGAAGGAGGAAGAGAGACTGCCAGACCCAGAACATGACTTAGACCCCATGGATAACCATATATCGTTTCAGTGCGAGGACATGGGTGCGATGGAACGAAAGTTAAAGGAGAGGAACATCAAATATAAGAAAAGAACTGTTGGAGGTGATGATGATGGAGCCATTGATCAGTTGTTTTTTTCTGATCCTGATGGATTTATGGTGGAGATATGCAACTGTGAGAATCTAAAGCTTGAGCCGGCGGGTAACATGGATCAGATTCGGTTACCTTCCGATCGGCATAATCCACCTGTTGAACTTAATATTCATGGTTCTGATTCGGATTAGTTTGTTTTGAGTTTTTTTTTTTATTTCGAGGAAGGTATTGTTTTTGCATTGTTTTTTTCGATCTGGGTAGAGAGATGTTAAATTGCTTACAGAAACTAATGTCCATTTGAAAATGGTGCAATGCATGCTATTGATTTTTGTTTGGTTTCCGCATGAACGTACAAACCAGGCTATCTAACTCAAATACCTTCGACTCAAACATCACAAAAAAAAAACGATTTGGCATGTACTCAGTGTCTGAGTCATATTTAGAACTCAAGTCAGATCCAAACAAGTCTGAGTAAGATTTAGATGAACTCAAGTCAGATCCAAACAGTAAGATGTTAGTAAATGTTAGTTGGTTTCTAATGAAAATTTGGGACCATTTGTTTTTTCTTCATTTTCTTTCGTTTGTTTTTTTTTGGGTGGGTATGACTCATGCAGACCTGATTCAATGTCTTAGTTTTTTAAGTCATTGGATTGATTCAATGATATGCGAATCTATAGCTAGCTTGGTTTTATGAGTCAGGGAATACATATTCCCTGACTCAAATGGATCCAAATCAGAGATTAGGTTTGAGTCAGGTAGCGAGTCAAATCAGAGATTAGGTTTGAGTCAGGTAGCGAGTCTGATCCGATAAAGACCGAGTCTGATCCGATAAAGACTAAAAAAAAACAAACGGTTTGATATCTGATTTGTGCTGAGTTAGGGTTAAGTCGATCCGGATGCCGAATTAACAAAAATCAGACATACTGTAACTCATTCAATGTAGTCAATCTTGGTCGTTACGGCCGAGATATCGGCGCTTTTCAAGGTATCGGACGAATACCTTGACGATATCCGAGATTGCGCTCACCGTAATTTGAACGTGAATATTGGCCGAATCGCCCGTATTTCGGCCGTGACGAATCGCCCGTATTTAAGGTAAAATTGGTATTTACTATTTTAATCTAACGGTCCCTAATCTTCTAAACGATCCAACGGTCCATATAATAGAATGATAGAAATCTAACGGCCCTAATCTGATCTCTGCAAACAAAAACCTAATATGAAGTTCTGAACCCTGTTTTGTTCTAATCTTCTCTCTTCTCTCCGCGACTTGGGTTTTCTTCCTCTTCTCTAACCTAGTCTTCTCTCTTCTCTAATCCTGAATCACTCAAGGTAAAAACCCCTATCATTTTATTCTTCTGCTGCATGATTAAAAGAGTTTAAAAAACCTACTAGCTTTTTAATTGTGATTTCATTTCTCAACATGCCCAATTTAATTGTACTCAGTTTAGGGCAGTTTGCAAGTTCATAATTGATCTTTGCCATGGTTATGATTTTTTTGTTTCTTGATACACGATTAGGTTTATCATTCACAGGTAGCTAATAAATAGAGTGGGTTGATTTTTTTGGATGATATATCTGATGTTCGATGTAGAGATCACCAGAATTGTTGGAAGTATTGTGCTGTGTTACTGATCAATGGATCGTTTGTTGTGCATAGTGTAGTGCAAGGTTTTATGCTGATGATTTTGAATGAAGGGGCTTTATTGAGCCATTCATATAATGTTTTCAGTTGGTAGTCACTGACAACTAGGTTTAGATTCCTTTTGGTCGTTCTAATTACGTGAAGACGTTTACCTGAACACCAGGAAATGATTCATTTTCCATGTCAATTGAATTCCTATAATTTGATTTTTAAGTGCTTTATCTCCACCTATTATTATGCTTGAAATGATGCCTTATTTTCATGTCACTATCCAACAACTATTTGGATGACATCCACAAGAGAAACCTCATCATTTTTAGCTCCATCATCCACTGTACTACATGTACTTGTCGGAGTTTGTAGAACCTAACACTAACTCACTTTATGATTTCTGCTTTAGTTTGTTGCATATCGCAGTTGCATTGAAACCGTGTTGTTTGTATAAACTAATGCTATTATCATGTGATTTATTTTAAGTGGTTGCACAAGTATGTAACATGTCTACTAGTTTGAGTCTATTTTAAGTTATGTAAGATATTTACTTGCTTTGGTTTTAGTTATATCGTCTGATTTTGTAGCTGTTTCCATCTTTATGCCAGCAAAGTTACTAGTCAGTAATAATGGATTGAGGATAATTGTTTGTGAATTCTTAACATTGTCTTTGGTATTCACTCATGAACACAGTGAATTCTCTAACAAAGTTGCTAATGCTATTACCATTACTAATCTATTTCCTGTATGCAGGTTATGGACTGTGATTATGGCTTCTTCTAGTATTTACATGTATATAAAATTTGGATAAAAGATTTAATAGTTAGTCCGAGATTTCGCCGATAATCTCCCCGAGATATCGGTGTCAAGGTCCCGGCCGAGATGAGACCGAGATTTGAGATTGACTACATTGAGCTCATTATATCTGTAACCGATTCATTACGTCTGATTCAAAAATAATAAAATAAGAGATTTATATAAAAAAATTATTACAGTCAGATTGAGCCAAACAAGTCCTATATAAAATGACATTCAACTTAAATAGTTCCAATTCCGATATAAAATGATGTTTAACTCAAATAGTTTTAATTCAGATGTACGAGCTGTTTTCAATCCACGAGTCACATATTAAATAAATGAAAAATAAATAATCTGACATAAGCCGCATCAAACCATGGATCAAACATGAAACAAGTGAAAGATAAATAATCTGCTATCTAACTCGGCTCAAATTAGATTCAGAACGTAAATAAATCAGATTCAAACAAATATGATGTCCGTATGAGATTCTTTTTAAGTTGCTTTCTCTAATTAGAATCTGATACTACTATTCAAGAACAGAAATAGGACTAGAAAATAAAAATTTCAATCATAATTCACACAATTCCCAACCACGTTTTTTTTTTGTCAGCGATATCTTTTCATGATGACCGTTCTGATTTTTAGGCTGCAAACATGTCCCATTTATCTTTTCTATTGCTTTATTAAGATTTCAGAGAGCTGAGCCGACAACAACAAACAAACAAAAATTATTTTTATAAGAAAACATCAGAAATAATCTAACGGATCTGTGTAATCAACAGAGTTCCCATCTCAAAGAACAAATAAATATGTAGGGTCATGATCTTCTGCCCTAATAGTATTTTCGGCTAGGTTTACGGATCGTTGGACCCATCCTTCAAGTATCAATCACGTGTGAGTCAGAATTAGCTTTGCAGTATCTTCGTAGGTCGTTGCGTGCTACAACATGTACACGTGGTTTGTTAGCTTTAACCCGTAACCTATCTGACTCGATATACCAAACTAAATCGTTTCTTTTATACTATACTGATGGCTAATTTAAGGTTTGTCTCAGCTCATACCTCTTAACTCAAAGATATTTTAGGAATTATTTTGTATCTGATCTAACTGGATTCTAAAATTTTATATAATTCTACTATTTAATAATTTTTCAGTTATACGCAACGAGTTCAACCCTGATGAGTCAGTTGAGTTAAAAAATGCCAAATAAACTGATAGTGTTATTTCTATCTTGTGCATTACCCGTTGTTTCTCGATAGTTAAGTAAACGAATCCATTAGTTCGGTTAGACTAGATATACGCTCTTTAGTATCAATAATATCCACAAAAGGCGGTGAGATCCAGGACCCCTATTGCAAATGGATACGCGTCGTCGAGAGTTCCATACAGATTATTATTAGTTCTTAATACAATTAAAAAGGGATTTGGCATCTTCTCAATGGACCATTTAAAGCTGTCATGTTCCTCGAACCGATAATCACATGGAAGTTTTTTTTCCGTTGACCCACTTAGTTAATGTTAATTCATTACTTAGATATGCACCACCTCATTAGAAGAATATTCATCTACACGAAACAAAATGTTACCTGGGAAAAAAATTACTCACATTGTTCGAACATTTTTGATTTAGAAACATCATAAATCAACTATTGAAAGATAGGAACGGTAAATTATCAATCTTGTTAATCCGGATATTGTGATGTTGTTAGATTAAAAATATTTGAGCAATTCACGAGTAAAAAGAGTAGGTTGAATTCTCATTTTTGCCGATATCATATAATCATATCATAATCAACAATTGGATTAGGAAACAATGGAGAGATTTACTAAATAAAAGATTAGATAATATTAGTAGAGAAAAACATATTCAATTTTCTTTTTCTGAGCCACACAAAAAATAAATTAGAAAAAGATTCCAACACCCATTCACTAGATATTTGAGCCAAACTACGATAAAATCAAGAAAAATGAATAAAAAGTTGCACTTTCTAAAAGATTAAAGAACTAGAAAGAAAAAAAAAAGTGAATTTCTGGTTACTAAAATTTTAACTCACCGTTAACAAAGAAGTCTGTTGTTGTTCTGTTTTAGTCGTCTGAGCCATTGAATTCTTACAATGAGCAATAGCACCTTGAATAGCATTCTGTAATTCATTCATTGATGATGATTCTGAATTAAACCCACCACTTCTTATCACTACAGTATGATTATGATTGTTGTTGCTTCCACTGCTGATAACTTTGTTTCTACAAAGAACTCCAGAATGATTTGGTGATGATCTAATTGAAGATGGGCAACTCAAATTACAACTCCTCTTTCTTGGGTATCTTAAATTCCCTGAAAATGAATTTGAAAACCTTCCATTTCCATTCTCTTTAATATTACTAACTGATGATAATGATGAAGAACACAGACTACTTGTCATGGTGTCTCTGCTGCTTTTAATGGAACTTTCTGTTGATAAAGATATAACCCTGCTGCTAGTTGTAGATTTAACAATACTGTCTATCTTCTGGTGTTCTTGTTGCTGTTGTTTTTGTGATAACCTTTCGTATAAAGGTTTCACTTTTTTTAAGTACTTCCTTATCACATCTTTAGCTGAAGAAGAAGAGCTGCTCACTTTTTTAACTGCTGCTGATGATGAAGGAGAAGTATGATGTTGAGCAGCAGCTACAACCACCTGTTGTTCTACTTGTCGATTTATCTTCGTCTGATCTTTCCTGAACACTGATGAGAATCTAGATAAAGAAAAATACTTGGTGGGTTTCTTCACTTGGTGTTGATGTGGATGAGAATGAGAATGGGTTTCAAGCTGTTCACGACGACAAGAACTAAGTCGCTTAAACTCATTTTCAAGCTCTGCACTTACTGAACTAGGCCTAGATGAATCACAATCATTATTATTAAGTAATTCACAACCAAACGAAGAATGTGAATCATTAGTACTACCAGTTGAATCACGAGAAGAAGAAGCAGTAGTATCAGTATCAGTAGAAGTTCTTGTGGGTGATAATAAAAGAGTTCTTACCATAGAAAGACGAGGAGAAAGATGAAGAGGAAGTAATTGCCCTTTATAAAAGAGTTCATCAGCTGGACATAATAGATTTGAAGATGATGATGATTTAAGTGTTGATAATGATATTGTGAACTCAAAATCTGATGATGAAGATGATGATGAGAATGAATGAGATGGTGATGATGGTAATGTTTTTGATGAAAGTCTTCTTCTTGATGATGATGATGATGATGATTTGCCCATTTTTCTTTTCTTTTCTCTCTACATTGTTATCAGTAAGTAACACAAATGATTGTGTGAATGAGATCTATACGAGTAGTAATAGTATTATTACTGTCTAAGAAGAAGAAGACAAGACACAGAGAGATATGGAGTTAATGCATTTAGCAGTTAAATTAATAATAAATGGGTCGATGAAATAAAAGAAAAGAAATGAAAAACTATTTTTATCTTTTCTAAGGGTTTCAGTACTCACATGGAAGAGTTAGGAACTTACAGTAGGAACTGTCATCAATCTTCACACTACATTCCTGCCCGGGCAACAGTAGAAGCAACTGACTGAATTCTCCCTGTCTCCACCCTCTCCATTCAGGTGGAGCAAATCAGAGTGGCAGCATCACTCTATGCCCAACTACATGTGGAAGCCAATGACCAATAGACGACACTGTTATAATTTTTTTTTGATGGCATCCACTTTTCCACGTTGCGTAATTGTTGTACCAAAAACTACTTGAAGAAATGCACCCACACCATTTGACTCGAATCTATGCGAAAGTATCTATTAATGCCAGCTGATAAGTAGGATTTGTTTAGTATATTTTACATCCTCAAGAATATGACTATTTACCTTGCAGACCAGAACACTCGTGCACAACGTATTTCCCTTTAAGCTTCGCAGCTACTGAAACTTCTGGAATCCTTATAAGAGGATTCAATTGAATATTGATGAAATGGAAGCTTTTTCTGCCTTTTGGTGCAGCCAATCAGACAATCTAGCCTTAAAATTGGTAATTTCAACTTCCTGCCAAAATATAAGTAACAACTCAAACGTAAGGCCTCAAAAACATCACTCATTGTGCAATTATCTAAAATGTTAAAATATCATGAGACTACTTCAGAATCGAACTCCGCACTCACCACCAACTCTGCATCTTACTTGGTTAAATAGCTATCAAAAAATGGAAGTAGTCATAATGAGTTGATAAGTGAACTAAAACAAGTCATTACATAAACCACTACATTATAGTTAGCCCATCACCAAGTACAGCAAAAACCAATCAATAACACGACCGTGTCAGTAGTACTCTACCAGCACTAATGAAACATTCTTCCTTCATTTTTCTCACTGAAACCCTTATGATGATGAAATCAAACTATCTCCAATTTTAAATGATGAACCAAAGAATCTGAGAGAAGAGGTGGTGTTTCTAAAACTCCCCCTCACTTGCGGAACTAGAATTTGATAGGAGGGAGTTTATGCGTACTTGTCCGGCCTTCACAACAGTTTTATCTGGGCTTGACTGGAATGGGCTAAAATTCACTAGCTACATCGAGTTTGGGTTAAGCCAGGAGAAGTCCGGGTGTAGTTCCACCCCAATATTACACTGATCGAGAAGAAATCCCATCGCAGATCACAGGTTAAAGAAGTTGTGGGGCCTGTTTTTTAAAATCATATACTACCTCCGTTTCAGTAAAAGAGTTACTAACATTTTTTTAAATTAGATTATTTTTAGGTTTAAATAAAAAAGTGATAGTAACATTTTTCCGGAGGGAGTATTTCTTAATCCCATTTCTAGAATCACTCCCCTACCTACCATTAAATCTTTTTCGGGTTTTTTTGACGAGTGAAAGCCTCATTGTTGAATCATTGTTTATTTTTCCTTTTAACTGTGTTTCTCAATTAATACAAGACCCGTATACCAAGGACGGAGCCAGGTGTTGAGGAATGGATGGGAAAATCACTAATAGGTATATCATGAGGGTATAATACCAATGTTAAATGCTCTCCAAGTGAATAAATATGATCTTAAATATGGTCTTCAATTCTAATGGGTGCAGTTTGACCCAATAAAAAGTTTGGGGTATCACAACCATGATCCTTAATAAGATCAGTAGTAGTAGTAGTAGTTATAGAATTAATAGTATGCAAACAAAAATAGTAGAATTAATAGCTGCATTTGATTGGTCTATTATCAAATTGACTTGAGTAGCGGGAAATATTGATTTGAGAGGAAGTAAAACTTTTTAACATTCTTCGCAGAAACTGCAATAATCCCACCGGTAGATAAACCCTAGTTCTTGTAGAATTCACAAATTGGGGGTATTCGGAAATCGCCGATTCTCTACAATGACTAATGAAGAACCAGAACTCAACGAGTTCACTGATTACTTAGATAATCTCAAAAAATTACGAGAAATCAGGTGTTCCTATTGGAGCAGGAACTGATTCTAATGATGGATTTGATATGGAATAAACGAATCGATTGATGAATCGACTTGGAAATTCTCAATCAAGATTTAAGGTTTGAATAACAAATTGTTTTTGGTTTCTTTGAATTAAGATTTGAACTTTTAGTTTCGACTTGTCTATTACTTGTTTGATGAATGTTCTGTATGAAAAAGGGAATTAACTTAATAAACTGAAATCATTTTGAGGAATGAGACACATTTATCTATTAATATTGGCTTAAAATAGAATGTAAATGTAAAGTCAGAAAAATTTCAATGAATTTAGCAAATTGTTGAAAGATTTGGATGCTCCTTGGTTTGTGCGAACTACCAAGGGACATTACTTGTTCTGTGGATCATGATATTGTCTAGTTGTCACATTATGTTACTTATTTCATTGCTTTCATGTTGGGTTCAGTAACTGTGTAACTTAAGCCCTGATTGTTTGAGACTAGGTTGTGTTCGCTCAGTTCTCGGCTTAATTATTGTTTAATTAGAGTAGTACTCTGTCTGATTTACTAACAAAATGATATTACAGTCTGTGCACATTGCTGGTACTAAGGGAAAAGGATCAACTGCGATGTTTCTGTCCAAAATTTTACAGCAGGAAGGGTACTCGGTTGGATGTTATACTAGGTAAGGCATTAGTGATTCATAATCTTCTTCCTTTTCTCAGAATATTCTTTGAGGTTTTAAGAAACAAAACGAACTGGAAATTATTGAACTTGAAGGGAGGAATTTAACCGCCTATGTAATTATGCATATGGAAGGGAGGAATGTAACCGCCTATGTAATTATTGAACAGAGTATTTTTAATGAGTAAATATTTGTTACTCTATTTTTTGGTTAGATACATATTTATAACTTTGTATACATTTGACCCACAACCCTATAACTTTTCCAGTTAGATGCCTAGTCCGATCTTAGAGCATTGCGAACTTTACCGGTTAGATGCCTGGTCCATTCAAAGAACACGTTCTGTTATGAAGAAATGGAGAACCAGTATCGGCACAGTCATTGAATTCTCTTTTTCTTCAGAGTTAAAGATATTCTGGACCAGTAAATTGAATTGGAAAATGGATCCAAAGATATTCTTCAGAGTTAAAGATATTCTATCAGCCATTTTGAGGTATTTACTGGTGAGATAGATACTTATTTCCACTTTGTAAATTTCCCTTGCAGCCTTGCTACATCTACAGGAAAGATTTAATTTGAAGATTTAAGATTAAGAATTATAAGTTTTGTATGACAATGTCAATCTTCTTTTAGGGAAGACACGGATTTTAACCAGTACAGAGTCTAAACTTTCCACAAATTCCTTAACCAACATATATAAAAGGTTAAAAAACCAAGAGGATGTATTCTGGAGCTACATAAGCATGATATGAGTTGTGGAAATCCTATTGAAACCCGCTACGGAACATTAGTGAGCTAGACCCAGTCGAGAACTATTCTTACACTGTGTAGTCAAGAAAGATGATCTAAATTGAACTGTAATATGAACTGAACAATGAAGTTCTTGGCTTATTTGGTAGTTATGTAGGCATGGGGAGGGAGCATAGTTTTTCTGTTCTGATCTTGGTCTTCCCTTGTTTGATTCTTGTGTTTAACTTTAACTTGGTTACGATTTTGCTCTGTGTTGTTGTGTGCTTCATTATACTACCATTTGTCCTGACAGCTATAGAATTTGCAGGCTTTCACTGCTGTAGCATTCACCCAGTTTGATCAAGAGAATGCTGATATTGTAATTATTGAGGTAAAGTTCTTCCTTTTTTCTATTATTTGCCGTAGCTTCTACCAGAATTCTACTTTGATATGTTATGTTTCTTCAAAAATACATACTTTTATTATGTTTTTCTTTCTTAATCTTTTGCAAGACTTAGTTAATTATTTACATTTCTTGACTTTTGAGTATTTTTCCTAGGCTGGCCTAGGTGGAGCACGAGACGAGATGCCACTTATGTGTTCTCTAGTTCGGAACTCTTAGCATCAGTTATAACTACTATAGGAGAAGAACATTTGGCTCTGCTTGGGAGTTCCTTAGAGAGCATTGCAAAGGCCAAGTCTGGAATCATAAAACAAGCCTGCCCAGTTATGCACTTTCTCACACTATTTGCACATTAAATTTGACCTTTATATCAAACCCACCGACAACCTAGTAACCAAAATTCACATTATTAGTTTTCATATTGGATCTATTAATTTACTGTTTTTTGGTAAATTTTCCAGGTGGTTTTTGGTGGGACATTCGAACTGTGCACCGAATCCATTCACGGTGATAAAGCATCCTCTATGGGTTCACCTATTGTGCCAGCATCTTCCCCTGGTAACAGAAGCAGGATCAAGGACATAAAAACAAAGAATGGCAAACCATATCAAATTTGTGATTTACTCATTGATGTTGAGAAAGACCTACGGTTTGTACGCTACATGATTGCTCTCTTTGATATCTCGCTTTTGTTCATGAATGCTTTTACCTCTTATCTAAGAAGTGTCATGCTGCTTCTGCAGTCTATTGAATTGTTTGATGTAAGAAAGCCTATGGTTGGAAGTCACCAACTTCAAAATGCTGTAACTGCTACTTGTGCAGCTCTATCTCTTCATGATAAAGGTGAGGACTTGAAGCTCAGTAACAGTTCCACTGCTGGGATTGTGAGCTTAGCTATTTCCATGGGGTAAGAAGATGGTAAGTTCTTCTTTACAAGTGAGGATTCCCCTTTATTTTATTTCTTATAGTATTGTGTATTCGTGTAGGTTGGAGAATATCCGATGAATCCAATTCGTGTTGGTTTGACAACATGCCTGTTTGGCTCGAAGAAGCCAGTTCCTAACACCTGAAGAAGCTGAGGCAGTTGGGCTTGCTGGGGCAACAATACTGGTTGACGGAGGTATAGTTTTTATTCGTTTTAATTGCTATTTCAATCATCTTATTAAGAAAATTCTGAGGGCTCCCATGGTGTAGATGTCATAACTATTTGATGGGAGATTTTTCAGTCCGAAGTACTTAACTCTGATTTTTAACTGTATCCGAACTAACTTTTGGCATTTATAAAGTTCCCAGCCCATACAAAAGAATCTGCCAGGAGTCTAACAGACACGATTCAGTTGACATATTTAGCTGCACCATTGGCCCTTGTAGTAGCAATAAAAATGGCAAATGACAAAGACCATTTAGTGTTCGCGAAACAACTTCTTTCAGGTGTGGCTATATTTTATTTAGTTTTTATAAATAAGGGCTCTTATATGTCCACAGAAGATTATAGTTCAGTTTTCTCTCTCTGAATACTTTAGTTAGAACACCGGATGTTGTTATACTGACAGAAATCAACATAGCTGGAGGGAGATCCAGACTGACTTCAGACTCTTTATTAAAGGAATCATGGTTTCGAGCTTCCACTGAAATGGGTATTACTTCTTCAGATATTGGGATTGGTGGCGAGAACAAGTTTCTGGTTGAGGAACAAGGAAAACACAAATGTGTAGTACTGAGTATTCGTAGATCAGTAAAAGAATCCATGACCATAGTCAATCGTGTCTCATTGCAGTCACTGGCTCTCTTCATATTGTTTCTTCGCTTTTAGCACCTCTCCATAGGTAAAAACAAGGTAGTTTTTATTTACCCTTATAATCATCTCATGTGAATTTTCACCAGTAAGTCTATAAAATGTGGCTGCAATCATTGGTGCTTCAAGCATGAGTTAAAACAATTGGTCATTTGGTATTAAATCCAGTAGGCCTGCTCAAAATTGTACTGTTTGTTTTTTTTATAGATTTTAGCTGTTTTCAGGCTTGCACATGTAATATCCTTGAATCAAAAGCCTGTTTGCCCACGCAACTAAGATCTTTCCTTCTTAGGGTTGCTCGTGGTACCACATCAAAAGTGAAATTCACTTGCATGGGTAAAATGAAAAAAAAAAATCGTTTGTCTGGTAAATTTGGATTCATTTGCGAGAACTTGAGTTACTGAACAGTGATAGAGGTGGAATGGTTGATACCTAAATTTCCACTCTCTGAAATCCGTAGGTCCAGTTGTAACTGTATTCCATTCTATTATCAATTTGTCATGTCCCTAACTAGATCTAAATGAGGACTTAAATGTTGAGGCAGCACGATGCACACGCGTGTATTTAGTATGCCCCTACGTGCACACTCTAAAAAAATGAACGGTTAAACATACGACAACGAGCAAGTGGTGATGCAATCGAGATGTGTTTCTGAATTTTCTTGTTAAACTTTTTCTTTAGATCCCAACAATTAAACAACTCCAACTGATTAACACAGTTACTTTTCTAGAGTTTGTTCTTGTTATGGCTGTTCTCATGGGAATGGAATCATCCTGGAATGGAATTTCATGGGTGTCATTATTAATAATTAAGTATAATTATAATTAAACATTATAACCCATATCTTGTGAAATTCTGAATCAGAATTATCAGATGATAAATTTGTTTTTTTAATGGTGTGGTTAATGAAATGACTTGGTCTGGTATGCTGCATGTTACTTACTTGTGTGGGTAATAAGGCTGTGTCTATTATGTCTATGTTTGTACGGTACTTGCATACATATATAAGTAGCTGGACTGAGTCGTTTTGGTCTGTGCAAGTGAATCTAGATATGCTTTTTGGTAACTCTTTCTTCAATGAATTGAAGTGAAAACTGACAGATGAATAATGGTGAAGAAAAGTCATAAACACACGAGATATTAATGAATGAAAATGAAAACCCTAAGTATTATTTACTTCTGTGTGGTGGTTATGTCTACATCTATGCAGCTGGCTTATACCAAACTTGATGATTTTTGTGTTCTGCTTGATAGTACTGTGGATGGAACAGATTTCATTGTTTAATTCATCTCTAGATTTTTATATTTTATCCTTCCCAAAAAGTACTAGTATTTGATTTTGAACTAAGTGTGTGTGGCCTATAGTTAGAAAAATTATTAAGACAAAAGATTGTTGTAAAATAGTTTGTGTCTTGGTGACCATGCTGGTAAAACACAATCGCTTTTAAATTATACAATCCAGTAATAATCGATCGTATTAGCACTAACGCACAAAAGACCATCAAATCTTATAGCCATTTATTTATCTATTTATATTGATTTCGATATTGTTTTTCACAGGTTTAGAAGAAATTTAGGTGATGGAGGATTTTGGACAGAAATGTTTCAAAACCTCTGTGGAAGCAGCAAGTTTACTGTTTACCTGTCAAGACAAAGCCAAAAACACCTTTGCTTTGGCAACGTCAAACAGCATTAACCAGACAAGGAGATTGTTTTTCATGGGTGCAGTTCAAGGTAACTCTACAAACACCCATTCATATCTCTTGCTACTCAAAATTCAAACATCCATCTTTCTTACTTATCCATTTGACATCTACTTTTGCATGACTGTTACCTTATACTCAGCCTTAACTGATGCTTTTCCGGTAGAACGTTAAAGTATCTCGGTGTTATCATGCAATAATAATCCACATATACCAAAAATTTATCCTGCTAATAATTTGCCAAACCCAAATCTAAAATGCATCGTTTCTCCAAACAAACTATATCACAAGATCCGATTTGGATTTTATAATTTAGTCTCAATACAATGTGTATGTATGTGGGTAGTTAGTTAGTGGCAGTGGTACAAGTACTACTGTCATGAACTTATTTCTTTCTCAACCCAAGGCTCGTACTGCCAGAATAACTGATCATTATGAATCCTTTCTTGGGTTGATTGAAAGTGAGAGGTTGAAGTTTGTGATGGTGGTGGTGGTGGTGGTGGACCACCGCCAAAACCAAAAAGGACTAAGTTTTAGTGATTGACAAATCAGAGAAACACCAATACTGGTCGGTCAGAGTTTACACCAGTAAAGAGACTACCAGTCTTTCACTTCTTTTAAGACAAACAAATAGTATAAAAGAAAGAAAAGCTCCAAATTCTAGCTTTTATTTTAATAATTTCTTTCTCTTTTTCTTTTTTTTTGTTGATAATTTTCACTTTTATTTTATTAAAGTGATTGAAGAACAGAGGATATGGTCGTAAAACAAATTTTTGAAAAAGAAAGATCATAGAGAAAAAGATATATTCCATGATCTTCTCAGGAGGTTTATGAAGTTCTTTATTTGTTTCCAAGTGGTCCAATGGATTTTTAGTTGGTAGTGTACCTTTTGAAATTGGAATATCAAGGCTGTTGTAAGGAGCTACCAAATTCTATACAAGAAAAAATTACAAACTCCGTGGAATTCAATAATCCTCTGTATTTGTTTTGTTGGATATTGGTACCAATGGAAACCAGGATTGTTATAATGGGTAGGGAAAAATCTTGCATATTCATGCCACAAGCTGCGCTGAAGAGGTAAATAAAGATTAAAAGCAAACTCTACGAGAAATTAGGCTGAATTCAGTGAAAAATTAAGTTAAAATGGATTTGGAAGCCAACTAGGCTGCATGATTAGTTCCATAAGCTAGCTCTTGTGAAACATCTCGAACTCAAAATCAAAATGGTTAACGACTGATTCCATTGCACTGTGACAATTATGATATAGTGCAAACACAAAATCAGACTCGTAAAATAATTCGATGGTGTATGCATTTATTCATTTATTCTTTATAATTATACTTTTTCCATAAAATATCTATTCAAAATAAAATAAAATAAAATAAAAATGGTGTTATATGTATGGATACCATTAATTTGTCTCTTTTCTATATTGCTGTGTTACTGTAGCTATCTTATGGTCTCTTCTCTCCATTGTCACGTTAAACACACAATATGGAAGTGTGGATTTGTCCGGTGAATTTGAAATACTAAAAGTTGATGCAAGATATAGATTGTCATGTGAAGAAAATCCTAAGCGTGTTGCAATAAATTTACTCGGCCAAAGAAAATATCAACAACATTTACATTCTTCCTAAATCTGGCATTTTGCTTCATTTGCACTCCAAACATTTTGTATTCTTCTTTGTAAGCAAAATAAGTGTCTAATATTATTATTACCGTTCAATTAGAAGAAACGCGTGATAATACCTATTATGAAATTGTCAAAACAATTAAGTTAACAACTACATAAATTACTAACTATAAGAATTAAATTGAAAATGATAGTTAGTCCAATCAGAAAAACACCAAAAAAAATACTTAGTTAAACATAAGATTTAAGGAGGTTTTTTATTCAGATACTACTGTTTAAGTATTTTTGATCTAGCAACATCAAAATCGATTATCTAAAAATATAAATAATGTTTAATTAGTTCAGTTGATTTTGATAAATATTTTTATTTATTAAGTGTATATCATATGGTTAGTGATAATGTTGTTAAAAAAATGTTTGAACCAAAAAATCGTTTTTAAGATTTTAATGGATTTATTTTTTTCTGGAAGCAGTTAAAATTCATTTCTCACTTAGTATAATTCCTGAAAAATTCTATCACAATTGAGATGGATCATCTCTACATATATTGCCCTCACTTACACTCAATTAAAATTAGTTCAATTTGTTAAAAAAAACTACTTTCAAAAAATAAAAATAAAATCTTTCACAATATATTTCGTATTTAAGCTATCCACGTATTTAAGATCTCATTCTTTCAATTATATTTTAATTTCTCATCTCTGCCCCTCAAAGAAAAAAAAATCCCCCAACAAACACATCAAATGTATTGTGACTTTTGTTCCCCATTTCTTACACTGAAGAAATCATGGCACAACAAACATCTCCAATGTCATATACACATCCTTTAAAGCTCTCCAATGTCACATAGAATCCATCCATTACTCACCTTTAAAAAAAAAACAAAAGCAAAAGTCTAGATTTTGGACTACACAGTTTTTTCCTCTGTTTCTTTCTTTTCTTTTCTTTTCTTTATTACTTTAATCTTCTCTGAATCTCTCTTGATAATCGTACTCTCCACAGTCCGCACTTTAAATTATAGTACTAATAATCCATTACCAAACCTCACCAAAGACCAACCCTGCTTTTATTTTTCTTCTCTCTGTTCTGTGTTTCAAAACTCCCTCCACTCTCTCTGTTTCAGCATAAACAGACACACACAAACGCACAAAAAAATCGATTTTGTTTACTGCAAAGTATCTAATCCCACACCAAAACATCACACAATACTCTGTTTTTCTCACATAAAAATACTGTGAGATTTGATTTTTCTTGTTTGTTCTTGAGAATTTTATTCTGGGGGTTTGAGATTTTTGGTGAGGGGTGTGTTTATGATCAGTTATTGGGTGGGTTCTGTAGTGGGTTTCAGCTAAAATTTTGATCTTATTTGTGTTTTGAAGATGGAGGAAGAAAGTAGTAGTAGTAGTAGTAAGCTTAGGTTAGTTCGTTGCCCTAAATGTGAAAATCTATTACCTGAGCTTCAAAATGTACCGGTTTATCAATGTGGTGGTTGTGGTGCTATTCTTCAAGGTATCTACACTTCTCATCTCTCTCATTTCTTCATTTTTCCTCTGTTTTGATCACATATGAATACTTTCTTTCTGTTTTTTGTTCAATGTTTCATGATTTATTGTGATTTTGAGTTTAGCTTTTTTTGTGTGTGTGTTTTGATTTTTATTAAACAGCAAAGAAACAATTAGTACTCAGTAATGGTATTTCAAGTATTGGGTCATCAGAGAAATCTGATGAAGTAGTGGGAACTAAGAAATTAGATGAGAAAACGGGAGATTTTGATGTGAGTAAAGAAACTTCAAATTTAGGTAGTACTAATGGTGGAGCAGTAGAATCTATGTTACGTGCTCTTCCTGAGAAACAAGACATGGAAACAGTTGTGGTTTCAACGAGTGTGAGTGGGGAATCGTCGAACAATGGCATCGATATCCATGCTGGTCAAAATAGGGATGAACAGATTAGAGTTAACATTGGGGAGTCTCGAGTAAGAGATAGTAGATCGGCAGCATATAGGAGGACACCGAGATTTGTTGCTGAGGATGTGAGTTTTTCGCATCCTAATGATGCGGAGGTTGGAGGGTTTAAACCTTCTGTTGCAGTTGCTAATGGGTATGGAAGAGCTGAGCATGTTAATAGTTTTAAGGACAGGGAAAGGGATGATGCAGCATATAGGAGGGCACCTAGAGTTGTTGTTGATGATGTGAATTTCTCAGGTTGTTCGTATCCTTGCGAAGGGTCTTCCAATTATCAACCTGGTTCATCTTACGGAAATGGAGAAAATCATTTGGATGGTGTGCAAGATAGAGTTGAATTTCTTGAACAGGATCGAGCTGAACTTCTGAGGAAGCTGGATGAGCTTAAGGAGCAACTCACTAAATCTTGCGAAGTGTCAGAGAAAGCGAAACAAAGGGTTCCACCTCCACATCCGTATGCTCGTCAAAATAATCGGTTTCCAAACAGTGGTGCTAGGTCGCAGCAAGTTCTCTCACAACCTTTCTCGGCAGATGAACATATAAGAAACCCACCGTATGTCAGCCATATCCATGAACCTGTTCCAATGACGCATGGGCATGAAATGGATATGCAGAATTTTTATTCTGCTCACGTCAATGTTTCCAATGAAAGACGAGGACACGGGGATCTATTTGGACCCAACATGCTCGGGAGAGCTCCAAATCGACAACGGCGTGAATACCCACATCAATCTTCTAATAGTTACTATTCTGGACAGTTTATCGATTCTGATCCAGAGCTTATTTCCCCATATCCACATAATAATACATTCTTCCACCAGCCTGAATGTCCTTGTTCACATTGCTACAACAAAAATTGGTTACCACCAAGTCAAGGCCTGCCTATGAGTTTCCCCAACAGAAGGTTCGCGGATGGTCCAGGGAATCCAGCATTTTACCACCTTGACGAGCCTCGAGCATATGATCCATGGGGTTACAATCATAGAAGTACCAATCTTCCATTGCATTCTCATAATCCGCATGTCCAAACGAGAAGGAAAAATGATCTTGATACAGAAATAGGAGGTTTTGGCCGTGATTGTGTTCAGAGGGTTCCTTTAGCTAAAAGGAACGGGCGGCATTGCCTTCCAATAGCAGGCGGAGCACCATTTATTACATGCTCTAATTGTTTTCAGTTGCTTCCATTACCAAAGAAGCTTTTGCAGATGGAAAAGAATCGACAGCAACTGAGGTGCGGGTCATGTTCTTCTGTAATGTCGATTTCGGTTGAGGATAAAAAGCTTGTGATTTCCGTACCTACACAGATCATAGAAGTTCCTCAAGAGACCAATGACAGTTCTGATCAGGCAATAGATGGTGGTTACCAGGGCCATGCGATCTACTATTCAGACGATTATGATACAGCTGGTTGTAACTTCTTGCCCATGGATGAGATGCTGAACTCAAGTGAGTCTGAGAAGATGCAGGGCAACCTTACTTCATCTTCGGGCACTTTCGAGGATGAGGGAAGTCCTGAAAGCATGATTGCTCAACAAGAAGCTTCCAGCTCTACTGAACTGCCAAAGAAAGTGATTGTGAGTCCGACCCTTAACGATTCACCCATTCATGAGCAGTACAATCATCCCACAGACCAACTCGTGAGGCAGTTTGGAAAAGGAAACATGAGTAAACGCATTGATCAAGAGAAGATTGTTGTTGCTAGAGCAGCTTCCAGGCAGAATTCCTTGAAGGATGGAATGTTGGCCACAGAGATGGAAATTTCATTTAGTGATTATGTGAATAGTGACGTATGTCATAGTTCGAAAGAGGCAAACAAGGAAGAAGATAGACCAAGAAACTGCAAAAGTGGTAACTCATTCTTGGGTGGCCTCATCAAGAAAAGCTTTAAATCTAACCAATCCCGGGAGAATGATGGAGTGTTTGTCAACGGGCAGCTCATATCAGATCGATTGGTGAAAAAGGCCGAGAAGAAAGCTGGACCCATCCGCCGTGGAAGTTACTGGTAAGTGCAAATTTCTTCTCTGATTATGGCATCCTAGCTTTTAATGTATATATCATTATTTTGTTCTGTATGCACATATCATCTGCTGGAGAATTTGTATAAGTTGTTGTACATACTGGTAACACGAATCAACAAAAACCCCACAATGAGCGTGGAAACCTAAACTGTGGATAGCAGTCAACCCCTGGATCCCAGTAACAATTTTGTTTACCCATAAGAACGTGAACCAAGCCATTAATAAAACCCCACAATGTGGTTAATAATAGTCAAACCCACTATCCTATTGATTGTTTAAGTTCCCATTCTCACATGTGGGGTTCAACAAGTGGGTGATTAGAGAAACATTTCTTAATGTAACAGTCCATCCTTAAGTGGCAGAATTAGTTGTTGTCGCAAATTCTTATGTCTTCTGAATAGTTTTAAAGCACCCTTTATAACGTGTGTGCTTGAGCTATATTTTACAGTAATGCTCTTCAATGTATGACATTAGTGATTCTAGAATATTTCTTCATGTGAAGTAACTTACCATTTCTGCCATCTTAACTAGGTATGACTCTCGAGCTGGATTTTGGGGTCTAATGGGCCAACACTGTCTCGGCATAATTCCGGTGAGAGCAAATAAAATTCTTTGAAGGAGGATCAGATTATCAATCTTTGACTGTACAGGTTTATTTTGTGTTCTATAATTTGATTAAGTGCTGTCATTTGCCTGCAGCCATTCATCGAAGAATTTAGTTGTCCAATTCCCAGGAACTGTTCAAGTGGTGATACTGGGGTTTTAGTGAATGGGAGAGAACTTCATCAAAAAGATTTGGATTTACTTGCTAGCAGGGGTCTCCCAACAGAAAGTGATAAATCTTATATTGTTGAGATCTCTGGTAGAATTCTAGATGAGGATTCCGGGGAAGAACTTGATAGCCTCGGCAAACTTGCCCCAACGTGAGTTGCAATCTTACCTGCTCTGCTTTCAGCTTCTTATTGGTTGTTAACATGTAAGCCTTACATTCTTTTGCTTTCATTACAGAGTTGAGCGCATGAAGCGTGGGTTTGGTATGCGTGCCCCAAGTGTAGTAGCTGCATAGTTAATTACCTCACTGAAATTGAACATTTCAGCTGCCTTCTAACACTAGTGAGATTGAAAGACACAACAAGGATTTTGGTCAAGTAGATCCCTGCTAGAGCTGTCATAATTTGATTTAGTACAGGCATGGGTGCTCTAAAATGCTGTAACTGCAAGCATATTTTGATTGTAACTTCATTAAGCCTTCTAGCTGTTGCAAGTTGATAACCTAAGGTAGTCGCGGCTCTGACCTCTGAAAATGTCCTATATGTATATGTATCTTGTATCTCCTTTGCACTTGCATCTATAAATGTACCTAGAATTTGTAATGGTATTGATATTTTTGAATGTGATCTGGATAGTGCCACTTCCGTAGTCTTGCCAAATACAGCATTTTGTGTCTGCCGGCATGCCCACATGGTAATGTTCAGGTGGCATAACCACCGTGTGCTAGTCCAGTTTTTTACCAGTGGCCATGACTTTTGCCGGTGTTCTTTTATGTAGCACTTGACCCTTTTATTTTACCACATGTAATTGAGCTACATGGCAACAAGCTAAAGTCAGTAAACACGAGACCATTATTGTCCTTCTATCCTACAAAGTACATCAAACTACCGCAAGATTCAGCCGGATAAAGTTTGGAAGCAGATGAAATTTTCTTGATTATCCAGAGAAAACGGATTTTGTCATTTGCATACACCAATCTAATTCTGTTAAAAATTACATTTTATAGGTTATTGTGTTTGAATTTTGTGTGTTGAATTTGTATCTCTAAAACAAATTATACAATAGAATACTTACTATTTTTGAATAACGAATCGTTATGAATAGTGAAACGCATTTACGTTCCGTAAAAACAAATAACACTACGTTTGTCGTTTGGAATTTTCCTGTACGCCGAATTACTAACTAGACGTGGAAGTTTGTTTAGCAAAATCTTTGTGTCGGTGTTTTTAATGAAGGTGGTAGAATAATAAACAACACTAGAAAAAATGGAGATGTAAAAAAGATTTCAGTTGCCACATATTTTTTTGGACGCATCACAATCATACCAACACATGGCAGTGGCACTCAAAAGAACCCAAAGAGTGTGATCATCATAATGAAACTAAAACCCACGACTATCATTGTCCTTTACTCCTTACCTACACTCAGCTAAAAACACCCCTCTTCTGTTTTTGTTCAACAAGAAAAATCAGTAGGAATTAAATGAGCTTTTTATGATCCTCCTCCTCCTCCTTCTTCTTCTTCTTTAGGGACAGGAAATGGTGAAAGAGAAGAGATTTGAATGGAACCCATGGTTGATTCTCAAGCAAAACCAGTTACTAGTAAAATTTGGAGTCTCATTTCTTGTTGTTGGTCTTGTTTTCAGTTTTCTTTACTCTAGTCCTTCTTCCATTGCAAAAGCAGTACCATCTCTGGATGAAAATTCACTGGATGATGCAGAAGAGATACAAATTCTTCATAAAGGTTAGTCATTTTTAGACTTCACTTTGATTTTGCATGTTGCTTGAATGTTCATAGTACATTGAGTTGAGAGTGACAACAATTTTTGCTTTACAGGAAAATGTGATTTGTTCATCGGGAATTGGATAAGAGATCCATTGGGTCCGTTTTATACTAATGAGACCTGTCCTATAATTGAGTCTCCACAGAATTGTATGAAAAACGGGCGTCCTGATTCAGGGTATCTCTATTGGAGGTGGAAACCACGAGACTGTGATGTACCGAGGTTTAATGCAAAGAAGTTTCTGCAATTGATGCGGGATAAGTCATGGGCATTCATTGGTGATTCAATTAGTCGTAATCATGTCCAGTCGTTTCTTTGCATCCTCTGGAAGGTATACATTAAATAGTTACTATTTGAGCCTTTTCGCTTAAGCATTGGCATGTAATTTGATTAGATGGTAATCTCAGGTGGAACCAGCAGTGGAGGTTTACCACGATTTCGAGTATAAATCCAGAAGATGGCACTTTCCGTCGTATAACTTCACCGTTTCGTTGATATGGTCACCGCTTCTTCTCAAGGCTGACATTCATGAAGATAGGAATGGTGTTTCGTCTTCGGATATTCATTTGCATCTTGACAAGCTCGACGTGAAATGGGCAGATCAGTATGAGACCTTTGATTATATTATACTTTCAGGAGGGAAGTGGTTTCTTAAGAATATAATCTATTTTGAGAATGGCAAAGTCGTCGGCTGCCACAATTGTAAAGGTGCGACGGAATACGGATTCGACAATGCATACCGAAAAGCATTGAAGCTTGTGTTTGATTTTGTTATGAATTCAAATCACAACAGCTTAGTGCTCTTCAGGACTGCTTCTCCGGATCATTTTGAGAATGGGGAATGGTTCAGTGGAGGGACTTGTTATCGAACTGCTCCATTTAAGGAAGGGCGAGTGAAGCTGAAAGATATTGATGCTAAGATGCGTCTCATTGAATTTGAGGAATTCAAGAAGGCTCGGGTGACTATGACTGAATCCAAAAAGAGAGTGAACTTGAAAATATTTGACAATACCCATCTTGCGTCGCTCAGGCCTGATGGACATCCTGGTCTGTATAGGGAGTTCCATCCGCTGCGCAGAAATGTGAAAGTTCATGACTGTCTACATTGGTGCTTGCCTGGACCTATTGATTCTTGGAATGACTTGATTATGGAGATGGTGATGCGCAAATGAGGCTCACACATTATTAGTTGGTAACCAATATCTATATTAGCCGAATAGCTTCATTTTAGAACATTGGATGTATTATATGTAGTACACGTGATAGCGATTCCTCTATTTAGCGAACTTCTAATCTTGGATTTGGCACCTTGACTCTTAGCCACTAGTCATTTATGTTTACATGTAGCATTCCTTAATACTGGTTGTAAGTAACTTGTAAGGCCGCAGGATTTGCAATGTGCTGCATTTTGTATGCACCGCTGCTGGGTTAGCAGTGTGCTGCATTTCCTCTGCTTCATCTTATTTTGGCTTCAGTGAAGCTCAGATTGGTCTTGTTTTTTTCTTTTTGTTCCTGCAAAGTTTCAACCTTAGACCAGGAGGGTTTTTTTTGGATCTCAAACTTTACCTACAGGATTTTGTTGGTCTCTCTGGCAAGGTTTGAAAAAGGGGTCACATCGTTATAACGCGCTTTGACGGGTGTGAACATGGTTTGGGCATAAAACTTGTTATTTAGGAAAATAACGCGTTGTTTTGACGTTTTTTTTTAAATAACGGATGTGATAATGGTTATTTAGGAAAAATAAATAAATAATGATCTGAAATTTCTATCTAACGGTTATTACATACGTGAAACCAGTTATATCTAAATAACAACATGTTAAAATAACAATGTCATTATGTTTTTTCTTTTTAATTTGTTTATTCATTAATTTTAATTTTTTTAATTATAATTTTTGACTTTTTATTTTAAAAATAAAAAATTGGATAAAATATATTTTTATATTCTTTTTTTATCTTCTAAAAATTGGGTACAAAGGACGTAAAAATGAAAAAAATGGTAAAATATTATTTAGAAAAAAAAAACGAAAAAAATAATTTTAGAAAAACAGTTATTATATGCATAAAAACAATTATAACCGGCCTAAAAAATATCATTTTTTTCTTCTATTTATCAGTTTTTTTTAAGCACGGGTATTGGTGAGCCTCATGCATACCCTACATAGGCATGACCGTTTTAACGGCCGTATTTTCGAAAAAACAGCCGTTTGTCAAACCTTGCTCACTGGTGGTGGGTGTCCTTTGGGGTTCAAGCTATGTTGTCGAAGGCTCCAAAGGCGCACGACTCGCAGGTACACCGTCTCAACGCCTCAATATACTCTGGTTACCTCAACAACGCATTAGTCGAGCGATTTTGACGACTCGGTCGCCTCGAGGAAGTTTGAGGCGACCAAATTATGATGATCACAGAGGTGGGGTTGAACCCGATTTTCGGGCTCGAATGCTTGGCAGGGAGCTAATGAAATTGTTAAAAAGCATGGGTAAGTTTGGAGCATAGAAGTCTGTGTTGTTTCATGCTGCCATTATTTACAGGTGATGTTGATCAGAAAAACTTAATGGCTTCGGTGATGTTTGAGCTCGAGGGTGAATAATTGGATTTAGTCAGTTGGTGACGCTCAAGATCGAATCTATATATAGTGGGGTTTGTGTTGATCGAGATCGCTGTGGTTTGGAGATGGATTTAAGCTGTGCCAGAAATTCACAGATTGAAAGGAAGAGAAAGTCCGTTCAAGTATTAAGGAGGAAACAGAGTGTGAAGAAAAAGGAAACTAATTCGACACCTTGCCTCGTCTCCCGCCTCGCACAACATAGGGTTCAGGTATATATTATTTCCTTGCTTAACTACGGGGTTAGATCTAGTGGTGGTGGGACTAGTTCATCATCGAAATCACAATTTCCCATCAACACTTTCAGTCAACATAGGGAAGTGTGGTGTGGGTGGAGCTCAGACAGTTTCAGTTTGTAGTACATTTTCTTACTTTTTGTTGTTTTTATAGATAAAGTTGTTTACTCTACCTACCATATTTTATTGTATGTCTCCTAGAAAACAATGATAGTGTTATAGTGCCCCTCTCTGAAAATCTCAGACAAGAAGAACCCCTCCTAAAATAATTTTATATCAGCTTCCAACTGATTTTTTAATGGGTATAAATATTTCCAACCAACATCTCTCCAATGGTCCAAACTATTCCAGTCTTTTTTTAATTAGAAGATCAAGAACATGACAACAAGTAACAATTTTAGGGGGGTGGGGGGGGGGGGATTTGCCCCCATCAACTTAAATGAGGCCTGCAGTCTGCACCCAATTAGATAGAGAAGACAGGCGAGTAGGCTGTTACTTCTATTACATTACCTACTTGAAAAGTAAGGTGGTAGATAGAAGTTATCAAATCAACATCTTGTAAGAAGGGAAGAAAAAAAAACAGTAAGGTGGTTGGTGATTGAGTCTTTTTATTTTTTTGGCTTCATTCTTTAATTTCTGGTACGTTGAGTACTTAAAAAGTGTAATGATATGTTTTGGAAAGTAAACATGTGTGGTGCAATCACTCCATCTATATCTTTCTGTTCTACTTTTTACTCTTTTCTCAGAACATTTTAGTGTTTTTTTTTGCTGAGTGCAAAAAATGGTGAAGGAGATGATGAATAAGTTTGAATGGAACCAATCTTCTTCTCATTTTAATCAAAATCATGTTTTTGTGAAGCTTGTTGTTTCAGTTCTATTAGTGGGTGTTGCATTTCGTTTGTTGTATACTGGTTCTTTTGATGTTCTTCCTTTAGTTGAAGAAACAACAACAACTGCAAAAGAGGCAGTAGTTCCAGCAAGTAATTATGTAGTTGAAGAAGATTCATTACTTCCTGCAGCAGATTTTTCAGTTGAAGAAGAAGAAGAAGCACCAGCTCCTGCAAGTAATGCTGCTGCTGAAGTACAAGAGGAGTACCCCCAAGATCAGATTCCTCAAAAAGGTGTGTGATTTTGAGTTTGGGTTCTTTAAATCTCTTTGATCTGTACATAAGAATGTTGATTTGTTCCCCATTTAGAAAACTAAGGAATTGCATGGCCTGATCTAAGAGTTCAGTATGATGCGTTACATTAGAATGTTGTATTTTAGCTGAATTCTAGTATTTGTAGTTGAGCTTGTTGTGAAACTGATTCAATTGCATTTTGGTTTACTAATGTTCTGATTGATGTATGCATGTCTCAATGTTTGCAGCTGCAACAACTGAAATTTCTAAAAAATGTAATTTATTTGTTGGGGAATGGGTGCCGGATTCATTAGGTCCATTGTACACATATAAGAGCTGTCATGTAATTACTGATGATCAGAATTGCATGAAAAATGGGAGGCCTGATTCAGAGTACCTACATTGGAGATGGAAGCCACGGGGCTGTGAAATACCACGGTTTAATGCGGAGAGATTTCTTGAGATGATGCGGGATAAGTCATGGGGATTCATAGGTGATTCGATTGCTCGAAACCATGTTCAGTCGTTGCTGTGCATTCTCTCCAAGGTACGAGTAGTATTACGAATGTATGTAGTCTTTTACCCCTTTTCGTGGCATGCATGGTCGGCTAAATCGTGAACTGAATTCTTTGTGTTATAGCATTACTGATAAAATGAGAAATTAGTAATTCCGTGTTCTGCTTGGGAGTAAAATAGTTAATAGTTTTGATCTGTTATGCATCTCAGGTGGAAGCAGCGAACGAGATTTACCATGACGAAGAGTACAGATCCAAAAGATGGCACTTCCCCTCCTATAACTTCACCCTCTCCGTTATCTGGTCTCCGTTCCTTCTTAAGTCAGATATCTTCGAAGATATGAATGGATTATCGACTGGTGAAATTCAGTTACATCTCGATAAGCTGGATGAGAAATGGACAAATGAATACCAGAGTTTCGACTATGTTACAATGTCTGGTGGGAAATGGTTTCTCAAAACCGCGGTATATCATGACAAGAACACGGTATTGGGTTGCCATTATTGTTCAAATAGCAACTTGACAGAATTTGGAATTGATAATGCTTATCGGAAAGCTATTAAGCTGGTTTTCAACTTCATCAGTAACTCTCATCACAATGCCGTAGTTTTGTTCAGGACAACCACACCGGATCATTTCGAGAATGGAGAATGGTTCAGCGGAGGGACTTGCAATCGAACAATTCCGTATAAAAAAGGTGAAATAAGTTTGAACAATGTCGATTCCTTAATGCGTAACATCGAGTTAGAGGAATTCAAGAAGGCAGCAACTACTTTAGGATCGGAAACACAAGTAAAACTGAAACTGCTAGACACTACCCAGCTTTCATCACTCCGACCTGATGGACATCCTGGTCCATACAGGCAGTTCAATCCGGATAAAAATTCCACAGTTCAAAATGATTGTCTGCACTGGTGTTTGCCTGGACCTATAGATTCTTGGAACGATTTAGTTATGGAGATGCTGCTGCATGACTGAAATTTTCAGATAGTACAGGTTGTGCACCTGTTATATTTGTAGCTCCAATTTCTATAATTGGTTATGCACTTGTTATCTTTCTCATTGTATTCCAATGTTGCTATGTAAATACTTTGAGTAAAAAATATACATATGTTTCATTTGGTAAAGAAGATGATGAAGGTTATGCACCTGTTATATTCGTTTTACTTTCTTTCATTTCAAGTTACTCCTTTTGTTGAACCTCCTACTGTAAGTAATGCTTCTGAGATTCAAGAGGAGAATCAGATTCCTCAAAAAGGTACTTTATGCGTACTTGATGTCTGCCCCATTTTGAAGCTGCTTTCATCTCATTTTAATGAGATCAAACTGATTTCTTGTCATTTTTGTCTACTAATTGATGTGTGTTCTAATGCTACAGTTGAACCAGTAGAACATGCAGGAAAATGTCATCTTTATGTTGGGGATTGGGTGCAGTATCCATTAGGTCCAGTTTACAGTAATGAGAGCTGCCATGTAATTGAGCCTGGTCAGAATTGTATGAAGAAGGGGCGACCAGATTCAGGGGAACCTATATTGGAGATGGAAACCATGGGATTGTGAGATACCACGGTTTAATGCGCAGAGATTTCTTGAGTTGATGCGGGATAAACTCAATTGCTCGCAACCATGTTCAGTCGTTGTTCTGCATTCTATCTAAGGTACTTTTAGCGTTACAGATTGCATTTCCAGTGCATGTTTACCCCTTTTTGTGTGCATTCAAAGTCTTTTACATCATGAACTGAGTTGAGCACTTGTCATTTCTTATGAAATGTGAATCTGGATCTTCTGCCAAGAACTAAGTAAAGGTGATGTTTCGATTTATTATGCATCTCACGAGGAAGGCAGACCAATAAGATAGTACTTCCCCTCCTATAACTTCACCCTTCTCTGTTATCTGGTCCCCACTCCGTAAAGCAGCTATATTCGACGATAAGAACGGAGTATCTAGCAGTGACATAGAATTACATCCTGATAACCTCGATGAGCAGTGGATACATGAGTATGAAAGTTTCAATTATTTTATAATTTCTGGTGGGAAATGGTTTCTCAAAACAAGCGATATGTCGTTACAACAATACAATCTTAGGTTGCCTTTACTGTTCAGCCCATAGCAACTTGACAGAATTCGGATAAGTTAAGGCTTATCGTCAAGCTGTTAAGCTGGTTTTCAACTTCATCATCAAGTCCAACCACAGCGCTCCAGTTTTGTTAAGGAAAGCAACTCCGGGTCATTTCAAGAATGGAGAATGGTTCAGCGGAGGGACTTGCAATCGAACAACCCCATATAAAGCAGGTGAGATAAGGTTGAACAATGTCGATTCAGTGATGCGTAACATCGAGGCTAGAGGAATTCAACAGTGCAGCAACTACTTAAGGATCCGAAACACAAGTAAAACAAAAACTGTTAGACACTACCCAGCTTTCATCACTTAGACCATCCTGGTCCATACATGCAGTTCTATCCGTTCGTGAAGGATAAAAATGCCACAGTTCAATATGATTGTCTTGCTGGAGTTTGCCATGACCGATTGATTTTTGGAAAGATTTAGTTATGGAGATGCTGATGCCCGACTGACATTTCCAGATACAGGTTATACACTTATTATATTTGTACTGTAACATTAAACTGTTTTTCCGTACTCTATAATGTTCCATTGATTCGCAATGTACATACCTTTAGTAAAAACTATGTAAATGTTTCATTTGTGAATTTCCCAAGATTCCACACCTTCTAGGACAAAAACAAAACTTTGATACCCATGTGAAGACTGAATCAGAAACACCAAATTCAGTGAATATTATATACAAATATTCATTGAGACATGGGAAAAAGAAAGTCTGGGGTTTCATTTGTTCCCTGTAAAGAACTTCATTTTCTATGATAGGAAATGGTGAAGTATTCAAGATTGGATCTGAAACCAGGGTTTATATTCAAGCAATACCATGTATTAGTGAAGCTTACTCTAGCAGTACTTCTAATAGGTCTTGCATTTCATCTCCTTTACTCTAGTACTAGTACCATTAACGATGAGAATGATGCTTCATCTGGAGTTGTTTCAACTGCGACCGATGAAACTGCTATATCGTAAGAGCGAAGGATGGTGATAATGAGTTACCAGCCAGTTCAGTGGAGATCCAAGAAACCCCAATTCAGAAACAAATTCTTCAGAAAGGTATGAGGTTTTAGTTTTCAAATCTGCTTCTGCATTCATGTTGTAGTCGTGTATGGGAGTATGTTTTGATGTTAGAAACTGCACTGCGCTTTGCTTTATGCAGAGAAATGTGATCTTTCTGTTGGGGAATGGATTCCGGATCCGCTGGGGCCTATGTACACTAATGAGAGCTGTGATGTCATTTCTGGTCATCAGAATTGTATGAAGAATGGGAGACTGGATTCGGGGTTTCTTTATTGGAGATGGAAACCACGGCATTGTGAGTTACCGAGGTTTAATGCAGTGAGGTTTCTTGACTCGATGCGGAATAAGCATCGGGCATTTGTAGGTGATTCGATTTCTAGAAACCATCTCCAGTCATTGTATTGCCTTCTCTCTAAGGTACATAAAGTTTTTACAATTATTCGATATCTAGCATAAGATATATCACATTGAACATGAATCAAGTTAAGGCCTATTCAAATATTTAGTATAAGAATAGATAGATAGGTACATTTCTTGATCATGAACCGTGTCTACTGCAAGGTATGCCGTTCGCAATTTGAAAATTGGCTTTTGAAAACCGATTTTAGTGTATCTAATCAGGTGGAAACAGCAAATGAAGTTTACCATGCCGGTTACAGTGACGAGGGATTTAGAGATAGAAGATGGCACTTCCCTTCATACAACTTCACCCTCAGTGTTATCTGGTCTCCATTCTTAGTTAAAGCAGTTTACAGTATTGTAGATATAAATGGTGTATCAACTGAGGATATTCAGTTACATCTCGATGAACTTGATAAGAAATGGATAGATCAATATACGAGTTTCGATTACATGGTAATATCTGGTGGAAAATGGTTTATGAGAAGCGCAACTTACTACGAAAACGGTCAAATTGTTGGTTGTCATTACTGTCCAGGGAAGAATTTGACAGAACATGGATTAGACAATGGTTACCGTAAAGCCATTAAGCTAGTACTAGACTTTATCACCAGTTCCAACCACAATGCCTCAGTTTTCTACAGAAGCATAAGCTCTGATCACTTTGTCAATGGGAATTGGGACACTGGAGGGACGTACGATCGGACATTACCATCTAAAGAAGGTGAGCTTAGTCTCGGCATTATTGATGTTATGCTTCATAATGTTGAGCTAGAAGCATATGCAAACTTGGAAAGCGCTGAATATTCTGGTAAAAGGGAAACTCTGAAAGTTTTAAACATCACTGAACTATCGTTACTTAGGCCAGGATGGACATCCTGGTGCATACCGGGGTTACCATCCATTTGCGAAGGATAAGAATGCTACAGTTCAGTATGACTGTCTGCATTGGTGTTTACCCGGACCTATCGACTCCTGGAATGATTTGGTTATGGAGATGGTGATGAACGGCTGAGTGGTGTTCGATGGCAGCGGTGGCCGCTAGTGGTTAGCTACGCATTGTGAAGTTCAAAACAGGTTTATACCCCAAATTGTACTCCAGTAGAAGGATCAAAGTTGGCAACTAGGAAACTTATAGTTCCTTGAAAGATTTTGTATTTTAGAAATTTCAAAGTTAAAAAGAAACTTTTTAGCTATGCTTAAAGAATGTGTCATTGTGGCCCAAAATTCTGGTGTGTGACCCAAGATGGGCTCTGTGGGCCAAAATCATCTTTATTGGCCAACTTGACTTTATGACCCAAATTCAATATTGTGACAAAATCTGCATCATGATTCATAAGAATCATAACTCATAGTCTGTTTTGGTGATTGATAATCCATTCTATGCCAGAAATCTGCCATTATGACCCATATATCCGTCACATGGTCTATAATGGGCCATGTGGGCCAACATTTATAGTGTATCTAGATTTATTTGTGATCCAAATTCTATCGCGTGATCCAAAATCTACCTCGTAATTTAAAAATCTAAATAATAACATAGAACTTACCACAACAACCAAAAACTTGGTCATGACCGAAATCTGCATTGTTAACCAAGGACGGTCTTGTAACCTAAAATATGCATTGTGACAAAATATAAGCCAGAAATGCGTGACCCAAAGTATCCATGACGACCCAAAATCTGACAATGACACGAAGTTTGAATCGTAAGTGAAATGTAAACATATAACCCAAAATTGTTTTGGGTGACCCCAAAGTGGGACTCTTGGGCCAAAATCAGGTTAATAATCCAAACTCTATCATGTGTACTAAAATCTACACCATGTCCTAAAATTAGATATAATATCCAAATTTTCTGTCAGGCAGGCTGGTTATTTGGTGAGCATCGTTAGGGGTGATAGTTATCTCGACGTATGGGAGATGAAACGTTGTAGTTTCAGGCCAAAATCTTTTCCTAAAGACACATACAATAACAATGTCAAATTGCTTCTGATATGCAAAAATTCTAGGACATAAGCCTGAAGCTTGTACCAAGGTTACCACCGCATCGCATTTTAAACTCAAATGTGAAATAAGCTGCCTTCTGGTGTTTCAGTATTGGGAACGCAGTTTTATGATCCTACACAAATCATAAAAATATTAAACAAAGAAAAACCATAATAAATAAATCAACAATAATATATGGATTCTTAGATTTATATTATTACCTCTAACTTACAGACCATTGTAACCCATGAATATTGGTAACCAGATAAGATCCCGGCCCTATCTCTTGGTTCACCCCAAGGTCTTCCAATATGCTTCTCATGCAATAACACTAAACCTTCAATAATTTATTTTGATATAGGTCTCAGTTTCTTCCTCATTTTGGCTTTGGCTTTCGCTTTCGGTGGAGCAACATTTACATGTGCATTACCTTGTTCTTGTTCTTCTTGTTTTTTCTCTTAATTTTGTTGTTAAAAAATCACAAATATACGTTCACTCTCTTCTTTTCTTAGTCCATCAATGACAAGTGCACGTTTTTGTTCCTTTGGTTTGCACCCAACGAAATCTTGTTACGTGGAATTAGAGTCCGAAGATTTTTTGGTATTATTTCTTACGGTTTCTTCTTCTTTCCTTTGGGTCGATTCTTAGAACATGTTAAGAACCATGTTCAATACATATAACGAGAAAACAAAGCTCAGCAATTTACAAACAATGAAATTTGATTATTTTTTTTTGGGTGTCATTTCAGAACCGCTAGCGACTAGATTTTCAACATATTGACCTAGCCATAAAATTATAAGCATAGTTTTTTGAACTTTCAGATATATTTACGGCTAGCTTTTCAACATATCCGCCCAGCCGTAGAAAAATTCAAATCAACCTACAATTAGCGTTTGTAAATAAAAACCTAGCCGTAAAACTAAACAAATTGCTACTATATTTTTACGGCTAAGATACTTGTGAGGAAAATAACACTTTAGAAAACATAGCTACGGTTAGGTGTCTATCGTTTCCTGGCCGTAAAATCAACAATTCATATTTTAAGGCTAGGAGTTCATTAATTTCTAGCCGTAAAAGTTAACACTTTACTGTTTTACTGCTAGAAATTCATCGATTCCTAGATTCCTAGCCGTAAAAAGGGTTTAATGTTAGGAAATCACAATCAGAGACCTAGTTGTAAACCTCAGTAAAACTGAAAACTGAATATTAAATTGAACTAAACTAACATATTAAGCAACCAAAAGCAACAAAAAATTATAGGTTTGTCGATCCTTATCTAATAAAAGTCATGGATAAAATGGTTGTTGAGGTGTTTCCACTTCTTGATGGATGATTCCTTTATTTTGTTGTTGGAGATCTTCAATTAGTGGTGGATTAATTGCATTTAATCGTACATTCAGATTTACAGTCGTATCTCTTGAATGATTCTTCATCCACCCCGTCTTCTTTTATAAAGAGTTTAATCGACGATGAACAATCTTTAGAATCGACGATTAATCATCGACGATTTCGTTTAAAGAAAAAAAAAAAGAGGGAAAAACGACTAAGGAAGAACATGCTGAAGAGTAAATAATTTAGATTTTTTTTTTGAATAATAAATAGTTTTAGGTTTATTTAATGAGGATGGGTAATATGATAAAAAAAAATACAATGAAATAGTAATTTAGACATTTGTTATGTATTAGGACACCCCGTAACCACATTCTAGACAATACAATATTCTATATGGAGCTCTTCAAGAAAAACCAAGAGCCCCAGTCAAATCAATATTGTGATGGCTAGGGGTACTGAGCAATAGATAAGAAACATTCCATCTACGAAAATAGTGTGAACAAATTTAGGAATAAAGTTTGGACAAAAATCATCAAATTTTAATTCAATATGTGATTGTACAAATAAAATTGTTGAAGATATATTGTGAGCAAAATCAATAGTATTCTCTTCTAGCAAGTGAAGATATTTAGTGATAGTATTTTGGTGAGATCAAACATGGTAATTAGAAATCGTTTATGAAAACGGTTTTGAAAAATTCAACCTCATAAAAAAGACCACATACTTGGAATATATAGCCCGACCACATCGAAGCCTAGGGGATGGGGTAGGGTGGGGTGGGAGAAGTGACCATGTCAACATCCAATTCAATACATGGAGGATTTTAAGTTGTTAATTACGTCCAATCCAAATCCAATGGATAAGACAGATTGGATGTTGTTGGTCAAATAAGTTGTTTTTAATTATTACTTTAAAATAATGAAGGTGGAACTAAGAAATATCCTTTAAAAATGATTCAACTACTTTAAAATAATAAAGGTGGAACCGAGAAATATCCTTTGATTCAACTTCTGATTAGTTATGTGATGCTACATGTTTCACTGAACAATAAAAATGATAAAAAAGCAAAATATACACCCAAGCACACCCATGTATACGTATGTAGCAGAATAAATTGAAGCAAATTGACTAAATCACTGTGTAGTCCACTCAATTCTTATAAAATTCCCACAAATACCCTTAATCTAATAGGTATGGATGTCCGAAAGATTTGTATTAAAATTAAATTAAATTGGATTTACAAGATTATACCCGCGTCCAATTCACCAATACACGAGTCAGGCACCCACCCATAAAAAGTCAGGTGGGTTTGATCGGATTAGGTGACAAACCTAATTGTGACCCATTCTTGACTTAAAATCTATGTCATAACTCATAGTCTGTCTTATGGTTGATAATAAATCATACACCCAAATCTTCCTTTGTGATCTATAATTCATCAAAGTGATCCAAAGTGGTCCTTATGAGCTAAAATAAGTATTACAACCCCAATCTGCCTCGTGATGTAAATTTTATCACGTGATTTAAAATTTGCATCGTAATCTAGAGTCTGTCTTGTCAATTAAAAAGGTACAAACTTCTCTAAAAAAATGTAT
Source organism: Papaver californicum (assembly GCA_023531435.1). Taxonomy (NCBI): domain Eukaryota; kingdom Viridiplantae; phylum Streptophyta; class Magnoliopsida; order Ranunculales; family Papaveraceae; genus Papaver; species Papaver californicum. The sequence continues at coordinate 192,475 of JAJJMC010014561.1, read as the reverse complement.
ATTTGACATGCTCACTTGATTAGTTGATTAATTAACCAATGACCCTATTATCTTCCATGTTTAGAATCTCGATCCTTGTTATATAATTTTCTAAATTAAATTAATGATGAAGATTAAAATATAACGTACATATTCATTAAGAAGTGTGCACAAAAGCGGACTCAAATCTATCTGACCTAAATTTTTTTAAAAAAAACTTGCCTTATGATCCAAATTTGCATTGTAAAAATAGAATCGTCTCTTAACCTAAAATCTACATTCCGATCAGAATCTACCATGTGACTGATTATCTAATGTGCGACCTAACATGTAAACCAAATGTGACCAAAAGTCCATGTTTTAAGTCAAAAATATAATTGTGACCCAAATTTTCTTGGGACACCTTCAGGGGCTAAAATTAGACTTGTAACCTGAAACCTACCACATGATCCGAAATCTACAGTGATCTAAAATCTAAGTCCTATCTAGCTTGATCCTCCCCAACCTTGTCCCAATTCCCTCTGCACACGATGTGTTATCATGTTAATGGTCCAATTCGATTGTAATAGTCCCCTGTTTGCCACATCATTGGGAGGGATTTGGGGGTGTCAAGCAGCAAAGTCGTACCAAAGTAAGTTGTAACATTGATAAACAATTTGCGGTGCTCTACTCAGTGTTCGATACTTAGAGCAACTGCAGCGGGCGATTATACCAAAGAGTGAAGATTAAATTTACTCTTTTGTCGCCCAATATCAAGCGCAACAGACGAGTATATTTGATTTTTCCACGACTAAAACTACAGTACCAGATTATATTTGCTCGCGACTAAAAGTATAGTCGCACGCTGTCATACAAGAGCGTTTACGCTAAACGCTACGCGAAGGAAGGTTATTAAACACGAACGCTTAACCAGAAAAGCGTTTGATGAGACGCTTTAGAAGGGAAGCGTAAGATGTAACGCTCCCGTATGACAACGTCTGTATGCCGAAACGCAACCCAATTGAGCGTCTCATAGGACGTCCATATGGAATAGCGTTAGTAACAAAACGCTTATTTGGGAATAGTCCCATTTGGGCGCTCGTGTGGAGATGCGCCAAGTTTCACACGCTCTTCTCGGTTGCCCGCCTAGTTATGATACGCTGCTTCATGTGGACGTCCAGGTTGGGCGCTCCTCCTTGTAAGCGTTACAATTACACGTCTCTACTGAAGGGCGTTATGTTACCGTTGTATTTTTTTGTGACCGTTGAACGGGCAGTCCATCTATATAAATGAGTTCTTTCTTTCTCTCCACAACAACATTTCATAACTTATTTATAACCAGTAAATTTTTTTTAAAAGTTTTCAAATTTTAATTCTTTTCAATTTATTTCTAATCACTTTTAGTAATGGGTCCAAAACCAAGAGGTCCAAATTTTTCGGTTGAAGAAGATATAACCATGTGTAGGATTCATTTATCAATATCTCAAGATTCTAGTGTGGGTACGGATCGATCAGAAGACAAATTATGGTCTCGCATCAAAGCTGGAATGAAAGAAGCTATACCTTCAACGGCTGATCGGAGTTGGACCTCTATTCAAAAACGCTTTCAGGGAATAAGTAAAGAAGTGGCTCTTTATTCTGGAAAGGAGGCCGAAGTGGAACGTGAACACCATACTGGATGGGGTCCAGAACAAAAGGAATGTGAAGACTTAAAAAATTTAAAGTTTTGAATTGTATATGATGCACTAACTATTTTTCTGAACAACAATAACCAGAGTGTAGAAGTAAGGAGGCTATTCAAGGAAGTTAAAATCAAGTCGCCGCTCCTGGGTGACTCTTTGTACACAGCGTTTGTGTATGAATTGAAGAAGATGAGAGAGCGCGTATTCATAAT
>JAJJMC010014561.1:156042-185623 GCA_023531435.1 Papaver californicum | reverse complement strand
AAAAATGTGATCTTGCAATTGGGGAATGGATACCAGATCCATTGGGGCCTATGTACACTAATGAGAGCTGTAATGTCATTACTGATAACCAGAATTGTATAATGAACGGGCGACCCGATACAGGGTTTCTTTATTGGAGGTGGAAACCAAGAGATTGTGAGTTACCGAGGTTTGATGCAATGAGGTTTCTTGATTCGATGCGGAATAAACATTGGGCGTTTATAGGTGATTCGATTTCTCGGAACCATGTGCAGTCAGTCCTTTGCATTCTCTCTAAGGTACATTCACAATTATATGACTTGAGTTGTAGTGTAAGATGAATCATATTGAACATGAATCAAGTTAAGCCTAATTCAAAGATTGCCATATAAAATTTCTCGACTTTATTATGCATTTAATCAGGTGGAAGCAGCGAATGAAGTTTACCATGATAAGGATTTCAGAAATAGACGATGGCACTTCCCCACATATAACTTCTCCCTCACAATAATTTGGTCTCCCTTCTTAGTTAAGGCGTACAATTACGAAGATACGAATGGTGTCAAAGCTGATCCTCGCATACATCTTGATGTGCTTGATAATATATGGACAGATCAATATACGAGTTTCGATTATATTGTAATGTCTGGTGGAAAATGGTTTCTAAGATCTGCTGTATACCAAGAAAACAGTACAATTGTTGGTTGTCATTACTGTCCTGGGAAAAACTTGACAGAGTATGGATTAGAAAATGCTTATCGTAAAGCCATGAAGCTAGTAATCGACTTCATCCTCAATTCTAAGCACAACGCCTCCGTTTTCTACAGAGCCACAACGTCAGAGCACTTCGAAAATGGTTCCTGGGACACTGGAGGGACTTGTGACCGAACTAAACCATTTAAACAAGGCGAGATTAGTTTGAACTATCTCGATATTGCGTTTCGTGATATAGAGTTGGAAGCATTCAAGAATTTGAAAAACGTTGGATCTACCGGGAAAAGGAAATTTCTAAAACTGTTAGATGTGACTATACTTTCGTTACTTCGGCCTGATGGACATCCTGGTCCATACCGATACTTCCAGCCGTTTGCGAAGGATAAAAATGCTACTGTGCAGTACGACTGTCTGCATTGGTGTTTACCCGGACCTATTGACTCTTGGAATGATTTGATCATGGAGATGGTGATGAATGACTGAACATTTCAGAAACAGATGTGACAAGTTTCGCAGTTTGAATTTTTATGAAACATTAAATTTTTTTGTTGTGGAGATATCCGATTGGTCATACTTCATAGAGTCGTCGAACTGTCAGAGTGGTGTGGGTTGGTGGCGAAGGCGAGTTGCCAGCTACCCGCCGTAAATACTTCCATTTTTTATGTGGGTTATATAGTTCTCCATGTATTTTACCTTCTGTTTTTCCGATTCAGAGATCAAAATTTGGCAACTTTGAATTAAAGTTCCTTACGAAGATTTTGTGTTTTAATATTTGATTTCATTACAGTGCAAGATATTACTTATATCAATCTAATGGCTTCACTTTACTCCTAAAAAAGAAAAAGATCTTCTCATTAATAACATACTGTATCTAGATTTTGATATTTAGACAAGGATGATTCCACATTCACTTTTGCAGATTTCGTCGCTGCTGATGTGGCTGGGGAAGATGTGAGACGCCATTTGTACCGTAAACGGTAAATTATTAGCTTACCATTTCAGTTCTCTATAGAAATCTTAATTGATTCTTTCCTTAATTTTTGAAGAATTAAAATTATTTTTCTTAAGCAGAAATGAGAACTTTGTTGGTGATTGGGTAACAATCTTTTTGAAGTTTGGGTTTTATTGCTTTTGTTTATGGTAATCTAGTATAGGAAAGTGCAGTGTTGTTGTAAGGTTCCTTTTCTTTTTCTGTAAAGGAGAAAAATGGTGAAGGATACAAGTTTAGATTGGAAACCATGGTCTGTTTTCAAACAATCCCATTTTCTAGTGAGATTTTCTGTTTCGGTTCTTGTAATATGTCTCGCTTTTCACATCATTTACTCTACAATTACTGATGATAATATTTATTCACTTGGATATCTGTCAACTGTGATCACTAAAACTCCTTCTGTAGAGAAAACGGTAGATGCTGCAGTGTCACCGCCACCCGCTCCTTCTGTACAGAAAACAGTAGACGATGCCGTGTCTCCACCACCTGCTCCTTCAGAGGATTCTGCGAAAAATCAGAATCTGAGTCCTCAAAAAGGTTTGTGTTTTTAATGCTCATTTTAAGTTTGTGCTTTTTGTTAAAAGCTGAAACCTCTTCTCTAAAAATATACTACTAGTACTTGTTGAATTAGCTCTCAAGAGCAAAATTTTGCTTCATTTACTTTTCGACAGTAATGGTATATACATGGTTTTGTTTAAGAACTTGTGTTTGTAATGCAGAAAAATGTGATCTTTCAATTGGGGAATGGATTCCAGATCCATCAGGACCTATGTACAACAATGAGAGTTGTAGTTTCATTACTGAAGACCAGAATTGTATTAAGAATGGGCGACCTGATTTAGGATTCCTATACTGGAGGTGGAAACCACGAGATTGCGAATTACCGAGGTTTAATGCAGTGAGGTTTCTTGATTCAATGCGAAATAAACATTGGGCCTTCGTTGGTGATTCTATTTCTCGAAACCATGTTCAGTCAGTGCTCTGCATTCTGTCCAGGGTACGTTAGGTATTAATGTTCAAATTTTTAGTGTTGGTTGTATATTCTTGACCATGAACTGAGTTAAGCCTTCATCTCTCTGTAGAAGATGACTGTTTGTCACCTGGTCTAGAAATCATTTTTGCAATGAATTGGTCCTCTAAAAGTAACAAAAACCTCCCTAAAAGAAATTGTGATTTTGTTCTTAGAAATGACTAGTAATTTTGTTCATTTGCATTGTCTGGGCAGGTTCGGTTTTAGATTTAGGAAGTCACTGGCTTCATATTGAAGCTTAACATGATTTGAGTTTTACATAAAAGTTGCATTGAAACCGATCTTGTGATGCATCTAATCAGGTGGAAGCAGCGAATGAAGTCTTCCATGAAGAGGGGTTCAGAAATAGGCGCTGGCACTTTCCCTCATATAACGTCTCCCTCACGGTGATCTGGTCTCCATTCTTAGTTAAGGCCAACGTTTCTGAAGATGTGAGTGATATTCGGTTAGACCTTGATAAACTAGATAAGAAATGGGCAGATCAATATACAAGTTTTGATTATATGGTAATGTCTGGAGGAAAATGGTTTCTGAGATCTGCAACTTACTACGAAAACAACACAATTGTCGGTTGTCATTACTGTCCAGGAAAAAACTTGACAGAATACGGGTTGGACAATGGTTACCGTAAAGGCCTTAAACTAGTAAAGGACTTCGTACTGAATTCTAATCACAGTGGCGTAGTTTTGTACCGAACCACAACACCAGATCATTTTGAGAATGGGTATTGGAACACAGGAGGAACATGTGATAGAACTGCACCATATAAAGAAGGCGAGATTGGTCTGAACGATATGGAAGTTATTTTCAATAATGTTGAGTTGGAAGCATTCAAGGATTTGGAAACCACTGGATACTCCGGGAAAAGGAAAAATCTGAAACTTTTCAACGTTTCTGAACTTTCGTTGCTCAGGCCTGATGGACATCCCGGTGCATACCGGCGCTTCCATCCATTAGCAAAGGATAAAAATGCCACAGATCCGAATGACTGTCTGCACTGGTGTTTACCAGGACCTATCGATAATTGGAACGATTTGGTCATGGAGATGGTGTTAAACGATTAATTTTTTTTTGTTTTTGTAAATGACATAGTTAACTTTCTCTGCCAATAATGCCATTTAGCATTAAACTTATCAGCAGGGGTGTCAATTTTGTGGTTCTGGGAATCTGGATTGGTAGTGACTACCCAGAAGTCCAAAACCGTAACCTATTTTAGAATTCGGCTTCGCTTCTGGTACCAAGTTATGTGCACACTGCACTCTTCTTGAGAGAGTAGCAGTGCAATTAACTCATAACTAGCACAACTGACAGTGTGTGTTGTTGTTGTTAGCACTATTCTTTACACCCGAAAGCCATATAAGCCTTTATTTTTCGTCATGCATAAAACAAGATAACAAATTCTAAAAGATTCTGCAGAAATTATCATACTTTACAACCAGAATATACATAAATTCTCATCTTGTTGTTAGACGTGGCCATGAGTCACAGTCGTACAGCTAGTGCTGTGTATTGTTGGGATGGTGGGTAGGCCTACTTTCTCCCAACCTGTTTAGCTTTCTTTTCATGTACTTAATCTTTTATGTGTTTTATCTGTTCCACTTGACTGGGTTCACATGTTTATAATCTAGCATAATGTCAAGTTGTCAAACAAAAAAACAGCTCTCATTTGTTTGGGAAAAAGCAGAAAGGCTTGGAATAATCAGAAGGTATGACAGAAACTCCATTAATTCCTGCAGCTGTTCTTGAGAACCTTGCTGAACAGCTTTACGAGAAGCGCAAGAGTGCTTCGGTCGAGGTGGAAACTACAGTGAAGCAATACGCCGATGCAGGAGATCATAAGAAAATTGAGGGTTTAATCAATGTTTTGATTGCTGATTTTACCAATTACCCTGAACCCAATCACAGAAAGGTTAGTTTTTCACTTATAACTCACTATAGTAGATGTCTGAGCCTCGGATCGAAATTCATTACGTGCTTATTTTCCGATCAAAAAGACTTAGAACTTATACATAGTAGCTTTGGTTTTAATTTAGGGAGGATTAATTGGACTTGCTGCTGCAACAATTGGTTTGAGTTCACAAGCTACTCCATATCTTGAGGTAAGTCAATCTTGTAAGTTTATTTTGCTCTTGAGTTGCGATTTTTTAATCTCTTGCAGACTCGAATTCGACTCATTGATCTACAACAACACATACTTATATTGCTAAGGTAGATTGGCACATCGGACTTTTGCTAATCTATCTACAATTTTTCTCTCTATTCACACATTATCAACCTTGCAGAAAATTGTACCACCAGTATTAAGTTGCATCACTGACCAAGACAGCAGAGTTCGCTTTTACGCATGTGAAGCACTTTATCACATTGCAAAGGTAACTAATTGTCTATCTTTTTCTTCTCATTATCACTTCTTGTACGAAGTTTATTGACCGATGGTTGAGACTGTCGGGTTAAGAATCTTGGTTATACAGTGTGGGATGTGCATCAGGCTCCACTCCTGTATGCACCGACGAGTTTAGTATGACTTACCTGCACTGACGAAGAAGTAATGCAGGTTGTAAGAGGGGATTTATTTGTATTCGCTCCTCAAATCTATGAAGAGCTCGATAGACTGTCACTGGACTCGGATCCTAATGTGCAGAGTACTGCACATCTCTTGAATCAACTTGTTAAGGTAGAAAGCAACTAATCTAAGTTAACCTGTATCTATTATTTTGTTTTGCGAAATCTAACAATGTCAATTGCTAAACAGGATATAATGGCAGAATCTGAGAAGTGAATGTAAATCTTTGAAATTCCTCCTTTGATGTAAAGAAATGAGGAGAAGAAGAAGAAAATGAACATCAAAGACTATTTGTTGAAGTTAACCAATATATTTGTTGTCCTTGCTTTCTTCAATTCCAAAAAAATTGTATTCACTTGAGTGATGTTGTTGGTTCGAGTTAAGTTCACAATGCATTGTCCTGGAGAAAAATGAAGTGCTAGTTATGTTCCAAAATCTGACTCATGATTCAAAATTTGCCTTGTGACCAATATCTATTGTGCACTTGTGTGATCCAAATTTTGCTTGTTTGCCCTGTTGCCTAAAAATCTATTTGGTGATATAGTTTTTAGAATAGTACGATTTGCTACAGAATTTGAATCGTGACGATGAATAGAACACTTCAACTCTTGTGAGACGTGAGTCACGAGTCAGCCGAGTTTGAATCTATATTTTCCAAGTGATTTTCATGGGTGGAGCCATATGAAAGGGTGGGTATACAGTTGCTCACGCAGTTCAGCTGGTTTCCAAGCCCAATTTTAATTATTTTAGTAATTTTAGCTCATCTGCACCTTTTAAATATGCACTCATTTTGCCCAACCATTTTTTAAAACTTGGCTCCGCCCTTGAGGACAATGTTCGAACTGAAATCCCAAATCCAACTAACTAAGTGCCCAACAACTAATCAGGATGATGATTTGTGCTTTATATTCTTCATTTTTTATATCTATAACACTAATAACATATATTTAAGCTTATTAGGCTATAACTTCAATATGTATATATATATATTTAGAGATTTACCATGAATCTTTGACTCGCGATTTAATATATGACTCAATTCTTAAGAATGAAAAACGATTCACGATTCAAGAACTTTACTTGTGACCCCAAATTTGCTCGAGTGATCCAAAATTTGTTTGTGAACGAAAATCTGGCCCAAGGCCTAAAAGTTTTTTTAAGTAACCTGAATCTACACTTGGAGTCTATGACTCATAATTTTACATTGTAACTTAAAATTTGGATCATGACTTGATGCAGGGGCAGAGCCAGATAATCTTCTATGGAGAGGTAAATTTTTTTAAGGGTAAACAAAAAGGGTACAAAAACAAAAAGGGCAATAAAAACACTTGATACAGATAAAAATAAACTTGGAATAATAAAAGTGGGCTTGGAAGCTATCCTAGCAGGATAAATAACTGTTTATCCTTGTCACAGATAAGCTCTGCCCCTGTCCTGATGGTTCAAAATTTATCTCATAAATCAAAATCTCAACCTTTATTATTATCGTTATTGTCGCTGTCTTCATTTTCTTTTAAAATTATATCACAATAAAATTATCAGATATTAATACTCAGAATTTATAAATTATTCATAAATTGCATCAATAAAGGTGACGGATATTGATATCCAGAATCTAAATCTTGATAGGAAAGTCTTATATTCGGATCCATTTTACAAAGCCCCATAAATGAAAAGGCTATTCATAACCTTCCACAATAGTGCAATCCAATTGACTAAATTACCCCTGTAACCTAAGTAGCTGAAGTCATGTGCCATGGTCATATATGCCATTTCCTCAATTTTCAAAAGAAACTTTGACCAGCAAATCGGAGAATCGGTTTAATGAGAAATCTCCTCCTCCTCGTCATCACCACTTAACGGTAAACAAATTCAAATCAATTTGAATTTCAAAATTTATATCCGTTTAAAGATTTCTCCCATCTATAAAAACAGAGTAAGTTAAACCCATTTCTCCTCACATCTCATTCCTTCACACAAACCCCCTTCATCTCTCTCTCTCAACCTCTCTATAGATCTTATTTCTCTACAGTAATGGCGGAAACATCAGTAGAAACCTTCAGTGAAATGAATAACAATGTTGGTATATCAAAAAAGAAGAAAGGAGTAAGTAAGAAAGCATTGAAACCAAAGTTGTCTGATAATGAAGCTAATATCTTAGCAGGAACTACTGTTCCTTCACCATTATCAGGAACTGTTCTTGGTAAAGAAAATGAAGAAACCCTTTTGCTTTCTGGAAAGAAAATCAAGAAAGCTTCTTCCAAAGTGAAGAATAGTAGTAGTAGTACTGAGAAATCTTTTGAGAAAGAGTTGGAATTATTGAAAGGAAAGTTTGAACAAATGAAACTTGAAAAGGAGAAGACTGATGAGATATTGAGAGATCGTGATGAGATGTTGAAATTGAAAGAAGAAGAGTTGGAGATTAAAGGGAAAGAACAGCAGAAACTTCAAGTTGAGTTGAAGAAATTGCAGAAACTCAAGGAATTCAATCCTACTGTGGTATGTTTTTTATCTTTCATTTTCAAGTTTTGGGTCTTGATTTGTTGATTAGGGTTTTTTAATTTCTAGATAAAGGGTTTTCATTTCTTGATCTTGAGTTGCTGAATCAAAGTTTTTGATCAGGAGTTTTGATTTCTAGAAAAAAGGTTTTCATTTCTTGATCCTGAAGTGCTGAGTCAGAGTTTTTGATCAGGGTTTTGGATTTCTAGATAAAGGGTTTTCATTTCTTGATTTTGTATTGTTGTATTAAAGTTTTTGATTAGGAGTTTTGATTTCTTCTAAATTGGGGATTTCTTCTTTTCATTTGGGGATTTTTTGTTGTGCAGAGTCTTCCACTGGTTCAATCTCTAAGAGAGAAAGAGGCAGAAAAGAATGAAAAGAAGAAGAAGAAGAACCCACAGATGAAGAAACCATCATCAGCTTATGTATTATGGTGTAAAGATCAATGGGTTGAGGTTAAAAAAGAGAATCCAGATGCTGAATTCAAAGAAGTATCAAACATATTAGGAGCTAAATGGAAGAATGCAACTGAAGAAGAAAAGAAACCATACGAGGAGAAATATCAAGCTGATAGAGAAGCTTATTTGCAAATTGTAGGCAAAGAGAAGCGCGAGAACGAGGCGATGAAGCTACTCGAAGAGGATCAGAAGCAGAAAACTGCAATGGAATTGCTTGAACAGTATCTGCAATTCAAGCAAGAAGGTGCAGCAGAAGTCAAGGAGGGCAAGAAAAAGAAGTAAGCATTGGTTATAATGTGCACTTGTTTACGTGAGAATTTTCGATACGTTTGAATTGATTTAACTCTTGTTTGTATGGATTTGCAGGAAGGAGCAGGATCCAATGAAACCGAAAAGGCCATTGACAGCTTTCTTCTTGTTCTCTAAGGAAGTGAGGGCTAATCATGCTGATAACAAAAATGTTGTGGAGGTGTCTAAGATTGCAGGAGAGGAATGGAAGAAAATGAGTGATGAACAGAAAAGGCCTTATGAAGAGATTGTGAAGAAACAAAAGGAGGAGTACCTTCATGAAATGGAGCTTTATAATCAGAAGAAGGCAGAAGAAGCTGAAATTCTTCGGTTGGAAGAGGATGAACAGATGAAAATTCATAAGCAGGAGGCTCTACAGATGCTAAAGAAGAAGGAGAAAACTGAAAACATAATCAAGGTTTGTCCGATTATTTCATTCGCTTATCGAAATTCGCAGTGTTGTTCATAATAAGGTAGAATTTGGGTCTAATGCAGTCTGTAATTGCAGAAAACAAAAGAAAATCAACAGAAGAAAAAGAAGTTAAAGGGTGAAACAAGTGTAGTAGACCCTAACAAGCCAAAGAGGCCTGCTTCTTCATTCATTCTATTCAGGTAAATTTCATTTGCCGAAATTACTCGTTTCGTTTCAGATGTGGTTGTTATATGTGAATTGGGATTTCTAAAGGTTTTGATTTTTGGCAATGCAGCAAAGAGGCAAGGAAGAACTTAGTCCAGGACAGGGAAGGGATCAGCAATGTGACTATTCATGCTCTAATTTCAGTAAAATGGAAGGAAATGGGTGAAGAAGAGAAGAAGATTTGGAATGACCAAGCAGCAAAAGCCATGGAATCATACAAAAAGGAATTGGAAGAATATAACAAGTCTGTTGCAGCAGCATACAATTTACAAGCTTGAGGAGCAAATATTCAGAGACCATGTTCAAGTTGTTTTAGTTGAACAGTTAGGGAGGGTTGTCTAGGTTTAAAACTTTAATGTCTTCAGCGAATGTTTGCATTCAATTGTTTGCACCTTTGTTTTCGATTTCATTGTTGCAAGACTTATTTGAAGTTGTTAATCGAATAAAAGACTATTCTTATAACACAAGCATTGTTCATCTATTTTTATTCTTTGCCAACAACTGCATCTTTGATATTCTGTGCTCTATCTTTAGTAGCTTCCCAAGCAGTGTTCACACTCTCTTTAGCATCTTTCGCTCCGGCTTGCAATTCGCCTGATTTCGCTTTGGCTGTTTCAATACCTTCTGCTGCTTTTGCTTTTGCACTATCAGATAATTCTGTTGCTTTTGCAATGCCCTCGTCTATTTTTTCCGCTGCTTGTCCAGCTGCTGAATCTTTTGCTCTGCACTTCATTTGTCTAGCTGCTATGTTTCTCTCCTGCAATCAAAAAAACAATAAAACAATAAGAATATGAGAACTGAGAAATCAGGAATCTAGGAGGAGGTTTTTAAGATCTTATTACTTGGTTGGCATTGAAACTTGAGGGGAAGCTAACTGTAGAAACTTTGAGAAATGATACTGATGGGGTTTGAGGAAATGAACTGGAGATGTTCATTACTGCAGCACTCTTTGCAAAACTCATTGTTGCCATTGCTACTTGATGTATTGAGCTTTTTCTTCTTTCTTTCTTTCTTTCTTTCTAATTGATTGATAGTAAGTTTTGAGTTGTTGTTATTAAGAACTGAATATCGCTGCTGCGGTTAAATAGGAAAGCGAAGATCGAAAATGGTGTAGCATTGAGCAAAAAAAATCTAAGGAAGATATTTCTCAAACAACGTAGTTAACTTCTACTGCCCGACATAGGTTCTATGGGCCACAATCACGTGTGTAGCTGAAGTTAGCTCTTGCCTCTGGGGACTACTATGGTACAGCTCCTCCTCATATGAGGATATTTATTATTACCATTACCGACCTACATTTTGGCTTTTATTACCTTTTGACAATCACTTGATTGAGGATGTTGAGCAGTCTGAGGTCTAAGTACCATTTGATAGCATGATAAAAGGCAAGGACCTCTCGCTCGAAACTAGTTTGATTTTTGCTGCCACAAAAGTTCCTGCATTCCATAAATTCAGCCCCTAACCTGCAAGTCTGCCTTCATTTTGATTATGATTTTCAAATGCATTCTGCAATCCACACTAATCAATGCAGTGCAAAGTTTCTGTTAACAAGAAAGAGCCATGAATTTTCTATACAAAAAAATGCTGGCGGCTATCAAATAGGCCAAGGAAGCTGCATAGACACACAATACTGGAATTCCTTGTCAATAAGAAAGAGATGAACTTTTTGATAACAGAAAAAGGAGCTATCAAATAGCCATTCATGTGTTTTTGCAGTATAAACATACCACAAAATTTCTCTTTAATAAGAAAAGAGCGATGAATGCCATATGGAAAAGAGAGGAGATTTTGCAGCCATAGACAAAATGGAATGGTTTCCAGTGGTGTTTTGCTATTCCAATTACATCCCAGCAAGTTATTTATTTCAACTAATGTCTGCAAACCGAATACAACAAGTTAAGTAAACATTAAAAATGTTAAACCCCTTTTGCTCCCTGATATCATCCCGCTCGACTTTGCATCTACTTGGAGGTGGATGATGAATCATGTTTCTTCTGCTCCTTGACAAATGGATTCTGCAGATTACGAAAGAGAAAGACAGGTAAGTTTGCATTTGATAATGTCAGAGATTCAGTACCCTTAGTTATTAGTAGAGCACAACTAGATTATTTTGGGTAATCATATAGATAGGCAAGGAACGGCAGTGTTCCCTGACATAGATGTTGAAAAAGGGCACTTATATGCTCAAAGTATTCAATGCCAACAGTTGTTATTGTCCAAGTTTTCACATTTTCTTAACCCATCCTTTCATTCCCCTAATATAATATGACAGATTATCAAAGTTTTCACACTTTCTTAACCCATCCTTTCCTTTCCCTAGAATATGACGACGTAGTAGAATTCCTAGATAAAAGAGGGAGTACCCCAACGGTTGTTATCTGTCAATTGCTACAAGACAATAACAACTATTGCTGTGATTTTTCTAAGAAATTTGTAAGTGTTTTTCTCTCATATAGCAGTAAAATAAAAAGACAATGGTTACTTTGGTTATTTTAAAGAGGAGGCGGAAGGATATTGAAGAAGAAGCAGAGAAATCGGTGAAGAGGCTAAGAATAAGGTATGCATTGTTATCCTGTAAATGCATCCTTCTGTTCCAGATTACAGGATTAAATGCATATTTTGTTTTTAGCCTCTTCACCGATTTCTCTGCTTCTTCTTCAACATCCTCCCGCCTCCATTTTAAAATAACCAAAGCAACCATTGTGTTTTTATTTTACTACTACAAGAGAGATAAACACTTACAAATTTCTTACAAGACAAACACACATTGAGGCCTGGGGATATAGAATTGAACACAATGAGACATCTTAATGGTTACACTAAACCAGATGGACACGGCCCTGCAATCTGGAACAGAAGGATGAAGCATAAATTATAATGTCTGGTCGGTAAAATTAAGGAACTTATCCCACAACTCCTAAATTTTATCGCACTTCCTGCTGATATGACAGATTGTCCAAGTTTTCACATTTTCTTAACCTATCCTTTCATTCCCCTAATATAATATGACAGATTATCAAAGTTTTCACATTTTCTTAACCCATCCTTTCGTTCCCCTAAAATATGACGACTTAGTAGATTTCCTAGATAAAAGAGGGAGCACTCTAATGGTTGTTATTTGTCAATTGTTTTCTCGCTTCACACTCTTACTCAACCTTCACCTACATGAGGTCGAGCAGAACAACAACTGAGCAGGCACAAAAATGAGTCTCAATCACCAAACATACATTTATCAGCTCTCACTAGTTTTCAATCCACTTTCACTCTCCTAATCCTACTTCACAAAATTTCATCTTACTACCGTATTCTTTAATTGTCTACGCAAACAGTAAAACCATGTCAGATCTTAAATCATACTGATCCCCTTCTTCAATCCAAACCACAGTTTCATCCAAATTTTAGATTTTTATCTAATAATTCTAAAACCACAATTGAGGGACTTATCCCGTCTCTTCCTAAATTGACTATCCAAGTTTTCATATTGTTATTAACCCATCCTTTCATTACCCTAAATTCTCACGACTCAAACGGTTTCCTAGATAAGGAAGGAAGTCTCAAAGGGTTGGTATATGTCAATGACTCAATTGTCTTACTTCCATTTCACATTCTGCCTTTACCTCCACCTCCATGAGGTTGAGCAGAACAGAAATAGGCAAGCTCAAAAATGAGTCTCAAAATCTCAACTAACATGCATTTTTATAATTCTCACTAGTTTCCCATCACTTTCTTCACAATTCTAATACCAATTCAGGTGAAATATCAATTTCAGTACGAAAATCAAAGACATAATTTCAGCATTCTCTTTTATTCTTCACGCAAAAATTAATCTATAATCCATCATATTAGAACCTAATCAACACATACAAAAAATAAATCACTTAATTCAGCAGAATCTAAATTCATTAATTAATAAGATCAATTCAGATCTTTAATGCAATTGATTATCTCATCCAAATCTTAGATTTAATCTAAGAATTCTGAAACCCTAAGAATTATGTTATTTTATTTTGAGGGATGAAGAAGATAAAACTTACTGGAAGGACGAAACTAGCAACGACGACGGCGGCGACGACACCTCCGATGATTGCAGGTGGCCCTGTCAACAAACTCCATCTCCTGTAAATCATTTTTCACTTCTTCGAAGCGGTGGAAAGTGGTGGTGGTGACGAAGATTTTTCTTCTTTCTCAAAGGGAAAGCTAGTGATGTGGTTAAGGTTGTTGATTCTTCGGGTCATGGGCTTCTATTGAGCAATCCATATGATACATGGACAAAAAAAAGCCCATTTTTGCAACAAGTGCCCGTTCTAACAGTGCAAGTGCAACTTGTGGATACTGTTTTCAGAAGAAGCAGAAGTCAATCATAAAAATCAGAAATAACAACAATTTGATTCTCAAAAAGTTAATTTTTTGCTTTTAAAAATTATTCTAAAATTGTATTACCAAAATAATTTTTAATTTTTTTACTTCAAAAAGTTAAAAAGTAACTTCTTAACTGACATATTAAATTAGAGGTATCGTCAACTGTGACTTGATTATCTGGAAACAAACCGATTGATTTAGTTTTTGATTCCAAATTTTAAAATTAGACCTATCAACAATTTGACTGAGATAGAACTGTTTGGACATGATAAACATTCAATTCTAAAGATAAACAATTTCCTAACTTATATGTCAGGAAGGACTCCTACAAATTATTTCTAACCAATGTGCATTGCGCTTGCTCTTATAAGCAGTGGCGGAGCTAGCTTAAAGCATTGGTGTATATCCAGTCAGCTGACTGTCAAGCCCAATTATAATTAGTTTAGTCCTTCTTTTTATATAAAATAACCTTCCAAGCCCATTTTATACCCCCGAATATGAGTAAGAATTTTTTCACACCCCCTTTCTATAAACATGGCTTCACCCCTGCTTATAAGTGAAATTATATGCGTTCATGTCAATAAAAATAGTTAACATACCTATTATTCAACTGGCCATGGTACTGGTCAAGTAGCTGCATCCTTAGGTGATGTTTGACAAAAAAAAATTAAATTCATAATTGGTGAACTTTTGGAGTACGTGTGGAAATTTAAATGCAAACAACATCTTTAGGTTGTATCTTTACGAGACATTTATCTTATTTTTTTTATCGATAATTTTTTTAATGTTAATGAGTTTTGAACTCAAATCATCAGTATTATCATCACCTAATGATTTTAACATTGTACTATAGTGACATCGTCTATATGACACTTATTGTCACCTAAAATGACTAACAAGTATAGTAAGCAACACAATGCAAACAACATCTTTAGATTGTATCTTTACGGACACTTATTTTATTTTTTTATCGATAATTTTTTTTTGATGCTAACCAGTTTTAAGTATAGTAAGCAACACAATGCAAACAACATCTTTAGGTTGTATCTTTATGAGACACCTATTTTATTTTATCGATAATTTTTTTTTGATGCTAATCAGTTTTGAACTCAGATCATTAGTATCATCATCACCTAATGATTTTAACATTGTGCTACAATGACATAGGTTTTTATGTGACACTTATTGTTACCTAAAATAACTAACAAGTATAGTAAGCAAAACAGAAGCTAGCTGTTTAGCAGCACTTTCTTTACATTAAACCCGACAGAAAAATATAAAAGAGAAAAACCATACTACATCTTTGGTAACCAACAAACTTTCTTTTACAAATATACACAAATACAAGTCTAAAGGGGGAAGAAACATAAAGTGATAAGCTTAAGTTGTTGTGTATAGTTTCAAAGAAGTGCACGCCAATTAACTTGCCAAAACAAGGATAGACACAAATAGAGGCAAACTTAATGTGGTAATGCAAGCAATGCCTTATGTGAGCCTTCACTGTCCTATAGAAACTCTAGCTAGTTGTGGTCCATGCTAAGTTGGCTTTCTACTGTACCATTTCCTCAGAGAAAAAAATCACAAGAAATCAAGATTTTTGAGATAGAGATGTAAAACCAACCAATTCGACCAACAAGATTAAAACGTATTTTTCTAGTGCGCCAAATATTACAAAATTGCGACTCTTTTTTTTTTTTTGTACTTAGAATTTTACTCTTTAGTTTTCTCTATAACGTACGAACTTCATATTAGATATTATTTATGAACCCTATTATTGGGCTGCAAATTTTTAGTCTTAGGGACTGCAACGGATTAAAATATCTAAAACATGATAAGGGACCTAACCTATATCAAAAGTCAATAATACCCTTTGATTAGTATTATTATCTCATTACCCTTCCTCCATAATAACTTAAATCTAAACTAAATCTAAAAAACAAAATCAAAACCTAAATCTAACTCCTCCTCTCTATCTCTTTTCTTCTTCCTAACCTCCTCTTTTTCATCGATTAGAAAATAAATAAAAAATCACTTTTTCATCGATTATCAATAGAAAATCGAAAAAAAATCACTTTGATTTTCAAGATGAGAAGATCAAGAGTGACAAAACCAGGAAGACTCAGTTTGAATCCACCATCAACTAATTGTGAAACATGTGTAGTTGTTGATCCACTATCAGCTGATTACATTGATTCGGTGAATGAAGAAGTTCAATCACCAGTGAATCCTGTCGAAATGTCTACTACTAGGTAAGAATCAAAAACCTATTGTTTATATTAGGTTTTTATTGAATAAATTGGCTTGATTGATGAAGTTAAGGTTTTAAAAAAAAATATGAAATGTATACGGCTAGGTCGACCACAGTTCCCAATTGTAAATAGTTCTTTACGGTGGGGTTAAGATGAACTCCCAGCCGTAGATTTAATTTACGGGTCGAAAAAGATGAACTCTCAACCATAAATAGTATCCTACGACTTGTTTTTCCAAGCCGTAAGTCAATCTGGATTTTAAAGTGTGGTGATATTTATGTCATTCTTACGGTTGGGAAATCAAAACATTCCCAACCGTAAGTTTAGTTAGGTTGGGTCGTGTAGTTTTTCCTAGCTGTAAATATTAATGTGAAACTTAATTTTTCTCAAATCTTGCTTGTTTCTAACATTTTTAGGAATCGGTCAAACAGGTTGGTCAAGTACTTGAGCCGTTCCATTGAAGCTACGAAGTCATTGAGTGTTGAAAAACAATGAACACTTCTACAAGGCCTTAAGGAGATGGCTAAAGAGATAGCTAAATCTGACGAAGATGTCCAAGAGAATATTGTCGTAATGAATGAATGACTTATGGAGTTATTGAACCTTATTGTTTTTATCTTTTGCTATATAAGACTTACTTTGTTATAGTGTGGTTGATTATGGATTTGAACATTGCTTTTGTTTTTACTAGTTCTTTTATTATGAATATGAATTTCTTAACATAGCTTGAATGAATGGATTATAATTTATTTTTTATTGTTAAGTGATTCAAGGTATAAATAGCTGAAAAAACTCAACTCAGGGTCACTTACGGCGAGGTGTCCGCCATAAAACCAACCGTAAAAACCTTAGGAGTTGTCTACGGGTAGGTTTTTATACTTATCTAGCAGTAAGTGACCCTGAGTTTTTAAAATACGGCTAGGTTTTAACACTGACCTAGCCGTAAGTGACCCTGAGTTTTTTACTACGGCTAGGTTTGTGAATAAACCTGACCGTAATTGGCCATGAGGCTTGTTTGTTTTTGGAATTCGTCAAATTATTTTACTTATTACATTAAAGGCATACACTAATGAAATAGAATAGATCTTTCATAGCGTTACATTAAAGGAAGAACTAAAGAAAATGATATAGAATAGATCATTGGATCACACTAACACTTAATTATATAGGTTGAAACCATATGTACTTTCTTCCAAAATGCGATAGCAATCCTCATGCTTAAACTTTTTTCCATGGAGAGTTTCATATCTGTCGAGAGTCATCAACCACTGAAAAAATAAATCAATTGTAAGTTTGTATGTTTTGAAACTATTTTTGATGAACGACTTATTGATTGGAATACTTACTTTTGTCACACTAGATTCGGTGGGATGTGCTTTCTTTACAACTTTCATTTCCTGTTTCAAATCTTCCAATCGTTTAAACAGTTTCTCAAACCTTTTCTCAATGACTTTGAACGTCCTACAATTATGATTTCCGTCTAATCCCACAAAAATCTTAAACATACGCTTCCACCAAGAATCGGATGTCTGATCCATATTAATGTCTTGACCAACGTCTTGGTTACTTTGGGTAATCCCACCATAGCACACATTTAGCTTCCTCTTGAATCTATTGTGAGATGACTCGACCGTGCTAGTCACTTGGTTGTCATAGTATTTATGTTTGTTTACCCACGCGCTAACAAACTTCTACTTGTGGGGATCCGACAATTGTTTCTTCAAATACTCTAGAATATAGGGTAGCTTTCCCAATGGGCCATTAGCATATACTCATTTTGAAAGTAAGTATCTTCCGTCATCGACCAAGTCAAAGAATACCACTCTAATCTAAAACTAGCCCATTTAACCTTGGCTACTTTGTCGTTTTCCTCGAATTTGTCTTTCTCCACTTGTTGTTTCTCTACCGGTAGTTTGTTAATCCTCGCCATCTCGGTTTTCCTTGGCGGTATAATTTTGGGCTTGTAATTGGTTTGGACATTATTCCATATATGGAACGTGCATAGAAGATGATGTGGTCGGGAAAAACACGCTCTATCGCACTCATCAATGCTTGCTCCTTATCCGTAATCACCACCTTGGGAGTATAGCCCTCTTGGTAGAATAACTTTACCTTTTGTAGTTCCCACATGTAACTTTCCTCCCTCTCATCTTGTAAAAAACAAAAACCAACACTAAAAGGCGACTTCGTCGATGTTTGCCCGACAAAGTTCAATATCGGCATCTTATACTTGTTCGTTTTATACGTGCAATCCATAAAAAGAATTTGATGGAAGCATCTTGCCAATGTTATAAACTCCGGATGAGCCAAAAAAAGATATATCACTTCCTCATTCTCATCTTTCTCATACACTACCGTATAGTTCTCATTTCCCCCAAATACAATAATTATTGCATAAGTTCTCAATTTTTCTATTACTCACTTCTCAATTTTTCTCTTGCATTGTAGATAGTAGTCAAGGTATATGAGTTATTTTTGTTTAATGTATTCACACTACAAAGGATATCAATATGTCTTGCTCGTTGTTAACGCAACACATCTACTAGCTCCCTCTCTTGGGGATTAAGCCTTGTCGCATAAGGATGGTTGATCAAACTCTCCGGAATTGGGTGGTTATGAAATCCCGATACCACCTCACTCATAAACCACACTTTCTTGACCTTGTTGTACTTAAATTGAAGCTTAAAAGGGAAACCACACTTTTTTGTATGATGCACTCCCCTCATCCTCGTGCTCTTTGGTTTATACACAAAATCCTTTCTTTGATGACTCTTGTACTCCCCACTACTCTCGCAAACCGTTTGAAAGGAGGTGGGTCGTACTTGATTGTTTTGAACTATAACGCATATCTTTTTCAACCCTTGTTCTCGAGCCCATTTCTTCGCATCGCCTATATGTACCCATTCAAAGTTATTGGTGTAGTGATCACTTGTATTCACACTCAATTCACTAACAGCTGGAGGTTGATCTTCCATTGGTTCAACTATGGGCTCCATCTAAGAAAAATGAAACATAGCCGTAAGGAAAACAGGAAAACCCATCTCAAGACCCTAGTTAAGGATGGGTCGACAACTAAAAATCTGACCGTAACAACTCTTTTACGACCATCTTTGGTATAAAAGCTAGCCATATGCAAGCTTGATTTTCAATTACGGTTGGAATTTCCACCCGTAAAAATATCATACGGCCATCTTTATTACATTTGACAACCGTAAGTGACCCTGAGTTTGGTTTACGTCCAACTTTTCCAGCCGTAGTGGATAGCATTTAATAACATTTAATATTCCCATGAAACTACGACTTGGTTCTCGTGGGCACGACCTAGCCGTATGTTGGTTCTACGACTAAAAGTTCGTATTTATCCAGCCGTATATCAGAGTTTACGGTTGGGAGTTCATCTTTTCCCAATCGTAGATAACTTATACAACTAGGAAACCATGAACTCCCAACCGTAATTAGCCTATGTATGGGAATTGGGGGTTTTCTACCAGCGAAAAAATCAAACTTTCTACGTACTTTAAGTAATTACATGCAACAAAAACAGTATTGAGGTTAAGTCATATGTATACCTGACTAATTTGAGCTTCATTTTCTTGATATTCTTGGCTTGGATCTTCAAAATCATAGTAAGGTTCATATTCTTGAGTTTGGATCAAAAACTCTTGATTATCTAGAAAATCAGCCATCTCTGGATCATTGTTTTTTGTTGTATAAATATCTTCTTTGATTTAGAAGAAAAGGATTTAGCTACCTCATAACTCTTGTTAGAATCACTCATTTGGGTGGAGAAAATCAAAATTTCTAGGTTAAAAAAAAAATCTTCTTTTTTCCCCCACTTCTTCTTCTTCTCCCCCCCCAAAGATAATAAAAAATGTTTTAATTTTAGATTTTTATTAACTTTTAAAAAATTCCTTAAGATAATCAACTAACTAACTATAATTAGTTTAATATTAACACTAGTTAATCTAGGGTAATCAAGGTATTATAAAAAATAATTGGATACGGGGCATTGCGGTTGGTTACAAGATGACTCTATTTTGTCATCTTATAAGCCCCTATAAAAAAAGTCTACAGTCATAATAATAGGGTTCTTATTTATTTGGTGCACCCTTCCTTCTTCAAGATTATTGGAAACAAAGAAAAATAAATCAACAACAAAGGTTTATCTTCTTCTTTTTCTTCTTGTTAACAAACAAAAGAGATTATATTAAACTAAGCAAAATGTTATTTGAAACACATAGCAAAGAACTCGATGGTAATTGGAAAAGCTAACTTTAGATAGTTGATACAAAGTTGGATCGCAAGTAATACAACATAACTCATATCCTATGATTATATTATTCCATCCGTTCAAGTTATATAGGCATAAAAGTCAAATATCTTAAATTAAGAAAAATATATAGATTTCATCTAAGAACAAATATATAGATTTCATGAAAATCTATCATTTTTCCTATATTATCCTTACTTTTTGATGAAAACTACAAACATTAAATTACTTTAGTATACTACTACTATCATAAAAAAGGATATACATATGGAAAAACCTATCTAAATATTAGAACTATGCCTATATAATAGATGGACAACCAAAAACTAAAATTGTGCCTATAACTTGGAGGGAAGGTGTGAGGGGAGAAAATGTATGGTACAGGTGGAGGACATCAGAAGTGAGCTATATAATATGATAACAGTGTAGAATCATGAGATCATCTCACCCACGTGTTTGTGGCAGTCGAGATATCTACCAAAGAAAGCAGATGAAAACAAGTATAAAGAGAAGAGATAAAGAACGGTGAAGATGAAAGAGAGCGTTGAGGACATTAAATGCGAAATCAGACTAGTCAAACTAGTGGAAGACCAAGTAGATATGTAACGTGTCAAAGAGGGATACGATAACTCGGAGTCTGGTTTTTCCCACTGTTCGAGATAAAGCGTAAAAGAGCAAAAGTCAGTCGGTTGGATGAGCGAGATGCTCGGGTTCATGTCCGAGATCGAAGATAAAAGGCTACTCGATATCTGGGCCATCCGAGATAGGACTTGGGCTATAAAAGGAGGTCATTTTTTCACATTCAAGAAAGCCAAAAATTGAGAGAGAAAAGACCTAGTAAGATAAAAGAGATATTTGAGTGAGATAAACCATATTAGCAAGATCATTTGAGAGATAAGTTTGTTCTTACTTGTAACCAAACAAAACTCAATCTTGTATTCTACTCAACCAATATTACAATTCCGTGAGTGTTGGTTTCATTAACAACCTAACCACGTAAAAACCTTGAGTGTCTTTCAGATTTACACTTTATTTATATGCCTTTTTTACATCCGTATTACAATATTTAGCTCTACACATCTTAGGTAGTAGGAATTTGTGCTACTACAGAAGGAGTACAAATTAATTGCACAATATGGATCTCTGTGGCCAAGATATGTGCATATATACTTATCTAGTGAAATCGAGCATCACACAATAATATCACAGATTTGGTTTCAAAATCTTTATGCATTAATATAAAAAGCTAGAAAGAAAAGAAGTTAATAGCATGTTTGGATAGCATATGAGAAGTTGTTTTTTAACTTCTAGAAGTAGAAAATCCAGAAATCAGTTTAAGTATCGAATTTTAAAACGACTTTCATAAATTAAAAAATTAACTTTTTATGAAACAAAATAGTTTTCTTCTAACTTCTGTTCCCGGAGAAGCAGAAACACTTTTAATTCTGGTATCCAAACGCGCTAAGTGTTCCAAAAAGGAAAAGAAGCTGAGTACACCGTACCAGACGGTTTTAGGAGGGTACTGTCCTAGTGTGGAATAAATTTGGCTTTTCCACCCATTAAAAATGTTTTTGACCATTTAATTAGACAATAATCGTATTCGTACACACTGCACAAGGAATTATATAAAAGGGTCAATGAGGAGAAATCTACACCAAGCTAATGCACACCATCAGATTCCTTACTAAAGTTTAATTTCCTTTAAATCTAATTATTAAATGAGTTAAATTTAAAATTCTGATTTACCCAATCAATTTGATTTTTATTAGATGCCCCCCTGAGCATAATTAAAGGCTCTTCTTGCTTATCATGTTACTAGTATTTCATTTCCACCATACGAATTGAGCTTCGTTTGAAAGCATATAAATGAAAACAACGGAAAAGAATATAACAAAATAATGATAAATATTAATTTGTTTTATATAAATTTTAGTAATTTCCTATACAATTTAATACATATAGTTAAAAGAATTTGAATATAAAAAAAATTTGGAATATTGGCCAACTAAATAAAATAAAAAAAAAATGATAAGCGAAAAGGTCATGATAATATTATTTTATTTATATTTCTTATTTTAAGAACTACTATTTCATTTAAACATCGTCTAATTTCCCACTACCACTAGCTAAAAGTCCTTGTTTCTCCCCCACTCTTTTATAAAACCGCCCAAAATCCCTAACAAACTCCTCCAACCCAACCCAACCCAACAAAAACTTCCATCCTTCTTATTTCATGATCATGATGATGATCTCCCTCTTCCTCTGACATACGCCTTTCTTTCTTCTCCCATGGCATCAAAACCAAACGGAAATCCAATTACCGGAATGACTACCGACCGAGAACACGACGGCGGAGCCTTATTCGTATTGGAATCCAAAGGTAAGCAACATAATCGATGTCTCGATCATTTTCATTCATTTCCGTTTTATGTTCATTTTTGATTTTTTTTGGGTGATAATTAAGGGAATTGGTGGCATGCGGGATTTCATCTAACGACGGCGATCGTCGGACCGACGATATTAGCATTGCCGTACGTGTTCAGAGGATTAGGATGGATATTAGGATTCATTTGCTTGACGGTAATGGGTGTTGTAACGTTCTATTCATATTATCTCATGTCTAAAGTTCTTGAGCTATGTGAAAATCAAGGTCGCCGGCATATCAGATTCCGTGAGCTTGCTTCTGACGTTCTAGGTAATATTGATTGTCAACTTCTACCACTTGTATTTGTTTGTTTGAATGGTTAGTTCTAACTTGCGCATAATAAGTTTGTTAGTTTGAATGGTGTCCTTATCATACGCGGAATTTTCTGGAATTCTGTTTTGGACTCTCTATATTTAACTATCCATCTTTTATTGGGGGAGGAGGGGCTCATGGATGCTTTAGCTAAACCTTAATATCTTTCGTGGATGTCACGATAATATCGTGGTAAAATCATTGTGTGATAATCACGACTTGTTCGGCACCAAGTTTTTATATTAATAAAAAAAAAAAGAAAAAAACTAGATTCCTTTTAATGTCACTTATTTTGTGTTATGGGCACCTCCAAATTTCAATGAACATGTCACCGCATAGACATTTTCATTTGAGCTTCATTTGTATCGTGCAAACAAGTCGTATCCTTACGACTAACGTACAATTGGATTTGTTATTTGAAGTCAATAGTTTGAGTCTAGCCTAGTTTTAAGACAAAAAAAAATGATTTAGGGAGATCATAAATGCAGTACCTACAGACAGAGTTAATAGTGATCCAGCAACTACAATGCATTCAATTGTGAAGGGATAGCCATATATGAGTCTTTAAGTTGGCCTCCCCATTACTAGGGGGAATTGAGTCCAGTGAGTAGTACTACATCCCATATTCCCAACTTTACACCCTATTTATGAGTGGGCGCATCGTTTAAGATGGTGCTTTATTTGACTGAGCATATGGTTTGAACGTGGACAGCTTAAGAAAATTGTGCTCTTCATTATGGCACCCACACTTTTTGTTTAGTTAAGTCAACTTTTGTTTCATTTTCGCATTCATATTCTATATGTTGTTTTGGCAAGTGGAGGAAAGTCTCCTCCTCTGGACCAGTAATCAGAGATTAGACAATAATTTTATAGTTTAAATTACTATAATATATGGCATGAGGGAAAGATACAGTATAACATGATTAATATACGAGGTTGGCCCAGGTAAAAATAAAAATAAAATGGAAGTGTCTTTTTTTATGGGACCGATGGAATAAATCAATACAATGGGTTTTGACATGGTATGTTTTTTTTTTAGGTTCTGGAGGTATGTTTTATTTTGTGATATTTATTCAAACTGCTATAAACACTGGGATAACTGTTGGAACAATCTTGCTGTCAGCTGATTCTATCAAGGTAAATTTATAATTCTCAAAGATGTCGAAACAATAACATGAAAAAAAAATCCCCGTTACTCTCGGCTTAAAAACATTGGAACTTTTGTGACCTAGTGGTGTAATTAATGGCATTATTAGTTACATCTTATTTTATTATTACAGTGTCTGTTATTAATGGAACTTGCAGATTTTGTACTCAAATTTAGTTCCGGATGGGCCATTGAAGTTATATCATTTCATAATGATGGTTACTTTTGTGATGATACTTCTTTCACAACTTCCTTCTTTCCATTCACTTCGTTACATCAATTTTGGTTCTCTTCTCCTCAGTTTGGGGTATACTTCTCTTGTTGTTGGTGCTTGTATTCATGCAGGTTAGCCCCATTTCTTTGTACCCTATCCATTTCATTACGCCTAATGGGCCAAAGTCACTTACATTGAAAGCTAATGGTTATATGTTGCAGGGTCCTCCAAAACTGCACCTCCGAAGGATTACTCATTGAACCCAAAGCAAACAACTAGAGCATTTGATGCCTTCACCTCCATATCCATCATCGCTGCGATTTTCGGAAATGGAATATTTCCAGAGATACAAGTATACATACTACCATTTCGAGGAAAAAAACATGCATGAATATCATATCAATGCAGTACATAAAGTTCCTTCTATTCTCAATCTTTTCGACTTTTAATGTATTTATGGTTTGGTTGGTGCAGGCAACAATGGCACCACCAGCAACAGGAAAGATGGTGAAAGGTCTATTAATGTGTTACACTGTCATAGTCCTTACTTTCTATTCAGCTTCTGTGTCTGGATACTGGGCCTTTGGAAGTCAGTCTGCTTCCAACGTTCTCAAGAACTTGTTACCAGATGATGGACCTGCTTTAGCTCCTACATGGGTGATGGGGCTTATCGTTATATTCGTTATCCTTCAACTCCTCGCAATCGGCCTGGTACGTATCCGCTATTTGTAAGTTGTGGAGTTCATTCCTAGCGACCTTACCATCTCTACGCAGATGACAATTATCGTGGGTTCATTCCACTGCTAATCATTTGTGTTTTGGATGCAAAACAGGTGTATTCACAAGTTGCATATGAGATTATGGAGACGCAATCAGCAAATGTTAAAGAAGGGATGTACTCAAAGAGAAACCTAATACCTAGGTTACTACTAAGATCATTGTACATGATAGTCTGTGCGTTTTTCGCGGCAATGCTACCGTTCTTCGGAGATATCAATGGTATAGTCGGCGCAATCGGATTCATCCCATTAGATTTTATACTTCCAATGTTGTTGTATAATATGACTCACAAACCAAGAAAATCATCTTTAACATATTGGATAAACATTAGTATTATGGTTGTATTTACTGGAGCAGGTATCATGGGTACTTTCTCTTCTGTAAGAAAATTGGTTCTTGATGCCAACAGGTTTAAGCTCTTCAGTAGTGATGTAGTCGATTAAGATATAATAATGTAATACATTTGTACTTGATGCTCATGAAAGAAATCTTACACGTCAATTTACACGGAGATGATCCAAAACACTTTTGGTGAGAGCAAGTCCAGTGAGACTTGTTAAATTTGATCATTTGATGGTCCACGTGGATGGAAAAACTCTGTCACAATGGGATTAAGAGTTTATTGCCTTATCGGGTAAGTTAAACCGATCGTATAAGGTTGGGATGTTGAATTTGAAACTACGACGGTTATATTCTAACGTCCATAAAACGACTATATTTTTACACCTATAAATTAAACTCCTTTCAAACATCTAGCTCACCATCAAAATTCACTTTTCTCTATAATTTTTCTTTTTTAAAAATTCTTATAATTCTTATTCTACTTTTCTAAATTTCTCAATAGAAATGTCTCAATCTCAAACCTTTAGCCGACAAAAAAAAATCAAAAATCTCCCAAAAATAAACCCAATATTCCTCTACCCAAGGCTGAATCAAGTTCGTATGAAGAGAATAATCCCACACTACTTTCCGGTCAAGGACTAGTCAGAGCTCAAGGTCACTTGTCTATAAAAATTTAGCGAGATATCTCTGCTCAAAAACCAAGAGGTGGGTGGTACGAAGTTAAAAAAGTAAATGAAGACCTACCTAATGGTACTAAAGTTAGTGTCGATAAATTTTCTTGGAATACTTTTTACCATATTGATGCGAAGAAACATCAAAACAAAATGTTGTTTGTATTGGTGGAACGTTGGTGGTATAATACGCACACGTTTTATTTTGAAGACTTTAAAATAGAATATTTTAAATATTTTGATATATAGTTTACATGCAATCAATACGGATATGTAAACAAAATTAAGAATGTTAATGTTTTTATAGGAATAACACCATTAAATTTGCTCTTCACAATTGGGATATATACCTTGTAGTTTGGGAGATGATATATAATTTGACCAACAAGGTTGGCCGACAAAAAAAAGATATAAAGATGAAGTTCTGCATATTTTGGCCTAACAAGAGATATGAAGCACAAGAACTTAAGAAGTGGTGGAATTCCTAATGCCGGTTTAAAGGCATTTGAAATCGAAAAATGTGCCCATGATGGCCTTGAAGCGGAGACAAAAATTGCTAAGGTATTTATTTTATGATTATTTGGTGCGTGTTTGTTCCCCAACCCAAACACTAGTATACAAGTAGGATCGCTAGAGGCATTTTGAGAAATGATGGTTTCTACCACTTATGATCGGGTTCCGCTATCTTAGCTGAGTTGTACATTGGCCTTGATGTCGCATCATTAGGTTCCACAAACATCGATGATCTATGTGGAATTATTGAGGTAAATATAACAATACATACGCTTTGTTTATATATTTATTTAATTTTTTTGACCAAGTAACTAATTATATGATATTACTTTCATATTTGATGGTATATTTTTGTATGGTCTACCTAATCTTAAAAACTACGACAAGGAATATTTCTTGATTATAATAAGGTATGATGGCAGTAATTGGGATGCACATTGAAACACTTCAGAGCATAATAATTTATATCCGTGGAGATATTAACACATCATTAAAAGAAAATATTCTGTTGTTTGGATGTCGCATGAGAAATATGAAGAGAAGCCGTGAGGATATAATAACGGTCAGAAACTTTTCACTCCAATGACTTGTGTTATACAGTCCTGTCATGAACCTCAGTGTTTATTACTTTGAGGAAAGATATGCTAGACAGTTTGGTGAAGTTGGAAAGCCAAGAAAACCTCCATCTTGTTCCACTGTCCTTGGACCAGAGTACACAAGACTGAAGAGCAAAAGATGGAAAATGTACGAAACCTTATTAACCCCTTGCGACAAAGATGAATACGACAAATGCTTCAAATAGGTTATACAACCGGTAATTGGTCAAGAAGTTATTCATGTTTATGGGCTGGATCTTGCCGCAATCGGTTAAGCATTATCGAAAATTCCATTACCAACACATCCGCCACCGGTGAATCCATCGTACGCCACTTATCCTTCAAGATGAGCTTTTGCTTCTTCATCAACAGGGTCTGATTTTCCAGAATTGAGATGGAAGGTAGAATCTTTTGCTCCATAGGGAATATATTGGCAAGTCATGAACATCTGGTAGAACAATTGAATCAAATGGAATTAAGAGATTTGGAAAATAGGCGTCGGTACTAACATGAGATACACAAAATGAGAGAGAGCATTAGTTTTAGTCCTAATTTTTTAATCCGTACCGGAAATCCATCCCAGGATATAATGCATGACTCACAACCCAATATTCTATAAGGAGAAAGGCTATCATCCAGTGCAAGAATTTCAACAATATCGTCAAGACATTCAACAAAGTTCTCGAAGTTACTAAGATTACAGAAGATCATTTGATTCTGAATTGAAGGATCTCAAGATGGAAGATTACATAAATGGTCTGGAAGGTATAATTAAGGTGACGAATCTCAAGCTGGAGAATCATATCAAGGGTTAGAGAGTATTATGCAGGGGCACATATAACATGAGTTATAATAAGACCGAGTAGTTATAATTATGCTTATGTATACAAAAAGAGATTAATTTATTGTTTGTAACTGAAATTGAAATTAAATATATATATCGTTACGATAAATTAGAACTAATCTATTTTATAAAGAAAATACTATTAAATTTAAATTACATTTGATTTAAATTTATAACAACTCCATTAATGTTTTGATCGAGTAGTACGCAGTGGAGGAACGTGCAACACAAAAGGGTTATTGAATTTATCCATCTACTTAAAAGATATCGAAATGAGCTTCGTAACGGAAATTTGATCATTTCCATCTTCGTCATGCTTCGAGAGATCTAACCACAACTTCAACATCAGTTTTACCCCTAATTCGAAATCGATTGACATTAGTGGTTAAAGCCTTAAATTTTTTAACTTCATTACTTATTTTTACATATCGACAGAACAACTGAGATCTATCACGGTTATTTGGGTTACCGGTTGTAATGCAGAAGTTTTCGTGATTAGAGTGAGATTAAGATTAGAAAAAAAATGAACTGAAATTAGAAGAAATTTGATAGAATTTATATTGTAAAATGTGTGATTTTGAAATGAGAAAGAGTTAAATTTATAAACGATCAAATTAGAGTCGTGGATCAACTAGCCGTTGTCGGCTTAGTATTGACGGAACGGCCAAGCTTAATTCGATCGGTTCAACTTGAGATGGAATGGGCAAATACTCCATGGGGTGGCAATGAGCTAATTTGCCCAGCCCAGTGTCCTTGCTCTTAGAGCTTCCACAATCATGAAGCTATAAATCATATTTGGGAAAAATAGAGTCGTAGTCTAGGGTGCTAGAAGTGTTAAAAGTTATAAATGCTATAACAAGTAGCCAAATTTGGCTACCCAGTATGGCAATTGCCAAATTTAACTAGACGGAGGTTTGAAATGCGTTTGGAGCTAAACGTATATATTAAGTGCGTCTGAAAATCGAACGCAATTGCTAGTTACGTCTGTATCTCAAAAGTAAATATAACGTCTGTTTATTGTGTTTGTATCTCAAAAGTAAATATAAAGTCCATTTGTTTCAATCAGACGCAATTAATAATTTCGTCTGATACCAAATATTGATAACGTATTAGTTTAGCTTTGATGATTAAAACTGTGCCACAGTTATCGTTAAAAGTCAAATTTAATTTAGTTTTTATAATTTTTAACACTCGATGACTGTGGAAGCTCTTAGTTGTGAAAAGTTTAATCAACACCCACTTTTATCCTTTTTAATAAAAGCACCCAAATCTCCGATTACTTCCTACACACAACCAAAATTTCCTCCGTTCATGGCCATCGCCTCCACTTCTTCTGATACTCTTCTTTCTTCTCTAATCCCACCAAAACCAAACGGAAATCCAATTAACGGAACGACTCGTAATCGCAAACACGATGGTGGAGCAGTATTCGTATTGGAATCCGAAGGTAATAATATTCATCATACTAAACTAAACTGAACTTATCACTATGTTTTCTTTGATTTTTGTTTTGATTTTGTGTTTCATTTTTGATAAAATACAGGGGACTGGTGGCATGCTGGATTTCATCTAACAACGGCGATTGTCGGACCGTCAATATTAGCGTTGCCATACGTGTACAGAGGATTAGGATGGATATTAGGATTCATTTGCTTGACGGTAATGGGTGTTGTAACATTCTATTCATATTATCTCATGTC
>JAJJMC010014561.1:116685-151042 GCA_023531435.1 Papaver californicum | reverse complement strand
GAGAAAAATGTTAAGGTTCCGGGAATCCGTTGTAGGTCAGAGTTTAACTGTGTTCGTCACATAGGGTCTCAATTTTACTCATGTACAATATCAAATCTAGCTATTAATACACGGAAGATTTTTAATTAAGCATTAAAGAAAGAATTTTCGAAAAGAATTGTTTGTCCTCAACCTAAGGTAGAATCTCGAAAGTACTAAGTATACGGGGCATAAAAAGTCAAAGATTATTCATAAAACGATTTAATACAAGGTTTCAACGAGTCCTCCTACTAACCAAACAATGATCTATACGTGGCATAGAACATGCAAAATTATCGAGAAGGTAAAACGCTGAGAGAGGGACAAATTAATAATATTTAGTTCATACAGTTAAAAACCCTAGTTTCGAAACACAAATAAAAATCATCTCTACAAGTTCATCCTTTCGCCCTAACAAGGGAATTAGCCCAACATGGCTTTCACAAAAGCCATACAAATTAATAATAAAATAAATACAAACTAACCCTTGTTCCAGCTTCTCTAATTTTCTGCCCATAAAGCTTCTGTATCCGGAGGTATTTTCTTCTCGGTGAAAAGTTGTTCTTTTAAAATTGTATCTGGTTTCCCTTCATATAGGCTTTGGTAACCTCCTTGATCCTCATCCAATTAGGAAACCTAGTCTCATTAAACTTTTCCACTTCCTTTTGATTCTTGTCCAATTAGGAGACTTAACCTCCTCAAAAACCAACAAAACCCCTAATTTTCACGTCAAATGCGAGTCCAAAACGCTTCCCTTATTTCTCTTCCCGCGCAGGCCCAATAAGGCCCAACAGATACCAAATTCAAGTTGGTTTCACGGTTTTGCTCATAACTTCTTCATACGAACACAGAATGACCTCATTCTTTTTGCATTGAATTCGTAATTTAATTTTCTACAAGATGGAGGGTAGAAATCCTGGACTAGACTGAGTTCCACTGGGTCTTTAGAAATTCTTCTCTTGTAAAGCTCCATTTTCACTTGTTTCAGAGATGTAACCTAATAAAACACAAAAACTAGAAAAGTAATACTAAAACACGGTAATTCATACAAAATATAGCAAATAAGTATAAGGAAATGATACTCAAAATGTATAAATTATGTATTTATCACACTGGTGTAGTGGAAGGTCATATATCAGGCAATCAAGAGAGAATTCGGTATACCAAGCTAAGAGGTGGATTAACTGAATTTCATATCGTGTATGAGTGACTCCCTGAGGCAGTTAAAGAAAGAGTCCGCAGATATCCATGTCATCGTTTATATTTGTTAAACCCTAAGAACCATAGGGTAGTTGTTTTTCAAGTAATATTAAAACGTTGGTGGAAGACTATAAATACTTTCTATTTTAAGGATTTCGAATGCGGTAAGTTTATTTTTTCTCTAATTAATTTTACTGTATTTTTATTTTTGGTATTATATATGCAAACTTTAGATTATGCAAACATTAGATTGATGTAAACTTTAGATTATACAAACTTTAGGATTTAGAGCCGAAAATTAATTTCAAAATGTTGTTTGTAAGAGTTACACCGTTAGATATTTATATTATGACGGAAATACTATGCGAGGGAGATATGGTTCCATATGACCAACAAAAGTGGCAAGGACAAAATAGATGGAAACAACGCCTTATATTGTACTGTAATGATGACGAAGGAAATGATACCCACAAAATTATCCACGCTGGTGGAATCAGAGTCTCTAGGTTGAAAGCTTTTTTAAAACGCTATGCAGAGAAAGTGAAAGACCATCCTGAAGAAGAGAAAGTTGAGCACTATGTTGAGCTCGCAAGAGTGTTTGTGTTATACGTGATAAGACAATGTTTTTTTCCAAATTATAGCTCAGTGACACCTTTTGGTTTTCTCGAAGCGTTTGAGGACTTAGAGTTAGCTCCAGGGTATAACTGGTGGTCTGCACTGTTATCTTCAATCTACATCGACCTCGGGAATTCTACGAGCGCCAAACCAAGTTTGAATTGTTTTTGGAGAATCTTGGAGGTAAATAGCTAATTAGTTTATAATTTTCTTATAAAATTATAAATGTTACATTTACTAACTAATTAAATTTTCCAATATTTTCACAGTATTAGTGGTATACTTATTTCCATGTTGGTGAACCTGCTCGTATACAACAAGCCGTTGTTTTTCCAATTATAGAAAAATACCGGTCTGCCAACTGGTTCCCACTTCATCCAGATGACGGTCAACACTCTGAGCTGGTTAACAGGATTCAACAAACAATCAGAACAAGGCAAAACCTTATTGCTATGCCGTATGTGGATCATCCACATTACCACACTGAAGCTGCTCAAAGGATGCTAAAGTTGAGTTTACATCGATCGGTGTTTTACAGTGCTGAATTCGGGAAAGGTGTTTGGTACTTTGGGGAAAGACTCATTCTACAACTTCAGGGAAGAATGGTAAGAGTTATCAACCCACTTCCAAGCGGGGAGATTTCCTTAGAGGATTACCGTTTGTCGTTGCAAAATGCTTAAGAATTGGCTCATGCTAATGACTTGGTTGAGGACCCTGTTGACGATCGTGATTATATCAGTTGGTTAGAAAAGATTAGCAAGCCTAACATTCAAATGGATCCGCAACATGTAGTGGTTATGGATGTGCCATCTCTAGGTAGATTGTCACTTGATTCCGCGTTTTTTCTATCCCAACCTCCACCAGCTTCTTCGTCATCTACCTTTGTTTATGCTAGTGGCCAGGGAGGTTCATCTTCTTCGTCAGCTATGCCACCGTTTGACTGAGAGGTTCCGAATATCAATCTACAAGGGGAGCGTATAAATGTACCAGTGATTTCTCAATCTATGGATTAGACGTATCCGTATTGGGGGTACAAGCTACGGAAACAGCAGTTGCGGGAAAGGTTAAACGATTATGATTGGCGATCACATCAAATGGAGAGACATTACATGGGGCTCATGGAACAAATGAAAAACATATTAAGTCTTGATATTCCAGATGGATCCAGTCCATTTCAAGCAAGTCATCAGAATGAACAAAGTCAACAAAGTCAAGCAAGTCATAGAAACAAAGGCAGTCGTAGAAGCAGTCAAAGAAGTGATGCCACACCAGAGGAGAACGTGCAAGAAACTTATATGACACCTGAGTCCGGAAAAATGGATTTGACGACTCCAGAGGGTAATCAATTATTTGCGAATCTTTATACCCCGATTCCAAGAGTAGGAGGCTTCACTCGGTATACCCCGGTTCGAGACGTTAGGGCATCCACTTCTCAGCTTCCTTCAGTTCCTTACCCTGGTTATGGAGATGACACTCAACCTCCTGATGCTACTCAAGCTTCTATATCATCCATGTTAGCATAAGGAAACTACCCTTCAAATGAAAGCTGGATCTTTGGTCAACCAGGAAATAATATGTAATTTTAATTGAATCAAAAATATGTAATTTTGATTTTTATGTATTGAATCAAAAACTAGTCTGTTTTAATTTAATTATTAATGAATTTAAATGTGTGAATGTTAAGAGAAATCTCCATTTGGTCAAAAGTAGGAAATAATTTGAGTTAATTTGATTGCAAGTTTAATTAATAATTTGATTCAACTAACTTAAATACTAATCTCCATTACATTAATTTACTACTATACTACGCTCTTTTACAAGATATAAACTAGGGCAGTAAAAACTTAAACACTTTAGTAAAAATCTCTGACAATCTTGGGCCTCCTGTTTATCTTCATTTGACGTATCTTCCATTCAATGCGCTCCTGAGAAGATTTTTCCTTATTTTTGTGAGAAGCACTACTAACTTTCAAATTTTCTTTACCCTCATTTTTCTTGCCTTGAACTTTTTTTTTCTTTTCGGTGCGACTTTTTCAACATTTAAAACCCGAAGACCTCTTTTTTCATTCTCAATTTTCTTATAACCATCACATATCTTACTAACAACGGCTTCAAGTATGACTCCAGAAAAATCTAGTTGTGTTGCCAAATCAAGATTTGTAATTTGTGCCATTTGGAAAATCTTTTTATAGAAAATAATTTATAGTAGCAAGTAGAGAAAGTAGGAAAAAAAATTTGTAAGAATTTTGGTGTAAAAACTTGATTTGAAAATGGTGAATTTATAGGCGGGAAAGAGTTATCCGTTGACGACATAGTCTTCGCCGAGCGACAAAGAATATGCGGCGTAATGCATCTCCTCAAATCAGAGCATTTGAGAGGTGAATTTGATCATTTGCTACCTCCATAGTGGCCGTTTTTGACCAAATATGATCATTTGCTACCTCCATAGGACTTGGCCTAAGTGGATGGACGGGGAATCCATGAACACTCAATTCGAACATCTACCTTAGGAACTAGGAATGTCGGTATGACATGAAGGGTTAGGGAAGAACGAGAATTCCACTGAATGTACAAAATTTGGTTCCGCTCCTTGTTCGGATTGAAGAACGCGGAAGCGACCTACCAATACTTGGTGTACGACATGTTCAAAAATTTTATTGGAAAAACAATGGATGTAGTTGTAACTTCAAAAAATCTCCAACCCCATGTAATTATACTGCCAACACCAGGTATGGGTCATCTTATCCCACTCACTGAGTTAGCTAAGCGGCTCGTTTCTCGTCACGGTTTTACAGTTACGTTCACGATTCCAACTGAAACCGATTCTCCTTCTAAAGCTCAGAAACTGGTTCTTGACTCTCTTCCTGGTTCTATTGATTATATGTTCTTATCTCCTGTTGATTTGAGTGATTTACCTAGTGATGCTAAGATTGAAACTCGGATTGCTCACACGGTAGCTCGTTCTCTTTCTTCACTTTCTGACTCGTTCAGACTCATTACTTCAACTCACCGAGTTGTTTCCTTTGTTGTTGATCTTTTTGGTACTGATGCTTTTGATGTTGCCAAGGAGTTCAATGTCAAACCATACGTTTTCTTTCCATCAACAGCTATGGGTTTGTCTTTGTTTTTCCAGTTGCCTAAATTGGATCAAGATTACACTTGTGAGTACAGAGATGTCACAGAACCGATTCGAATACCGGGGTGTGTGCCTCTCGACGGGATCGACCTTTTCGACCCGGCGCAGGATAGGAAAACCGAGGCCTATAAATGGGTGTTACACCATGCCGAAAGGTACAAACTTGCTGAGGGTATTATGGTAAATAGTTTTAACGAGCTCGAACAGGGTCCAATTAAGGCGTTGAAGGGGGCCGAATGGGTTAATCATCCGCCGGTGTACCCTGTCGGACCGCTTATCCGAACAGGTGACAGCGACACTGTATCGGATCCGTCGGGTTGTTTGAAGTGGTTGGATGATCAGCCACTTGGCTCCGTTCTATTCGTCTCTTTCGGAAGCGGTGGAACACTTTCCAGTGAGCAACTGACTGAATTGGCTCTAGGGCTAGAAATGAGTGAGCAAAGGTTTTTGTGGGTTGCAAGAAGTCCTAGTGACAAGGCTGCAAATGCGACATACTTTAATCCCCAAAGTATCAAGGACCCTTTTGACTTCTTGCCAAAAGGGTTCATAGAGAGAACCAAAAGGCTAGGCTTGGTAGTTTCTTCATGGGCACCTCAAGTTCAAGTCCTTAGCCATGTCTCAACTGGTGGGTTCTTAACGCACTGTGGGTGGAATTCAACCCTCGAAAGTGTCGTACATGGTGTCCCTTTAATTGCGTGGCCACTCTTTGCAGAACAAAAAATGAATGCAGTGATGCTTACAGAGGATTTGAAGGTTGCATTAAGGCCGAAGGCGAACAAACAAGGGATTATAGGTCGCGGAGAGATCTCTAGGGTTGTCAAGGGACTCATGGAAGGAGAAGAAGGGAAGAGACTTCGATTTAAGATGAGAGATCTAAAAGATGCTTCTGCCAGAGTGTTAGCAGAAAATGGGTCTTCGTCTACGGCTCTTGTTGAGGTGGTAAACATGTGGAAAAATTGTATGACAACGTAAAATCTCTTTATTTTTGATCGGTAAAAAAATATGATACTGATAAATTTTAAGCTCAAGTCACTGATATTATCATCCAACGAATTTATCATTGTATTATAGTGATATAAACGATATTTATATATTTTTTCCTTGTTTGAATGCAATGCCTATGTGCTTGTGTACAGTGAATCGGCCCATTTGGGATCGTTTTTATATATAATCTAATCTTCTTTTACTATCCAAATAGTATTTTCTTTTTGTGAGCTATGCGAAAAGGAGAAAACAAATGGAATCAAATGATGGATTTGAAGAAGTTGAGGTTAAAATCTAAGGGATGAAAAAGGGGAAATCTTAGTGAAGAATATTGACACTTACAATGAAATGATTGGAGCTATGGATTGTGGGTGTGGTGTAGGGTAACTATGTCACTTGTGTCAATAATGGTCACTAATAAAATGTTACATTACTACCAAATAATTTTCTATAAAGTGCTCAAACACTACCTTTTTGACAAAAGATTAAAAGGAAAATCACTACTTTTAAAAATTGGTTCTCCAAAAGGAGGATTATTTGTTACCCGCATCTAAACTCAACTCAAGTTAACTGATGTGATTTTATATAGTGGTAAAAAGAGGTTCGATTCTCGAACTTGTGAAGGTAATGATTTTAGAAAATATTAAACTTAATCTAAACTAATAAAAATCAGGAAAATAAACTAGAGAATATTTTTAGAAAATATGGAGAAAACTAGGAATCAGGGTTCAGTTATTTCTAACAATTTATGTGATTAATCATGTAATTCTTTTCAATAAATTAAGCTCAAATATTGCCAAAAATATGTTTCCTAAAAGAATAATTGTAAATCCTAAGCATGGGACATCAAGAGTAATTAACTAAGCATGACCCATCAAAAGAGAACACAACTATTTAATAAAAACCATTTTTTTCTAATTTAAATCCATGCAAATAATAATAAAAGAATTATAAATAATTAATTAAAAATAGACTTACCACAAAAAATTGAGAGAAAAACCTCCTCCATCATCCCAGTAAATAGACTTAGCTCATGGTGAAGAAAACTTGCTCAAAAGATCTTTTCATTGCTCAAAATATTGATTACAAGGTTGAATAATAGGGTAACAGCTGAACAGCTACTTATATAAACGTTACAGAACTTGGTTCAGCCGTTTCAAAAGAAAATAAGCAACAGAGAAGAAACAGTTGAAGCAGCTCAATATACGACAGTTCCAGGTTAGTGAACGACAGTTCCAGCGTTAGTGAACGACAGTTCGCTGGAGCTGTTTGTTCTTCACCTCCTTCTTCCCTATATGCAGCAGCAGAAAAGATAGTTTTCTGTAAACTTTTCCGGCGATTCTCCCCCCTGATTTACTTGGCTTTTCTTGGTATTTATAGGCTCTCCTAACCCTAGGGACTTCCCTTAATTGATAAGGACTCAAATAAGAGTCCCAATCAAACTCAAATTCTTGTTTCAAACAAACAGCGGCGTGATTTTTCTTCTCCGGCTACAACTCGGATTTTGAGCACTTTTCTCGGCGTCAATCTCTATTTCTTCACGTGTTTGATATTGTTTTGATCTCTACTTGCTTTTGGGTTAGATTGAAATACCAAATATCCCAAAAATCACGTAAAAGAAATCACCAGCAACTTCATTTTGATAACCAAATAGGTTCCCGCCAAAACTGAATTTTTGAAACGTGAAAGGGGTGCCCCCAATCCAAAGTTTGGGTGCCTTTAACACTTGTCCCGGGTGCCTTTAACACTTTTTAAGCCAATTTTTCCACAAATCTTTATTCTTCAAATGTACCTACAAAAGCATAAAAACACGTAATATTTGCAAAATCGAATACTAACTTAATAGAAACTAAGGTGCAATCTAGACACTAAAATGTGTCTATCATTAACCTTAAAGTACTTGTAGAGATTGACTTTGTACGATCCTTGTACAAAATTTTAAAATAAAATACTTTCAATTTAGGCTAAGGTTAAAACATTATCAATACAATTTTTTAAAATATTAAATTTTTAATTAATACCGGTCACTCTGAAAGTGATACTCAGTCGGTAAACAGATTTTCTCGTAGGGTGTTTGGATAATTGTATGTATTATCCAAAGTTGCTTTTTAAATTCTAAAAGTAACAAAACCAGAAATTTGGATGAAAACAAATATAAATTTTTATGAAGTAAATTTTTTTAATCGTGACTTCTGAGATTGATTTTTGTTTCTAGAGAAGTAAAATCACGAAACAGATAAAGGTTAAAGCTATTTTTTTAACTTCTAAAAACAAAACAATATAAAAATTATATTGTCAATACAGTTTTAGAATGACCACTAGAGATAAAAGTAATTTTATTTTACTTATAACTTCTAAGATTGATTTCTATTTCTAATATCCAAACATCCATTTAAAATATTAGTAATTTTATGGTCCAGAATATAATATTAGTATACTGGTATTGATTTTGAAATGCACTACATTAAAATAATTAGTCGATGGATGGACTTTCTTGCTGGTTACACCAACTATAACATGATTGTTTAAACGTGCATTTCCATTTAAACATACAAGTCCAAAGAAACGAAAGCAGTATCTCACCAAGACCTCCACCCGTTTTCACTGTTGTCCACTACTCCATTTGAATAACTAAAAAAAGTTATCTCAAGGAGTAATTTTCTTGAAACAACAAATTTATAGAACTCCTTTGAATCTTAAGGCAAATCAGGAAATAGATTTCGGATCACAGAGCCAGATTTTAGATCACGGGGAAAATATCTCTTTTTCTTTTTTAATAAAATAAGGTTATAATTTTACAATTAATAACAATAGAAAAGAGTATACAAGAAAAACCAGAAAACCCTTCGGAATCCGTTACGTTCAGCTATATTTTCCCTCAAGGATGACCTTCCAATATGTGATTAACTGGACACGAAGAAAATGTTGATTTCAAGGTTTAAGTGGATTATGAGTAAGTCAAATTATTTGACCACCAAAAGCCCGTGCTAGACCTTAGTAAATTTGGTACCATGACAAAAGTTAAATAAAGTTGACGGAATTTAAAAGGAGGCGATATAGATTATAGACGATATATAGAGATTTGAAATCCTAAATAACTGGGATTACAAACTCTACCAACTTTAGCTTTTTTGGCTCGATAAAAATCTCTTAAGTTTTCCTTGATATTAGAGTAGTTAATATCATGTACCAACATCGTATCAAGTCGATATGACTACTTACCTATTTAAATATTATTTAAAAAATTATTTTTTAATTTTTGATAACAAAAAATCAGAAACTAGTAAAAGTATACCAGTTTTGATAATTTTTAAAAACAAAAGAGTTAACTTTTTATTTCTGGCTTCGGCTTGTAGTATCTAAACACCCTTTAAAGCTTGTTAAAAGAAAGAAAAAAAAAAAAAAGTCCTATGTAAATTACACTGATCTGCTGCCTGGCTACCACCACAATGTGGATGCCCTAAGAATACAAACATTTCATCCAAAACTCAACCACACAATTTTAATGGAAAATTGTGGGCGAAAATGCATCTTCAGCACACACAATTTAGATTGGACAGGAATCCTCCACCAGTGTTCCAGCAACAAATGTGGATGTGGATGAAACACACAACTTGTTCTTCTTCTTGTAGTAAAGTCGAAGCATCTCAATCTTTCTAGCTCTAACCTTCCCATGGACAAGGGGGGAATTAATGATGAACTCTCAATTTAGATACATTATCTAGTTGGGACTACATTCTCAGACTCACACCACACAAGTTTACATTACTATCAATGGTGGATTCTTTGCCACTAAATTTTATCATCTCTTTCTTTTTCATTAACAAACAATAATTCTGCTTTCACCTTCCATTAATGTTTCCACTTTATGTTGTTTCAAATGAGATATGACTTCAACACAATCACCATGTTTTTCTTCTTCTAGTGATCCAAGTAATTTGGTCTTCACCTGCGGAATTCCTTCATCCTTTGAATCCCATTGTGTGCACATTCAAATTAATTTGACAACTTCATTTTAACGTGTGTTAAAAATCATATCCCTTATTATATAACTGTTAAAAACAAATCAAAAGATGAGAATTGAAATGTCACGTATCACACAATTAAAAAGATTTGAATCCATATTTATAGTATCTTTTAATCTTATACTCACGGTTTCACATACTTGAGTCCACCATCAACCTCGTGGGCATCCTTTTATATCGGCACCTTAATTATTTTTGAGCTAAAAAAAAAACAAAAGAAAACATTGGATTGAGCACAAATAATTATGAAAATAAAGGGTGAAAAACATGCCTCCGCTATATCTAAGATTGGCCTGATATAATGGGCTGGAAAAGTAACAGACAGAGTAAACCTTCACCTTGTACCTGACTGCTAGCCCATATCAAGGCTTGGGCCTAATGTTTTAAACAGTGACTTGCCACCGTGGATGAATGTTGTACATACCGTTTTTGGTCTTAAGAACTTGGATGCACTCTCTTTGACGTAATCAATGTCTTTTATGCAATGAACCGAACGACCCAACCAATCTAGACCGAGAAAAACTTGAGTTGAACCACGCCGAGCGGAGATCAATGGCTTAGATAACGGTTTCAACATCCATAACCATTGATCTTCGGTATAGATGACGGCAGGGTCGTCCCTAACATTTTAGAACCTTGGGACGACTTTCAGAAATGGTCCATTTTCTAATTTTCTAATATATATATATGGGAAACATAAATTATAAATGAATAAACGATAATTAAATTAACCGAAAATTTCATTATGCATGCATATAAAAGTTTATTAGGAGTTCAAACATAATGTGAAGGATGATAGTCCCACATTGTTAATATCCCTATAATAAACTTAAAATATAATATGAAAGGGCCACTCCACTCATTGCCAATTGGTTTTGAGTTGGATGTCCGTAGACTTTAATATGGTATCAGAGCCAGACCCGTACGAGAGTAAGTCCAACGGTTACTGATAGACACATTTTAGTGTCTAATTTGCACCTTAATTTCTAGTGAGTTAGCATTCGATTTTGTGTCTATTACGTGTTTTATTGCTTTTGTAGGGACATTAGAAGAATAAAGATTTGTGGAAAAATTGGCTCAAAAAGTGTTCAAAACACCCGGGAAAATGGATCAAGGCACCCACACTTTGGATTAGGGCACCCTTGGATCGGGATGGGCTGGATCGGACCAACTCAGCGGATCAACTCGGCCCAGTCAACTCGGTCAAAGTCAGTTGACCGAGTCAAACCCAGTTGACCAGGTCAAAGCTTCATCGGCAAAACAGAACTCAAATCAAATCGCAATTTTGATGGGATTTCAGCAAATTGATAAGTACCCAATCTAATTGAAGGTTCGTATAATTGATTAGAAGCTCTAGAAGCCGAAGATAAGGGCTGGAGAATCATGAATTTGGACGGGAAAAGGAATATGTTTCGGTTTTGGATAACTAGTGATTTCTCGTCAAATCACCGAGTTCTAATGGGATTGGAACATCCTAGAAGACTCACAGGGCCTATATAAAGAGTTTACAATCCTCAGAATGAAGGTACGAAGCTCCAGAACCACTTTTGCAATTTTCCGATCAAGTTCCGACTACGGCCGGTCACTGCTGCTGCTCCCGGTGATCGGTGTTCTTCACCATCGCCGCTGAAGAAGAAGACAGTGCAACAGTTGTAACTGTTGCTGTTTCAAATCTGTCTGTCACCATTTCTTCTCTCTTTTGTTGCTTGAAACTGTGCTGTAACAGTTGAACCCTGTTCCTGTGACGTTTATATCCGTTGCTGTTTGGCTGTTGCACTATTATTTCATCTTGTAATCGATATTTTGAGCAATGAAATCAACTTTTGAGCAATCTTTTTCCACCATGAGCTAAGTCTATTTACTGGGATGATGGATAAGGTAATTTTCTCAATTTTATGTGATTTAATTATTTTCTAATAATTATTTATAATTCTTTTATCATTAAAATTGCATAGCTTTGAATAGTAAAAACGGTTTTCTTTCAACAGTTGTGCTTTTGCTTGATGGATTATGCTTAGTTAATTAATTTTGATAATCCATGCTTGTGATTTACCTCTGTTTGTTAGCATAACAAAACCAATTTTGGCAATTATTTGGGCTTCAATTAAATTAAAAAGAATTATCTGATTAATCACATAGGTTGTTAGAATTACCTGATTCCTGATTCCTGGTATTTTTAAAATTATTTAAAAATCATAGTTAAGTTATTTAGTCTTTTTCTTACTCCTGGAATTTTCTAGAGTTAGTTTAAATCATTATTTTCTAAAATCATCACCTTCACAAGTTCGAGAATCGAATCTTTATTTACCACTTTCTAAAACACATCAGTTACCCGTACATATAATGTTCACGTGTTAGAGGCCCACAGAGAGTGCCCTACACGTGAGGGGGCGTGTGAAGGATAATAGTCCCACATTGCTAATATCCCTATAATAAACTTAAAATATAATATGAAAGGGCCACTCCACTCATTGCCAATTGGTTTTGAGTTGGATGCCCGCAAACTTTAACACATAATTGAAATTTTAATTGGAAAAAATATTGTGTACATTGTAGAAAAAAATAGCGGCCAAAGGGCGCGCAATTTTTTCTAGCATTTTTAACTTTTTTATTGCTACAAAAATGTAACAAAACTACCACACGAATTGCAAAGTGTTTTAATAAAAGATAAAACTCAATAATTTGTTATAATTTGGATTTTATGATAACTTTGTAACTTGGTAAATTTTTAAAAGTCCAGAATTTTTATTCGTACTGTCCAGATGAACAAATTAAAAACCGTCTTCACTCATAGATGAACCTTAAAACCGGTCGCTACAAATCCTTGGAGGCTGGAGCCATTCACATCCCACTTTTTGTGAGTGGGTGGTTTTTAAATTATTTGGGTGAGTGGTACGTCTAGCAACACTGATAATTAATATTTTTTAAAAAAACAACTTAAATTATTAACCTATTATATACAAAAATGAAAAATTGAACAGAAAAAAGTTAAGAAGATAAACTTCAAGATTCAAGCAGATATAAAATATTCACGTTGCTTATCTACTTCGGTTCTTCCCTGCCTCTATTA
Organism: Papaver californicum; assembly: GCA_023531435.1. Taxonomy (NCBI): domain Eukaryota; kingdom Viridiplantae; phylum Streptophyta; class Magnoliopsida; order Ranunculales; family Papaveraceae; genus Papaver; species Papaver californicum. The sequence goes on along the minus strand of JAJJMC010014561.1, from coordinate 137,994 downwards.
AAGTCAAAAAACTAAATAGACAAACCTATTAACCTATCTATTAAAGAGTCGGCTAATAGATTCTTTTTTTTTAATAAAATTTTATACCTTTTTAATTTCCTATATAAAAAAGAAGAAGATATTTTTGAGCCCCTTCATCTTTTGAGCCTAAGGTGGTTGGCCCTATGCAAAACACGATCCTGGGTGATGGTTTTACTATAATTACCGATTGAACCGGGACGAGAAAAACGAGTAATATAAGCCATAGATTGAACTTAATCCTAACAATTGATCTTAGATATAGGTAAGGGTAACCCTAAAACTAAAAGTCTCTGACTCAGATTACTCAAAGTAACTCTCGCACTCGACCGGACTCACTTTTTCTTCTAGTGTTTTTCATCATAGAGACCATCACCACTCACTATCACAACTACCACCGCCACTCACACCACTATAATCATCACCTTATTTAGTTATTCCTCTTCTTCATTGTTTATTTTTTATTTCTTTTTCTTCTTCCCCATTTTCAAGAGCATCTTGTCACAAGGGTGCATCAAATGGCTAAATATATGGCTAAATCACCCTTGTGCACCACCTTGGCTAGCCCTTTGGCTAAATGGCTAGCCTTGCTTTCTAGAATTTCTTCCTTTTTCCTTTTCTTAGAATATTCTAGAATGGTGTAGATATGTGAGGATAAGGATGGAATCCTCTAGAATTCTATAGACATGTATAGAATACTCTAGAAGTAGATCTTAGCCATACACTTGTAAAGATCTAGAAAATGATCTAGAACATTCTTGGCATCCCCAACTAGTATAAATTGGGATGTCACCTTCATTTGTAAATCATCCAAGTTTGGGAGAGCAATACATACATACAACTTCCATTCAAACATTCATCCTTGTTCTTGAGTGTTCTAGAGTGTTCGTAAGTTGTTCTTGAGTTTCTTGTGAGTTTGATCTTGAGTAGTCACTTGAAGTTGTGTTAAACTTCATTAGGGAAGGCTTACTTATCTAATAAAGGAATTCTAGACAAGTGACGCACGAAAGAAAGTCAAGGCGAAGGACTGACCCCGTGACAACTGGTATCAGAGCTTTGGTTCACACTACTCTCGGTAAGATCTCTAACCATGTCTTCAGATGCTCAAAATACTGTTATTACTAACGTCGATGTTGAGAGGACTCAGAAGACAAAGAAACAACGGGATAGGTCAGTGGACCCCCGTATCGATGCTCGTGTTGGATCATTGGAAGAAAAGGTGTCTTCCACAATGGAGATAGTAGAAAAGATGAACATGGACTTTGGGGAAGCCATGAATCAACAAAATATTACCATAGATGACTTGGAGAAATCAATGGAAGTTTCCTTTGAGGATTATCGGAACGAGATGGGTCAGATAAATGCTTATGTGAAGATGCTATAAAACCAAATTGATGAGCTAAATACCCAGATCCGAGGATGCGCGGTTGGTGGACCATCCAGGGTAAAGGTGTCGGAACCAAAGGAATACGCCGGTTCAAGGGATGCTAAGGAGCTGGAGAATTTTCTGTGGAACATGGAGAGGTACTTCAGGGCCACGGGCCTTGATGATGAGCAAGAACGGGTCGACACTGCGACCATGTACCTGATTGAAGATGCACTACTGTGGTGGAGAAGAAAGTATGCAGAAATTGAGAGGGGAATCTGTTCCATCACTACTTGGGCAGAATTCAAGAGGGAAATTAAGGCCATGTTCTATCCAGAAAACGTTGAACACAAAGCCCGGGACAGACTTCAAAACTTGAAGTGTTCAGGTACCATTTCTGAATATGTCAAACAGTTTAATTCCATTATGTTAGACATATTAACAATGGCAGACGAGGACCTCTTCTACCACTTTAACCGTGGATTAACTCGTTGGGCTTCTATGGAGCTACAACGAAAAAGTGTTACTGACTTTTCCACCGCTTTGAGCACCGTTGAAAAACTTGATGACTTTCCAAACAAGCCTGATCAACTTTCCAAGAACAAGTCATCCAAGCCATTTCAACAAGGAAAGGGTGGAGGAGACAAGAAGAGCTATCATGACAGGCCACAGTCTAGCCGGGAAGGGTCCACGTCAAACTGTGGGTGGAAAGGCAAGCAAGATAACCGTACGAAGAAATGTTTCATTTGTGGAGGTGACCATCTTGCTTACAATTGCCCTAAGAAAAATATGCCCAACGTCTTGATTGCGGAGGAGAAGGCCGGAGACCCACACTTGGGAGCCGTTCGGTTGAGCGCAATCAAAAGCCATCCTAAGGCAAAGCATCCGGCACCGAAGGAGAATACCAATAAGGAACTTATGTATGTGGACATAAGTCTAAACGAGCAAAAGACCAAAGCCATGGTCGACTCGGGCGTAACGCACAACTTCATTTATAAGGGAGAAGCCGATAAATTGAAGTTGAAGGTCGAGGCAGACTCGAGCACTATAAGGGCAGTAAATTCAGCAGGCATACCAGTTCATGGAGCGGCCAAGGCGGTAGACATGAAGGTTGGTGCTTGGAGAGGGACTACTGACTTTATGGTAGTGCAGATGGACGATTTCAGAGTTATCCTTGGGATGAAATTCTTAGATCGTGCTAAAGTAGCGGTGGTGCATTGCCTCAGAGTAGTCAGTATCAGTGACGAAAAGTCCCCTTGTGTGATCCCAGCTACACGGACGAAGGAGACTTTCTCAAGTGCGTTGTCGGCTCTACAATTGAAGAAAGGAGTTCAGAAGGGAGAACCAACCTTTCTAGAAGCTATCATGGAGGAAAGTGAAGAACTGGACGAGGCATTCTGTTGGAGGTGCAAAAGGCTTTGCAGGAATACCAGGACGTGATGCTATCCGAGTTTCCCAAGAAACTACCACCTAAGAGGGAGGTGGATCATCAGATCGAGTTGCAACCTGGAGCAAAACCGCCCTCCATGGCCCCATATCGTATGACCCCGCCATAGTTGGAGGATTTGAAGAAGAAACTCAAGGAATTGTTGGATGTCGGCTACATCCAAACCTCTAAGGCCCCTTTTGAAGCCCCGGTGCTGTTTCAGAAGAAGAAGGATGGAATTCTTCGGATGTGCATTGACTACCGACACTTGAACAAGGTCACCGTGAAGAACAAGTATCCAATTCCAAGAGTTAAAGACTTGTTCGATCAATTGGGTAGTGCTCGATATTTCACAAATCTGGATTTGAGGTCGGGATACTATCAAGTTCGAATAGAAGAAGGGGACGAGCCGAAGACCACATGTGTTACGAGGTACGAAGCTTACGAATTTTTAGTTATGCCTTTTGGTCTAACCAATGCTCCTGCCATATTTTGCACTTTGATGAACAAGGTCTTCCACCCATATCTCGATCGGTTCGTAGTCGTGTACCTTGACGACATCGTCGTATATAAACACACTTTGGATGAGCACCTCAAACACTTGTGGATCGTGTTCCAAGTACTGAGGGAAAACTCTTTATATGTGAAGAAGGAGAAATGCTCATTCGCTCAGCCCAAAGCGTCCTTCCTTGGACATTGGATAGGTGATGGACAGATCTGGATGGAGGGAAAGAAGATCAAGACCATCAAGGAGTGAGAACTTCCTACCAAAGTGGCTCAGTTGCGGTCTTTCCTCGGACTTGCCAACTACTACCGGAGATTCATCGAGGGATACTCGAAGAGGGCAGCACCACTTACTGATTTTCTAAAGAAAGCTAGGAATTGGACGTGGAGTGAAGAATGCCAAGCCGCTTTCGATGATCTTAAGACCGCGGTTGTGAAAGAGCCAGTCTTAAGATTACCTGATCACACCAAGCCTTTTGAAGTTTATACTGATGCTTCCGACTTCGCTATTGGTGGAGTACTTATGCATGAAGGACACCCCTTATCCTTTGAGAGTTCGGAAGTTGAATGATGCAGAAAGGCGCTACACGGTGCAAGAGAAAGAGATGACCTGTCATACACTGTCTTCGGACATGGAGGCACTACCTTCTAGGGTCACACTTCATGGTCTTCACTGATAATATGGCTACTAGCTACTTCCAGACTCAGAAGAAGTTGTCTCCAAAGCAAGCAAAGTGGCAAGACTTTCTGGGCGAGTTCAATATGAAGTTCGAGTACAAGCCATGATGCACCAACTATGTTGCTGAGCATTGAGCCGAAAAGCAGAACTTGCCAGCCTTGCCTTGGAACGTGTAGCTGACATCACCAAATTGTCTGGCACCATTCCGGAGCGTGTACGGCTAGGCTTGGAACAAGACTCTTTTGCAAAGAGTCTCATTCATGCGGTGAATAAGGGGAAGACTCGTCGGTTCTGGTTGAAGGACGGTCTCTTATTCACACATGGGAACCGGATGTTCATACCTAGGTACCGGAACCTGAGGCGTGAACTAATGCACGAGTGTCATGACACCCGATGGGAAGGCCATCCTGGTCAGAGAAGGACATTAGCCTTGTTGGAAGTAAGTTATTACTAGCCAAAGATGGAGGACGACGTGGACGCTTATGTTCGAACGTTCCTAGTATGCTAGCAGGACAAGGTAGAATACAAGAAATCAAGAGGACTTCTAGAGCAATTACCGGTGCCAGATAGACCGTGGGAATGTTTATCAATGGACTTTATCTCTGCCTTACCCAAGGTAGATGGCTTGGGATCAATCTTGGTGGTTGTGGACAGGTTCACCAAGTATGCTACCTTCATCGCTGCACCAACAGATTGCATTGCGGAACAGACTGCCCGATTGTTCGTGAAGTACGTGGTCAAGTATTGGGGAATACCAAAGATAATAGTTAGTGATCGTGATCCAAGATTCACTGGGAAATTTTGGACAAAGGTGTTCAAGTTACTTGGGTCCGAGCTTAACTTTTCTACAAGTTTTCATCCTCAAACAGATGGACAGAAGGAACGCACAATTGCATTGTTGGAGGAGTACTTGAGACACTTCGCGAACGCTAATCAAAGGAATTGGGTGGAACTTTTGGACGTGACTCAGTTTTGTTACAACCTGCAGAAGAGTCAATCATCTGGCCACAGTCCATTTGAGTTGGCCACAGGCTAAAAACCTTTGATGCCACACACACTCGTTGGAGGATATAGAGGAAAGATCCCTGCTGCTTTTCATTTCACTAAGGAGTTGCTTGAGAAGCATGACTTGGCCAAAGCATACTTGGAGAAAGCCTCTCAGCGTAAGAAGAAATGGGCGGACGAGAAAAAGAGACCTGTATCTTTCGAAGACGACGACTTAGTCATGCTGAAGTTGAACCCACAACAGTTCAAAGCTTTTCGGAAGGTACATAAGGGACTTAATCGGCGGTACGAGGGACCATTTCGCATCATTAAGAAAGTCGGGAAGGCATCTTATAGATTGGAGCTGCCAAGCCACATGAAAATCCATTCCGTCTTTCATGTTAGCTGCTTGAAGCCATACTATGCAGATCAAGATGATGAGTCTAGAGGAATCACTAAGAGAGCTCCGTTCAACATGATCACCTCTCTAGACAAGCAGGTTTCAAGTATAGAGTCACACGGACGTGTCTCAAGAGCAGGCCGAGTTTATAAGGAATATCTTGTTCGATGGAAGGATCAACCAGACAGTGAAGCCAGTTGGGAACACGAAGACTTACTTTGGCAACACAAAGACCTCATCGACAAGTACAACACAACGAGGACATCTATGAATTTAGGTGGGGGAGAATGTCACAAGGGTGCACCAAATGGCTAAATATATGGCTAAATCACCCTTGTGCACCATCTTGGCTAGCCCTTTGGCTAAATGGCTAGCCTTCCTTTCTAGAATCTTCTTCCTTTGTCCTTTTCTTAAAATATTCTAGAATGATGTAGATATGTGAGGATAAGGATGGAATCCTCTAGAATTGTATAGACATATATAGAATACTCTAGAAATAGAGCTTAGTCATACACTTGTAAGGATCTAGAACATGATCTAGAACATTCTTGGCATCCCCAACTAGTATAAATTGGGATGCCACCTTCATTTGTAAATTATCCAAGTTTGGGAGAGCAATACATACAAACAACTTCCATTCAAACATTCATCCTTGTTCTTGAGTGTTCATAAGTTGTTCTTGAGTTTCTTGTGAGTTTGATCTTGAGTAGTTACTTGAAGTTGTGTTAAACTTCATTAGGGAAGGCTTACTTATCTAGTAAAGGAATTCTAGACAAGTGCCGCACGGAAGAAAGTCAAGGCGAAGGACTGACCTTGTGACAACCTGCAACGCCAATAATCAATAGGAAGTGTCTTAATGGTTCCTAACTACATTATTACTCTCAATTTCTAATTGATTATAGATGATCATGATTGATTTGATGTTTAAAAACGAAACTTTTTGTTGGAGAATCTCAGTTTGTTGTGTGATGTTTATGTGTATTTTATAGAGATCGATTTGGAAAATGGATTGATTTTGGAAAATTACAAGAAAAGATTATAAGAGAAAATTATTGGTGGAATAAGCGGTTTGGGTCGGTTTAACCTGCCCGTGGACCGAACTTTTGTTTATGATTTTACCACAGATATGAAATCGGATAAATTACCAAACCAGACCGATTCGGACCAGTTTAAAATCGAACCTTAATTCGGTCAGCTCGACAGCCGATTTTGGCTCAATATCGAGGCGACCGACTGATGTATATTCCTAGCAATAATATCATATTTTACGGATCAACCACGCCGAAAAAGTTGTGACTAATTTAAAAATTACTCGAACTCTAGGATGAGTGATGATCTGTCGCCCATCCACATGTTATATGTCCTCTGAATTTTCCAATCCGTTAGGTAGATTGGGATGAATGCCAGATCCGTATGTTGAACATTCGACATTTTGCATACCTCGATGGGACGTGAAAAGACCTGATTTTATTATGACTCTGATAGGTGGATGGTCGGTCCATGGATTTGTGTGTGTGGGGGGGGGGGGGGCGGGTTCCAAAATTTTTTGGTTTGTGGATAAATTGTGGTACCATTTTCACAATTTTTCTGGTACTGGTACCCATGGGCTTAGTTTAATACATTTCACGGGCTTAACCCCATATTCGTGTCCCTAGTCTAGTGGTACTTCTTCTACCTGCCAGCAGGGAACGAAAGAGGCATAATAGACCAGGTGCTGCAGTGGACCCCCACAATTTTTGATACCTAATGGCCGTTGATAACCATCCGGTGATAATATGTACCTGATTTCAGAAAGTGATGATGATTTTCTGAGTTTTACTTTTTACATACAAGTACTTTGATACATACATGCACACCTGATTGTCTATTTAGAAACAAGAAGAAGAAGAAGAAGAAATTACTTTTACTGTTAGTAGCAGAATAGTTGAAACAACAAAGTTATTCTGGAATTAGGTCCACTATGCAGCATGCATTTCCCTAAAGAAAAATGAATATGAGAGAGGAAGGAGGAGAAATGGTTCAGGTCAGGACTTCTGTATACTGATGATACTGATGACAGTGGGGGGGGGGGGGTTCGATTGAGACGTGAGTGAACAGAAATCTGGATATGTAAATGGTATTCAAATCTGTGGAACCCACAAAACCTGATTTCTGATGAATGGAAGATAGAAGAAGATGATGAAGAAGAAGAAGAGAAACAGCTTCAACTACAACAACAAGAGAAAACACAATTCCCAATGCTAACCTCTCATCACTAGTAAAATTGACTCTATTGTTAATATAGTTGAAATGGAGAGACACTTCTTGTCGCCCAAAGTTATAGTCTAAACTGATGTGGCAACAAATCATTGGTTAACACCCTTTCATGCGGATCCTGACATTCCCTAATAGGGGTTCTGACTCTCTGAGGTGATATTGAACGAGTTTGAGGTGATATTGAACGAGTTTTAGTGCTGGTGGAGTTTAGGGTGTACTTAGGTTTGGGATAGTGAAGCTTAGTGTTTGGATACTGGATTTAGGTATGGACAAATAAGAGTTTATTTTTTATCCGCCTATTTTTAAAGTTGAATTATGTATATTTTTACAAATATTTTTATAAATTTATCAGTTTATTCATTGTTTATCTCGTATAACAAGATTTTTTTTTCCAGAAGACTACGATTCCCTTCAGGTCGTGATTTTTATCGCCCAATTAAAAAAACCATTTAGAATATGAATGATTCTTCGTTATTTTTATCTGTTTAGAACACTCTATAATGCTGATTAATAACACTATGTTTTAATACGAAATGTGGTTCTAAACAAACCGATAAAAAAATTCTTTCAAAATAATTTTAGTTATAAAATAATCTCTAGAAAACGATAAACTTTTTTTGAAGAGTGGAGGCTCTTAAACTGGATGTCATATGATGTTTTTTAACTGTTTATATAAATTTTTTGTAATATGAAATGTACGGTCAAACAAATATTTAAGAATAAAAAGTGGAATTTTCTCTTTAGTTGAACCAAAAGAAATAAAAAAGGTGGGAATATTCAACACCCAAGAAAGAGTTCAAAACAAAAAATAATAGTTAGGTAATAGAATGCAGAATGCATTGATGTAAAAGGAGTGAGTAAAAATAAAAAAAACAGAACGTAGAAGAGAAGAAATTGAGGATGAGGAAGGAGAGGAGAGAAAGAGAGGTAAAGTAATAAAGAGAGGTCTGCAGAAGGGCGAAGTTTCTATAAATCAAAATGAGATCTTGATTCATCATACTCCTTTCGTGTTGCCATTCAATGCTCTTTTCTGATTAGGGGCCGGGAGGTGTTGCAGAGCAGCAGAGAGATTGAATGTGTGTACTACCAAAGTGTAGTAAATTAGGTTGTAAGAGCTTGATAGTGATAGGAGTGAGCAGGAGGAGGAAGAATTGGGACCTATACAGCTTTAAAATCATATTCACGGTCTTACGTTTTCAAATTTTGTCACATATCTCTCTACATTATTATTATGAACAACCCCTTTTTCTGGTTGAGCCTGCATTTAAGTTGTTTCTTTCTTTCTTTCTTCCTCATCCTCATGCATAGCTAGCTAGACCATTAGCCATGATCTCACTCACTCACTGTGTGTTGATTAGCTTACTAGCAGTTTACTCCATTTGGGGGCTGTTTTCTCATTGAGAATTTATGTTTTCTCTCTAATTTTTCAACTTCTTTTTAGGATAGGCACTGACTTGGTTGTTAACTAGGTAGGGGATATTGATAAAAGGTACGTATAAGGAGGCTAAAGAGTCAGAGCAGCTATATGTGTAACACTTGGGGGTAGGGGTGGGGTGTGTGGTCCAGTTCTGTTCTGTGCAACTGATCCGTCTTGGAAAAGTGTTCATGATTTTTGATTGTGAAAGCCAATGTCTCATGGGGTTATGAACCAACCTACTAGATTTTGCATGCCTAACCACAAATCTCAGAAGAGTAAATATGTTTTTTCCGTATATGATAACAACAAAGATCCGTCCTTTGTTTTGTTGAGATTGTTTAAACAGAGTTGCAACAACAAAACTAATGATGATGAATATCATCATGCATTTAGTGAAAACCCTTAAAAAATAGGGCGGTTGTCCGGTTGTTTCCCTTTGCCTAACTAAACTCTTAAACCCTGTTTGTGTGTATACTATCACAAAAAAAAAAAAAACATCATTGAGGTGCTATAGGGGGTTTCCAATTTGATTGGGGGTTTACCAACCGAAAGTTTGGGGGCGTTTTTGTTGGATCTGCAACAATGGAAATACCACTAAACAGAGAAAATTGTTAACGTTAGAAAATCACTGAAATGATATACACTCTGATGTTGATGCATACACAAGGACAGAGCCATCTGCTCAGCAAATTGTCCTTAACACAATAGTCCTCGGGTAGTCCTCAATACTAAGAGATGTTATACCCCAACAGAGGAAATGTGTCCAGGATAGAACTGCCCGTTATGATTAGTATAAGCACAATACTAATCACCCTTAAGAACTTAACAGAAAGATAATAGAAGGGAAATAAACACACAATTGCACAAAACAAAGCGAGAAGAGGGGAAAAAAGCTAGGGATAGTAGCCTGCTCTGGAGTGAGTTGAAATGAAAAACTCGTTTTTCTTTTATAGCAAAAAGAAGAATGAAATCCGCACAGTATTCAATGAGAATAGTGATAGGTGCATAAATCATACATTCTAAGTAGTTTTTCCTGACCCTTATATGCTATATTTGAGTGAATTATTAGGTATTTTAATTACTTTCGAAGTTTAGTCGCCTTTTCAGGTTACAGTTCAGAAACCCGCAGAATGGAGCTTAAGAGCTAGAATCACCGAGGAGCCACTGAAACTATGCTTAAAATAGGCCTTTCACATACCACAGTGTAGGTAATTGAATTACAAAGCCAATGGTGAAAGAATGAAGTCATTCTGATCAAAATTGAGGAAGATATGCGCAAAGCCCCGAAGTGGCTTATTTGGCCTATGCAGCCAGCGGCCAGGCGCAAGTGCGGCTGAAGCATGGATCGGTAATGTGCTAAGTCATGATTTGAAGAGCTAGAGTGGTCCGAGTGGAAGGTGGCTAGCATTGGTGGACTCATGGCTATCTTGTGGAGGTTCTATGGGATTGGGAAAGCTTTGGAGTTGCCATAACTTGTGGGGCTGGAATTAGGAAACTTAGCACATTTCCTATTCCTAGTCGGTTTTCTAAAAGTGGCCAATTCTAGTATAAGAAGAAAAATCGGTTTTCTCATGGATTCTTTTGGTGAATTTGGGGTAGAGAATATAGGAGATCTTGTAGGAAAAGGAGAGTTTGAGGCAAGGAAGGAAAGGTGGGGCAACAACAATATTTTGGACTTAGCCACTCACGTAAAAGAGCTAGAAAATAGGCTAAAAAGACTGAAGCAAAGGTTGGCTGGGTACTCACGTATAAAAGGGAGAGTTTGCTGCTGTATTACATATCACGAAGACACATAGGTATACAGGAGATATCACGATGAAACAAATACAATACAGGAGGGAAAGAAGAAGACAGCAAAGGAAAAAGGCTGAAGGCGTTTTGGAGGCTGCTGGCTATCTTTGCAGCTGCGCTTCGAAGCAACAATTGTTCATCGCAATCTTTCCGGGTTTGAGTAATTTATCTTTTAATTATTTTCCATGGGTTTTAAGAAACCCATGATGAGCTAAACCTTTCTTTATTGGTTAGGGATGTAATCTGATGTTTGAAGACATGTTTATTAATTGAATGGCGCATATCTCATGATTTCATGTTGTTTTTAATATCGTTCATGTTCTACTAAGTATAATGACATATGATTGATTGTTGATTTGCTTGAGTCCGGAATCAGATAAATAAGCATTGATATCTATTGCTAGACTGGAGTTCTGAGAGTCGATTCTGTCGAGGGACTCCGGTTACAAGTAGTATATCATATTTGTTAACGACGGGATGTTGCCATACGAATATGTGTAGAAGCTTGACCTAGGTTAAATCCGAGTGGTGCTTTACGCCGGGTTATTTAGATTAACCTCAACTCACAAAGACCATAGCTATCATTGGGTTGAACTTGAGTGGAGGTACTCACTCAGGTTATCCGGTGCTAAGAATTCTAAAAGTGGCGTTTTGCGCTTTTTGATGATATTAGGAGTTTTGCCGAAGTAGACGAGATAACTGGATACTTTAGGGTTATTGGTGTTACTAATGCATGAATGTTGAGTATGCTTTGATTGATAACATGTTGGATAACGGACGATGAATTCTCTAACCAATGCTTCTCTCCCTGATACACGTTTCTATTATTTTGCTTTAGTTTGCTTTAGTTTAATTTAGTTTAAATCACAACACAACCCTCCCTGTTTACTCACGTAACTGAAAATAAATCACAATCACTGCCTCTCTGTGGGAACGAACTTGTTCTTATTTGCTATATTTAAATCTATTTTGGAAGAGTAAGAACTCGATTATTTTGGTTGATTACGACACGACCAAATAGATTTTGTATTTAATCAAAATTTAAGTGTGAAATTTAATTTGAAACGGTAATAAAACGGGCAAAACTTATTTTCTTTTATGACAAGAGTTATTCTCGCCGGATCATATGCCCCCACATGAAAACAAAATTTAATAAAATAATTTATGTTAAAAAACGTAAGCCTTGGTTTGCCCGCAGCCTAAGCTACGTCCGCACCCGCAACCATACTCATTCCCGCAGCAGTAGTCACAGTCACTCTCGCATCCGTAACCAAGTCCGCAAGTCCGCAAGTAAGCTGCAAGCAGCGTGCTTCGGTGCGAAGCACCGCACATGTGTGAAAAGTATTTTTTGTGGTAATAAAGAGAGGACTCATCTCTAGTCTCTCCAATGTGGGACTAAAGGTTCTTCATTCACAATAGTGAAAAATGAGCTAGTGTACCTTAGTGACTTCTAGGTCCTAAGGTCCATACCCACCAAGACCAAAATACATTTTAAGTTCATTTTTCTCCAACAATCCCCCACATGAATGAAAAACCGATGAAAATCAGAAATCAGAAAGCGAGAAATACCTCTTAGGCAATAGGTGTCCATAAGGTCTTGAACCTTTTCTTAGTGAGAAATTACCGGAACTACTTGATGGACAGTGAACGCGATGTCTTGAACTGCCATCGTTTGATGTAGTTTATCAATAACGTCCACACGTGATATCTCTTTAGGTGCTGTTAAGTTCGTGCCGTTGTGTCTATTTTGGCCCTGGACGTATCCCGTTTCTCATAATGCTCTAGAGAATCAGCTCAGTTCTCATAGGAAGCGGCCCACTTCCTCATTCAGATAGGTGAGTTCTATCAAGAGTGTTTACTGCTACACCCCACTTCAATCTTAAATTGAAACTATAGAACTCACTAATACTTAATAAAAAGTCATACTCACATGCAGTCACACTATCATGTCTACACCATAGGGAAGGGACATAGAATGAAATACTCTGATAGTGTTTCCTTTAAACCACCACAAATTAGGTGTCTCATTCGAAACCTTGATCTTGGGATCTTCAGCCAGCAAGGTTGAGTATCCTTCATGAAAAGTTTATTTGATAAGCTTAAGCCCCATCCCCCTCGATGTGTTACTAACTATCTCCTTGGACAAAACTTTCGTCAAAGGGTCCGCGATATTCTCCTTAGACCTCACAAAGTCAACAGAAATAACGCCAGTTGAGATTAGTTGTTTTAGGGAATTGTGTCTTCTACGAATGTGTATAAACTTCCCATTATAGTTGCTGTTTTTAGCATTAGCTATTGCAGCTTGACTATCACAATGTATAGATATAGCTGGCACAGGCCTATGCGAAAGAGGAATGTCTTCTAAAAAGTATCTTAGCCAAGCGGCTTCCTCTCCTGCTTTATCTAACGCAATAAACTCTGATTCCATAGTGGATCGAGCTATACATGTCTGTTTGGAACTCTTCCAAGATACAGACCCGCAAGCTAAAGTGAAAACATATCCACTCGTAGACTTAGACTCCTCTGAGTCCGATATCCAGTTTACGTCATAAAATCCTTCTAGGACCGCAGGGTATCTCTCATAACTTATACAAAATTTCAAAGTGTACTTTAAGTACCTTAACACTCTAATAAGAGCATCCCAATGCTCTTGTCCCGGATTACATGTATACCTAAGATCACATCAGCGGGGCCTAAATATTTCATGTCGAAGTTCTCATTTAGCATGCTCTTTGTGGAATTAATTACATCCATGTTTGTACCAAGTATAAGCATATCATCAACATGCAAGCATACAATCACACATGCATCATTCACAAGTTTACTATAAACACACTTGTCAGATTCATTAATTTTAAAACCACTAGAAATCATTACATGATCAAAATTTTCATGCCACTGTTTAGGTGCTTGTTTCAAACCATACAAAGATTTTCTTAGTTTACAAAATTTGTTTTCACAACCTTTCACTACAAAGCCCTCAGGTTGGTCCATATAAATTTATTCATCTAATTCACCATTTAGAAAAACTGTTTTTACATCCATTTGAGGTATCTCTAAGTTGTGAATGACATCAATAGCAATTAGCATCCTAATGGAAGTGATTCTCGTAACAGGTGAATAAGTATCAAAAAAATCTACATCTTCTTTTTGTTTATAGCCTTTAGCTACTACTCTAGCTTTGTATTTTTCCACAGTTCCATCTACCTTATGTTTTCTTTTGAAGATCCATTTACAACCTATGGGTTTACACCTTAGATGTAAATCTACAATCTCCCAAGTATCATTCTGTATAATGGAATTCATTTCACTAATGGTAGCTTCTTTCCACCATGGAGCTTCAGAAGAAGTCATGGCTTCTCTATAAGTCTGTGGATCAGTCTCATCTAGGCATGTTATGAAGTCTGGCCCAAAATATTTTTCTATTCTAAGTATTTTACCTCTTCTAGGCTCAAATTCATCTTCCTCTACAGGTAATGTCTGACTAGTAGAAGGGACATCTAGGGGATCAACACAAATCATGCGAGGTTCAGATTTCAAAGGAAAATTTCTTTCAAAGAACACAGCATCCCTAGATTCCATAATACTACTCATACCAATTTCAGATATTTCAGAACTCACAACCATAAATCTATATGCAGTAGTATGATCAGGATACCCTATGAAGACACAGTCAACGGTTTCGGGTCCTATCTTGTTTCTCTTAGGTGGGGGAATGGACACCTTAGCCAAACACCCCCACACTTTAAAGTATGCATAAGAAGGTTGTCTACCTTTCCATAACTCATATGGAGTTTTATCTGATCCTTTAAAGGGTACTCTGTTCAAGACATAACAAGCTGAGAGGACGACCTCCCCCCACAAGTTTGCAGGTAGTCCTGAACTAATTAACATGGCATTCATCATTTCCTTAATGGTTCGATTTTTCAGTTCAGACACACTATTAGATTGTGGTGAATAAGGAGGGGTTACTTCATGTATAATGTCGTGTTCTATGCAAAAATCTCCTATAGGAATTACATACTCACCACCATGGTCAGACCTAACAGTTTTGATGGTAGCACTCATTTGGTTTCAACTTCTAGTTTATATATCTTAAAGGCTTCTGAAGGCATCATCCTTACCTTTAAGTAAATATATGTGACAGTACCTTATACAGTCATCTATAAATGTGACAAACCATTTTTTACCACCTCTAGTTTGAATTGATTTCATGTCAACTAGGTTGAATGAATTGATTCTAAGGGTTTAGAGTTTCTCTGAATATTTTCTTATAAGATTTTTTAGCATATTTTGATTCTACGCATATTTCACATTTATGTTCATTTTCCAAAGTAAATTTGGGTATGCAGCCTATGCTATCCAGTTTATTCATTAATTTATAGTTTACATGACCAAGTCTACCATGCCAAACATTCAATGACACACAAACATAAGAAGAATCAATTTTATTCATTTCAACAGAGGTTACATTCAGTTTATATAGACCCTCAGTCTTATAACCCTTTACTACATAGTCTTTACCCTTAGTGACAATAATTTTCCAGATTCAAAAACTAGTTTGAAACCCTTATCATCTAATACACCACAAGATACAAGATTTTTGCAGATGTCCGGAACATGGAGAACTTCATTCAATGTGAGAGTTTTGCCAGAAGTGAGCTTCAGCCCAACTTTGCCTTTTCCTGCAACCTGTGATGCGGACGAGTTACCCATGTAGAGTTTCTCTCCTTCCCCTACCTTCTGATAGGAGGTGAACATATCTCTGTTTCCACATACATACTTGGTAGCACCAGAGTCTACCCACCAGTCTCTCACATTGGTTACCAAATTGACTTCAGACGCCGTGCCAGAAAACTCGTTCTTGTTGCTTTCAACCAAATTAACATTTTTTTTCTTGTTATTAAAATCCTTACGTTTTCTACAATGCATTTGCCATATGACCAAGAATTCCAAAAACATAACAAGCACCTTTAATTTTACCAATTTCAGATTTGGGTTGCGGAAAAGTACCTTTCTTGTGAGGACCAGGCTTGCGGTTGCTGCGGTCACCCTATTCAGTCTTGTGTTCAATCACATGAGCCTTGTTGGAGATGTCTCTTGCGGAAGATACATTCTTGTCTTTGGAGCACAACAATTATTGCACTTGTATCTTCATACCAAATTCAAACATACTGACTTCATCAGTTTCATGTCTCAGTCTTCGTTTGTATTCAGACCAAGAAGAAGGTAATTTCTCAATCACCGCAGACACTAGAAACGTTTCATCTATGACCATACCTTCATCAATAATTTCACTGATAATACGCTGAAGTTCAAGAAATTGGTCAACCACAGATTTATCATTTGTCATTTTGTATTCCAGGAACCGGGCAACTAAAAACTTCTTACTACCAACAGTTTCCGCTTCATATTTTGCTTCTAAGGCAGCCCATAAGTCAAACGCAGAAAAGTTTTCTTTTACTTATAAAAATCATAAAGAGCATCTTCTAAACAGTTCAGAATATGGTTTTTGGCCATATAGTTCTGTCTACTCCAACTTTCTAACTCTCTTTCATTTCCCGCCTCATTTAAACTCTCGTCAAAGGATTTCATAACTAATTCATCCAGCATGTGAAAACTCAGAAAGAATAACATCTTGGATTGTCATCTTTTGAAATCTTTACCATTGAACTTTTGTGGTCTGTCTACATCACTTTTCGCCATTGAAACAGAATAAATATGTATTGTGTTTAGATTGTTGGATCTGCAACAATGAAAATAACATTAAACAGAGAATATTGTTAATGTTAGAAAATCACTGAAATGATATACACTCTGATGTTGATGCACACACAAAGACAGAGCCACCTGCTCAACAAATTGTCCTTAACACAATAATCCTCGAGTACTCCTCAATAATAAAAGATGATATACTCCAACATGTGTCCAGGATAAAACTGCTCGTTATGATTAGTATAAGCACAATACTAATATTCAGTCTGCTATAGAGTTCATGGTTCATGATTCAAGATGTAAAAACATAATTTTTTTATAGCAGTGAAAGCACTAATTTCTTCCACTTGGTTTTGAAAGAGATGGAATGTGTATCCTTTAGGGGCTGGATTAAAATTAAAGTTTGTGTTTTAGCAATTATGTAAAATTGGAGGAACCATTTAATTGATCTTTCCTCTTAGGGCTAGGATTTCTTGTTTAAAGAGAATTCTCCGAAGTAAATTGCTTGGGATCTGCAGAAGGGCATGCATGACTGCTCTGGTCCTCACTGAATTACTTTTTCATTGAAAAAAGCTTAGCTTTTTAGTTTGCGTAGCTAATCAAACACTACAGGCAACAACAGGCAAAAGAAAAAAAAGAATTTTGTCTAAATTAGGGGAGACAAAACAGTGTATACATGATAGAAAAAGCTAGCTTTTCAGAATATAATCAAAATGCCATCATCGATCATCAATATTATACATATAAATCATTCAGCTAATACTGATCATGTATATATATACGTTTTGTACAAACATAAATACACTGTTCATATAACTTTTTTTTGATCCAATACACTGTTCCATACAGTACACAGTGGTTATAGTGAAGTCGCAATCCATGAATATAAAATATTTAAGTGGATTGTTTTCTTTTTGCCCAGAAGAAAACATATTCGTACTACCATTTATGTACACATAATTGAAGATGCATAGATAATGTATGTTATATGAATGAAGTAGAAGTAGAAGTAGAAGATGAAGAAAGAAGAAGATGATTCTCTTGGACTAGACTAAAGAGAGGGGTCATCAGACATATAAGTTGTTGGGATAAGTAAATACTCAAACTCTTCAACAAAAAAAAGAACAATCATAAGAAAACCAGAAAAAATCTGATAAAATCTTTTTAGGACACAATTTTATCTCAGTGGTAAATGTCATGGATCAGTAGATTACACATTTTTTATTTAGTGGTTAATTTTTCATTAGGGTTTACTTAGTTGATAAAGAATCATTGAAATTTAAAGTATTTTGTTGTTTGAAAGATAAAGGCAAAAGAGCAACTAGCAATTTTTATGATATAAGTTTGATGTAGACTTTGAATGGGATGGATTAGTAGATCAATTTTTCGTTGGGGTTTACATGATTAATGAAAAATTACTGAAATTTATAATAATGTGTTTGTTTGAAAGATAATGCAAAAGAGTACTAGTACATAAAAACTGTTGGCGGATATGGATCATGTCAATGACGCATTCTCTCATGCATGCAGTACATCATCACAAATAGGATAACTGATCATTATCCTGTTCATTTACTAAGAGATCATTTCTGCACTACTGTCGTTTTGTTTGGTTTTAGGTTATATTTCAAAATTTGAATTGAATCACCAAAATAATGATGCATCTTGTGATCAACTCATCTACACGGAGATGCCGTGTCCTTTGCATATATTCATGACAACTTGTCGTCTGATATCATAGAGATCGACATGGATATATCAATATATCAAAAATGAGTATTGATGAGGTGATCATAAAAGCCATTAAATATTATGTGCAGAGTTGCTGATCATCAGTTATTACTGCTTTCCTATCACACCTTTCTCTCTGCATGTCCACCATTAACACCACCTTCTTTCCTTGCTTCCTCATTAATGTCACTCACTCTCTTTCTAGAATTCTCTCCCAACGCTCATTATATCATCAATTGGCTACTGTGTGTAAATGAACGAAAAACAATGCAATAGTACGGCTCTACTGCGCATGATATAATTGACAATTCCTTCTATTTTCATTAGCCGAGCTAGAACGAGCTAGACATACCTTGACATTAGACACCACGGGAGTTGATGACTTATTTTAGTTTTAGTTCCAGAACAACTGCAACTGGGAATTATTACCTGACACTTATCTAACGGTGGGTTTGGATGCATAATTCTAAAGATGGAATTTATGGGTCTTAGAGATTCGACGGAATTACGTTTTTTTCGGTATATTTGGTTGCCCGAATCCCTGGAATCATATTTTCTACGAGAATTATTTTTCCAACAAATTTTTTATATAGAGTTCGACCCTTTCCCTTTAAGATTTATTAGGAAACTTACTAAGGGATTTATGGACCCACTTTTTTAAACCTAAAATTCTAAATATATACAATTTTAAGATTCTGAAGGTAATGACAAACAGTACATGGACTTTAAAATAAGGGAACTTTATGAATCCTAGGTATTTTAAGTAAATTACCGAACATACAAGGGATTTGTATGAATCCCCGGATGTGTAATCCCATGGGATTATAAATTTCTCAGAAATTGTGAATTCTACAACCAAACCCACCATAATTTCTTTTTATGTACAAATTAATGAAAAAAAAGTGAAAAAAAAAAGACTAGCTAATGATTTAACATACAAATTACGAAAAATCCATCGTTATTTTATGCTTCCTCCGTTCCATTTTGGACAGGGGGTTTGGGGTTTTTCATGTTCCACAATAGATGATAGGATTTTCATATTTTTACCAAATTTTTCCTGATTTAATCCTGCTTTGAAATTATATACAAATATAGAAAATTGTATATTTGCTGAACTTTCTAAATGGCTTTCTTGAATACTCCAGGATATATTTATTTTTTCATATCTACAAATAAAAATTAGGAGGCCTAAATGTTTTATGGAGGTGTTATTAAGGGTAAATCTTAAAAAAAATTACCCATTTTTAATTTTTTTTAATCTGCGTGAAAACTCCAATGTCCTCATCTAAAATGATAGAACCGAGGTTAAATTATTTTATTTCATTTTTTTTTGTGCTATAACATTAACTTTAAACAACGATGGTCACAATTAAATTTAGATATATCCAAACTGAATATTTTCATAGAAATACCATAAGATCATAATTAAATTTAGATATATCTACATTGAATATTTCCATAGAAATACCAATTGGTTAGAAGGGAACGGATCTCTTCACTTAAATTCCTGACAAATTTTATACTAATTTCTAAACAATACAAGTGGTTGGACAGTGAAAATGGTACTTTGGAAAACGTGGAATTAATAAAATACAAATATTAGTACAAAACAATGATTTACCCCACTAAGAAAAACAACATTAATTTCCACCAAACACTATCAACTATCAAGAGACCAATAGAAGATTAAATTTGGCATTTTCTCCAAGATTTTACTACTACTCCAGATGAAGGAGAAAGCCATTAAGAATGACAAGTTGGCAGAATGCCGCTTCCTTTCTATCTATAAATTTAAACAAACGAAATAAATATAGAGGAAATCCAGATGTGGGACTGAGTCATGATTGTGTTTTTTGTTTTTTTTGGGAGTCCTCTCCTTTTCTATGGACCTTCTTTGCTCACTCATACATTCAGTACCTGACAAAGTACACTCATTTTCAATTATAAGGCTATGCAGTTAACCAAACCAACCTTATTGGATATGATTATGTGCATCTGTTCCTAATCCTTTGTCCATGGGATCCCGCCGGCCAGTGTCTCCAAGCAGACATATACCTACCATTTACTGTTGAACCTGACCCTAATTATTATGATTTTATATTGTTTCTAGACTCTTGCATTCTGTGTATAGATTTAAAGCATGTCTACAACAGAAGAAGTACCATAGGACGCAAAAAAAAAATTACTTCACAAATTACTGTTTTATATTTTATTAGGCTATCTAAAATTTATTTTCTAAATTTATTTTTAATGTTTTGACCTAATTAAATTAACAGATTGATTATCTTTTATGTGGTATTAAAACACCATTTTAGCTTTTTAAAAATGTTTACTATTAATGGTTGCGGATTTTATAGACCTTGACGTCTTGTCTGACAATATTCATAGTTTATTTTTTCGACGTTTAATTTGACTTTTAAATATTTTCTCACCACTGAATGATTATATGTATTTTATAACCAGATATAATCTTTTTATAAAAAATAATTATACATTTAAATTTTACTTCTAATTAATTAGTGTCTATTATAAATCAGTATTTTCAATGCAAATTTTTAGTTTATTTCAGTAGTCTCCATCTTATATCACCATTTACAAAGAAAAAGTTACTTTTTTTTACCCCTATCTCACGTGTCATGTGTAGGGAAATGCATTATCAGATTTTGCTCATTTCCTAGGAGAGGAGAACAAAACCTTATTAGTCTTTTATAAAGAAATCTAACTTATCTACTTTGTAGAATGTTTTGTTGTCTTAAATCTTAACTTTCTATATAATACTATTTCACAAAACCTTTTTCTCATATTTTTTTTTCTTCCATATTCCCATTTTTCTACCCCCAAACTTGATAGGGTTTCTCCTTGATATTTTCATGTCTGCATGATCATTCTTTAAGAAACCATTCCATATTTCCACATTATCCAAGATTATCTTGTGACAACCCCATCAAAAAATACATATATGATTGTGATAGCTTAGTCATTTTCATATCACTTCATCTAGCAAGCCAACCATATATCATCA
>JAJJMC010014561.1:18733-116285 GCA_023531435.1 Papaver californicum | reverse complement strand
TGGTATTTTAGAAACATTAGATAATACTCCCACACAAGATCATATTCCACAAGTAACACTACCATTAGATGAAGCCCATGTTGTTATCCACAGTCCTACTACTACTACTACTACTAACAAAACATCACCACCACCATCAGCTGCTCTTCTTTCTCAAAAGTCCATTTCATCTTCATCCTCAAGTTTCCAACTGGGCTTTGAGCCTGAATTCGTCGACGTTTCTTTAACTAGGACGAAGAAAAGAAAATTCTCTCCAGGGTGGAAACCTGCTTCTCCTACCAATGAAGACATTCTCCAAGATGGACAGCCGAAAATATCACACATAACTGTGGAACGTAACCGGAGAAAGCAAATGAACGAGCATTTACTGGTTTTACGTTCATTGATGCCATGCTTTTATGTGAAAAGAGTAAAGACTCACACGCTTAATCTTTCTCTTTTACTATTTATGCTGCATAAGATGACAATTGAGATAATTTTTAGTTTTGTTCTTATGGTGTTTCATGTGTGTTTTATTTTTCATAGGGCGATCAAGCGTCGATAATTGGAGGAGTAGTCGATTACATCAAGGAAATGCAACAAGTTCTACAATCTCTCGAGGCAAAGAGACAAAGAAAAGCTTACAGTGAAGTTTTAAGTCCAAGAGCTGTTGTATCAAGTCCAAGACCTCCTAATTCATTACCATTGAGTCCAAGAAAACCACCAATTAGCCCTAGAGTAAGCTTGCCTGCAAGTCCAAGAACCCCAACACAAACCAGTCCTTACAAGCGGAGGATGCAAAAACAATTAACTCATTTATCATCATCCCCTACTTCTTCTCATGAACCAACTTCTTCAATATCATCTTCAACTTTGGACAACAATGTTCTATATGTCAAAGAGAAGCTCATTCCAAACTCTAACTCCTCGACTGCTAAAGTAGAGGTGAAATTTTCAGGTCCTAATGTCCTTTTGAAAACGATATCGGCTCGAATTCCCGGTCAAGCTACAAAAATAATATCTACCCTTGAAGGTCTTTCACTTGAAATTCTTCATGTCAACATTAACTTGGTTGATTCTTCTACCATGCTTAATTCATTCACCATTAAGGTAACTAAGTAACTACTTACTAAAATCTCTACTGACTAATTATCTTTTTTTTTAAGATCCTTAATCACAATTAACATAAGTACAACTGATAATGTATATACAGGACCAGTTCTGCCCCATGATGAAAAAAATTAAGATGATTCATGCTTTTGGTTACATAATTTAAAGCTAATTAAAGATTGTTGTTTTTGTGACAGATTGGAATTGAATGTAAGCTTAGTGTTGAAGAACTTGCGCATGAAGTTCAGCAAACATTTAGTTAGCAGCAGCAGCAGCAGCAGCAATTCTAGCTTAAGCTAAAGCAGGGTTACAAAGATATAGATATCTAGCGTCTCTTTCTCTATGACCTATTTCTAACAATAAAAAAGAGACTAATGTTTGTATTCAAATAACCCTTTTTGAGTAATTAGTGTGATAATGATAATGTAATTAGAATCAATCGCTAATTAGTTTAATTGTTTGTGGGTGGTGGATAATTTTGTAATAATTAACCCTTGATAGGCTTACTATTTTTATGAATTCCTAAGTATGAGGTAATTATGTTTAATGTAATTTATGTTATCAGTTTAATTTTAATCATTTTGATCAACTAGTTCTTGTACTTTCGCTTGTTAATTCCGCTTAATCGTTAGAATAGAGTGCTTAAAACGAGTTCAAATTTAAATCGGGAGTTCTTAAGTTTTCCTTTAAAAAATGATTATTTTTAAATAAAATAACCACTACTCATTTGAAAATAAAAATTCGCTTAATGGAAAAGATCAAAAAAATAATTAAATATCGTCAAGAAAAAAAATGAGTTCTTATTTTTAAAATTTATCATTAATTTTATATCTTTTGAGAAATGTTATTTTTAAAGAACAGAGCTGAGCAATACATATTATTTAATTGGAGATGCATTTACATACACCATTAACCTCAAATGAAGCTATTTATAGGATATTTGTTTAATTTTGAGGTACAACGTTAAACCATATATATATATATGTCTGTAGCTTTTGGGTATATATGATTTTAGTGTTCACCTAATAAAAGTTGGCTAAAAGGGAGACATTGTTACAACTAGCAAACATCTATGTCGACAGGTGATTATATAGTGTGGACCAAATTGGTTTGATGTGTATGTAACTTATAAATGTTTTTCATAGTGCGGACCAGCAAGACACATATACTATATATAAATGCCTTTCTAGCTAAATTTTTATTATTTCAGTTGTGTTCTTTAGTAAAGATTAAATTTTAAATAGAGTTAGTCTCTAGAATCTCTGATTCTTTCTTCTGTTCCAGGAGCCTTACCCCATTTGGATCTAACTGGTGCTTAATAGCAATTTCACAAAGGAGTAATAGGTCAAGCTTTGATTGATAAGTTGATGAGATGATCAAGGGAATGGGAGTGTTGTTTAGTGCTTCTCTTTTGGAGATTTCTATTGAGGCACATGTAAGTGCCTAACCCTTGCAGATTTAATGAGTATACTTAGTTGGAACTGCCGTGGTTTTGGGAAACCAGAGGCAGTTCGAAAGCTCAAGGAGTTCATTCCAAAACCACGGCAGTTCGAAAGCTCAAGGAGTTCATTAAAATTAAATCCCCTGATATCATTTTCATATATGAAATCATGAGTAATGTTAACACCACGTTAAAAAAATTTCGTTCCTTGGGTTATCTCAATTCTACTATAATACCATCTATTGGTAGGAAAGGAGGATTGGGATTGGCTTGGAAGGATGGGTTCGACCTCAATGTCTTTTTTTCTAGCCAAAATGGTATAGTTTGGTCTTCTAAATCGATCAAAGCTAACACTATGTGCAATTTGTACTTTGTTTACGGTGAGCCTAATAGAAATCTTAGACGAGACTTCTGGGCACAGTTCATGGCCCAAAGTTATGACCCTACTATCCCTACCATTGTGGTGGGTGATTTAAACAACATTTTATTATCGCATGATAAATGGGGCAAGAGATATGTGACTGACAATGATACAAAAGATTCAGAGAAACTTATTTGTGCTTGGGACTTGCTGGACATGCCCTTTACAGGTCCTAATTTTACATGGACCAATAAACAAGAGGGAGAAAATCTAATGATGGAAAGAATTGATCGTGCTTTTATTAATAAGGTGTGGGAGACTGCTTTCCCTCATACCCACACTCTTCACCAACCTATGATCAATTCTGACCACTCTCCCATTTTGGTTACTCTAAATCCTGGCTAGAAAACCTGCATAAGCCTTTCCATTTCATGTCTATATAGGTAAAGGATGACTCATGTAAAACAATCATTGAACAAGTTTGGTCAATAAATATAAGGGGGTCAAAAGCTTTCCAACTTAAACAAAGATTGAATCATGTTAAAGAGAAATTAAAGAAGTAGAACAAAAATTGTTTTGGCAATATTAGCCATTTTCTACATGAAACAAAAGAGCAAATCAAGGATGCTCAAACTAACTCTCCTTTGGATACAAGAAAGATTTCTGAGCTCACTGATAAGCTTATGTATTTGTATTCTCTTGAGGAAATCATGTGGAAGGATAAATCAAGAGAACTTTGGTTGATGGACGGGGATAAAAATACAACTTACTTCCATGAATATACTATGTTCAGAAGAAAAAGAAATAACATATCTTGGATTAAAACTAGAAATAACACTTGGTTGACTATTAAAGAAGCTATTGGAGAAGAGTTTATCTCTTATATCCAAGAGTTGTATAGCACCTCTGAGACAGTCGACCAGGACATTGTGGTAGATACCATAAGACCAAAAATTACTCACATAGATAATGAGACCCTAATGGCACCAATAACTGACGAGGAAATCAAGGTAGTTGTTTTCCAATTGGGAAAAAAAGGCCCCTGGACCTGGTAGTATCGCCGGGATCTTCTACCAAACCTACTGGGATGTGGTGGGAGATAGTGTCACTCTTATGGTCAAGCAATTCTTTTTCTCTGAGCATATCTTAACTCAGTTCAATCATACGAATATTGCCTTAATTCGTAAGAACCCTATGACTGACTATGTTGACTAGTTTAGATTTATTGGGCTATGCAACCTTGCATATAAAGTGATCTCTAAATTTATTGCTAACATGATGAATCCTTTTGATAGATAAAGTGATCTCTCCCAATCAAAGTGCTTTTTGTCCCAAAGAGATAAATTGTTGATAATGTAATTTTTAGCTCATGAACTTATTCAAACTATTAAACAAAATAAAAAAGGGAAAGTGGGATACGCTGCTATTAATTGGACATGCCTAATACTTATGAAAGGCTTGAATGGTCCTTCTTGTCCAAAGTCATGGCAATGTTGGGATTTCACCCAAAACGGATAAAGACTCATTATGAATTGTTTAAGTTCTGTCTCTTACTATATAGTTCTTAATGACAGTCATGTTGGAAACTTTAAACCTGAGAAGGGGATCCCATGTCCCCTTATCTTTATATCATCTGTACAGAGGCTTTATCATCTTATATAACACTTGGAAGACTCTAACCTTGTGTATGGTATCAAATATGCTAACTTTGCTCCTCCTATCAACCACTTATTGTTTGTTGATGACATCTTGTTGTTCACTGGAGCCACGATCCCTGTTTTCCATGTCATTAAAGATTACATGCAAAAGTATTGCAATGTAAGTGGTCAAAAGATAAACTTTGAAAAATATGGCTTGTTTTTTTAATAGTAAGGTCCATCTAAAGCATAAAAGAATTTTGGTAAAAATCCTTAACATCTCCAATCTCATCCTTGGGAAAAAGTACTTGGTTGCCCCAATTATAATCCTAACATCTCAAACTCAGACCCACTTACCTCTTATAAATGCTATTGAGAACAGAGTTAATGGATGGCTGACCCATTTTTTGCCCCAAGTAGGCAGGACTACCTTGGTTAAGC
Organism: Papaver californicum; assembly: GCA_023531435.1. Taxonomy (NCBI): domain Eukaryota; kingdom Viridiplantae; phylum Streptophyta; class Magnoliopsida; order Ranunculales; family Papaveraceae; genus Papaver; species Papaver californicum. Next base: position 111,316 of record JAJJMC010014561.1, on the reverse strand, counting down.
ATGTGGGTCAAGCCATGTTTCTTCTTTATCATATGGAAATATTTTTAATTCCCAAGAATATATGCCATAAAATTGACTGTCTTTTGAATAGGTACTGGTGGGGTGAAGACTCAAAATCTAACAAGTCTGATTGCTTTGGAAAATATTTGTAAATCAAAAGAGGAATGAATGATTGGGTTTAGAACCAGTGAGTCCAACAACTTGACCATGATGGAGAGAAGTGTTAGGAGACTGGTGGAAAACCATAAGTCTCTCCTTGCTAAGGTGTTGAAAGCAAAATATTACTCTAGCATAGATGTGCTTATAAAGACGCATCTGGAAGAGCAGATAACTTCCCGTTGGTTGTGTGCTTGATGTGGTCAATTTGGATAAGTCGAAGTGATTTAGTGCACAATGGAAAATCAGAAGAACCAACTGCTATCCTAGCAAGAGCAAAGTCAATGATGTTATGTTCAATTCAAACCCCATCTTTACAAAGCATATATGCAATCTCGTTACTTCAACCAGTCTCACCTTGGGTGGTTCCACCTAAGGACTGGACTAAAATAAATACTGATGGTGCTTGGAACCAAATTCTCATAATGGAGGAATGAGATTCATCTTTAGAGACTCAAGTCACAAATTTGTGTATGGCCAATCAACTTATTTTGTATGTCTTTCTGCTAAAGAAGCAGAGATGCTTTGATGGTGGCTATACAGAAGAAAATTGATTCAATCATTATGGAGAGCGACGCATTAGCTATTTTGGAGCTAATAAACAAAAAAACTTTCATGGGAGATCAGAGAACTCATTGCCTATTTAAGGATATTAAAGTCATAATCCCCAAATTTAAATTTCTTTCCTTTTTTTTGTCAATCGTACCGCAAATGGATTTGTTCAATCTGGCTCAATTGGATAAAAAATATGATTTGGCTTGGTCTACACCACCTATTGGGCTCCCACCCTCTTTATGCAGGGATCATATGACTGCCAGTATGTAAAATTTTTTTTCTTATTGCTTATAAAAAAATAAACAAAAAACAAAACATATATAAGCTACGTAATTCACTTTTAAACCCTAAAAATTTCTCTAAAAATATCTCAATGTGAAACTTATCACAACATAAAATTGATCTATAAATAATAAAGCTTAGTTTGTCCCATAATCTCAAGTAATTCCCTCTCCCCAGAAATGGTAATGGGAGCATGCATGCTCCGCAAGGGCGAAGTTAAACTTATAAAAAAAGGGTGCAAAAATCTTGCATAAGTTAGATAGGGGGTCTAAAATGGGTTTGGGAGCCTATTATATGATAAAAAAGAATCAAAATAGTAATAATTGGACTTAGGAGCCAGCTGGGTTGGGTATTCAACTGTATACCCATACTGTAAGTTGGCTTCACGTCTGATGCTCCAAGCAACAATCCAACATGTTATATTTGACTTCTGACAACTTTGGGATTTTTTTTCTTCTTTTTCAACCGGTGTAGCTCTACAAAAAAATCAACAATTTTTGAATTTAAGTCGGAACTATCGAATTCAGGTTGTACTCATCAGTATTGGTTTGTGCAGTGCTTAACTCGTGTTTTTTGATATGAAATGGAAGACACTTCGAAACTACATATGAATAACACAATTTGTGTATAAAATTTTACATGGAAATACCAAATTATCTTGATCTGAGTCGAATGAGACTAAATTCGAACAATTGGTTCCACATTTACTAAGAAAAAAATCTAAAAATTTGCAAGTATAACTTCTTCTTTTTTTAATATGATTTGATCTAGACTGTGAACATCATAAATTATTGGCCCCATATTAATGTCAAGCTAATGGTTGAGATCCCAAGGGGTGAGCAACATAATAGTGAATGTGGATTTGGTATCATCCGCATCCAAACTATCAATATTTCAGATTTAAGATTTTTACCATTGTTTGGTCCATTAACCGACAAATTTGACATATACAGGTAAATAAATGAGCGTATTGGATACATGTGGATTGGCGGATTTTTCGATAACATGTTGTTTGCATAGACGATGTTCCTTGCACCTGAGTTTTTTCAAAGTAAGCGATGAAATTGAAATTTATTTCTTCAGTAAGTACAACACATATGAAACTACGGCAAAACCACTTATGGATCTTTTGTTAACATCGAACTTCTTTATGATAAACTAAATATCAGGAACTTGGTATGTTGATGCAATTTTTATAACTATTTTTTTAACATATGTTTAAGTGTTTTAATGAACTTCATTTTGGTAAATATTGTCATATTGATATCATCATATAATAGTGGAGACTTACGGTGTTGAAGGAAAAGTTGTTTTAACAACTGGAGTATATCTAACATTGCCCACTGATACTGGAGCTCAGCTTCATGTATTCAATAATGGAACTAAATGTGTGAAGATGTATAATCTTAAGGCATGGAATATGAAGAAAGCTGAAATCAGAGAAAAGAATTAGACCCCAATCAATATAAAATTATATATATTACCTACTAACTTCCTATAATAATCTTTGTATATATATATATATATGTATAATGTCCATATTATCCTTAGAGTCGGATGTCCAACGGATGAGTGATATTTCATCCACGTCCAATCTGTGAAAACTGTAGAATTCAGAAATCTACTCGTATCTTATCCATTGAAAAACAGATAGGATGTCCAACTTTCAAATTACGGATTCGATTGAATAAAATTTACGGATTTGGATGTTTTGCTCACCCTATGATCCCTCTCGAACCGTTTACATAGTTACATGAACCTATTGGACCAATTACAACTTTGCAAGTCCAAAGTCAACCAAAACCCATTAGACATTTAAAACTCATTGTTATTTGCATAGACGATGTTTTTTACAACGGTATAAATCAAAATCCGATATTATACGTTTAACATATATATAAAGTCAAAGACAGTCAAACTGAGAAAACAGATAAACCGAAAAACGTTTTCATCTTGCAATTTCCCCTTAAACCTCAAATCAAAGAGGGTTTACACAGAGAGGGAAAAAACATGGCAATGGACAAATCATTAATAAATCTTGATAAAGGAACAATATGTTCATCATGGAATCACACTGGTCAAAGATTAGCAACTGGTTCAATTCATGGAACCATAACAATCTTTGATTCACCTGAACCTGATTCTTCTTCTACATTCATTACTTCTTCCAAATTCAAAGTAGCTGAAGTCAGTATAGTCAAAGTTGTTTGGAGTCCACCTGATTATGGTGATGCAATTGCTTGTGTTTCTGGAGATGGTACTGTTTCTCTCTGGGAAGAAGTTTCAGAAGAAGGTAATGGAAATCAAATTCTCTGAACCCTAACTCAGTGAATCGGTTTGACTCACTGAGTTGACTCGGTTTTCTTGTTTGGTTTTGTTTTGTAGATGCACAGAATGTTACATGGAAGCTATGCAAATTGTTTGAGAGGAATAATGGGATTCAAGTTCTTGATATCCAGTTTGGGATTTCTTCGAAAAGTTTGAAATTGGTGAGTTTGTGATATGATTTTTGTTACAATTTTGTTGATGTAAATTTGAAATGATGTGCTGTGGTTTAATGCTTTTCTTTTTTTTTTTTTTTTTTTTTTTTGTAGGCTATGGCGTATTCTGATGGACATGTGAAGGTTTATGAGCTTAATGACCCATTGGAATTGCAGAAATGGCAACTTCAGGTATGTTGTATTCGAATACATAAGCAACTAGAGCAACCAAGCTAAGCTATTTGCATGTCGTATACTAGGGCTTATGAACCCCAGCTAACTTGAACTAAGTGACTTAGAAAAGCTGCTACTGCTATTAGTGAAATGGGGGGATATCGTCGTGTATAATTTGATTAAGTTTGTCGTTTCCAGCTTAGATGGATTTTTTGTAAAAATTGCAATTGTTGTTGACTATGGCTTGTTAGTCACTTATTTTTTTCTTTCTGTTTACTCATTGACTGTGATTTGATTGCTTATAAATTGACTATGGTTCAATTATTACCAGGCTGAGTTGCAGAATGTGATTGATTCAGCGTCTGCGTTTGAAAAACCGTCGTGCTTATCTGCATCAATATCATGGAATCAGCAGAGAGGTGAAGGGAAGCCATTGACATTTGCTCTGGGTTTTAATTCTGATTTACCTCAGTTCTGCTCTTCCAAGGTAATTTTTAAGCTCTATCATGTACATCTACAAAGATCTTTTACTCGCCGTCAATTATTTCTGAGTCAATGGTTCAAACCCTGCTGGTTAACATAAATTAGATGATTGCATTATAGAAACTGCAATCTATAAGTTTACCCACACAGGATATTTTTGGCCCAGAAAAAATACTTGTGTCTGCCCTAATAAATGTTGAATCTGTCTTTGGTGTTTTTTTTCCTCAAGTTCAGTTGTACGGTCTGATTAATTTTCTCTCTTATCGACTTTGAAATAACTTACTAGAAGATAAGAATTTCTAAGAATAATGACACAAAATTGAAGTATACAGGTTTGGGAATTTGATGAGGCTCATCAGCGGTGGCTTCCGGTTGCAGAGTTGGCACTGGCGGGAGACAAGGGTGATCAAGTTCATTCTGTTGCTTGGGCACCCAATATTGGCAGGTAGGCATATGCTACTAGGGCTCATTGTGTCTGTTTCAGATCATTTGCACAGAAACCTGTTTGAGAGGGCAATACTGGACATGAATTAGGGTATGCCTTGAGGCAGCCATCGCATCATGTGAAATAACACATGATAAACAAGTGTATATCATTTGCACGAGAAATCACCAATCCTTTGTTTTGGAGGTAGCTGTACTTAAAACACTAAAATGAGTGTCCCCAGAAATCTGAAGGACATGCATTTTACAATCAGCTAAGAATACATTTTGCCCGTCTGCACCTCTTGTTTGTTGTTCGTCGTATACATGTGGTTATCTGAAGCCAACAGAGCATTCAACTTTAACCATGTCATGAACTGTTTTACAGGCCTTATGAAGTAGTAGCTGTTGCAACTCACAAGGGAATCGCAATGTGGCATCTAGGTCTGAACCCTGAGAGTGATGGAAGGCTTTCTGTTAAGAAGGTTGCTTTGCTCTCGGGTCATGAAGGCGAGGTATGAATCGTAAATAGTACCTTTTCCCCCTCAAATTAGAGGAGTTTCCTAAAATGGGCATTACTTTATGAGATCCCATTGCTTTCTGTACCTCTTTTGGATCATTGGCATCGGCAACACGCTTAAGTTAAACCATGGCAACCCTTCAGTTTGCATTCTGCCTTAATCTACGCAACCCCATGGTTTAAATGTGGGCATGCTTGTAATGGTTTCTTCCCGAGCTTCCTTTTATAATCATGGACACGACAGTAATACCATTACATACGCTGTTGCAGGTTTGGCAAATGGAGTGGGATATGAGTGGAATGACACTGGCAACAACCGGAAGTGATGGTGTTGTAAGATTGTGGCAGTCTAACTTGAACGGGGTGTGGCACGAACAAGCTGCTCTTGAAACCTGATACTCGATCACCTCTTAGGTCCGTCACCTTCTCTGATTCACACACTCGACTGCTACTCACAATTTGACCTGACAAAATTGTATTTGTATCTTGTTGGCCTCTAAAAGTACGCTTGATTTGAACTTCAAACACAACTGACACCAAGATTATCATGTGTAAAATCCCAAGAGTTAAAAGTCAGCAAAGGGAGTTATGTTGATTTTACTCGAGCGCCCCCCAAATGTTGTGAATTGTTACTGTTTTTCTGGATGCAATTTGTATATGATTCTAGCTTTCGCTCTGTGGTTCTAAATGTTTCCTCTTATTACAAACAATATCTAACAAGCTAACCTTACGGTGGTCTACATGAGGTACCTAAATGGTCTAGGACCTTTGTTAAAGTTACAAATATGTCAGAATATGTATTCAGAAGAAACACCTTATCCATTCTCATATGTGATGAGATCTTTAGAACCAACCAAAATTTCAAAATCCATACACAAACATAAGATGTTTCTTTAGGTTTTTTTCATTTACAATGACAAACTTCTCCTTGCAGCCTCTCTGTAAAGCTTCAAATTCTATCATCTTTTCCACTTTTCTTGGCTATCCGCAAAATCATATCCATAGAAACCCATTTACTAAAACCAGAGAATCAAAATGTTGCAGAGGAAGAAAATACGTCAGAGATAGAAAGAAGAGTGTGATTTGTGGGTTTCTTCTACCAGTTGATCCATGGGCACCAACCAGTATTGATGCTTCAAGTATAGCTTCACAACTCTTTGCTGCTTCACTTTTTCCTTATTTGGGTTTCTTATACTTCATTACCAAATCAAAAACTACTCCAAAACTCACTCTGTTTGGATTCTATTTCTTACTTGTTTTTGTTGGTGCCACCAGTAAGTATCTCTTTTACTTGATCTAAGTTGATGATTATGAAAACTTCTTTTAACTCTACTGACTGAGTTATTGTTGTCATTTCACTGGATTATCTTTGAACAGTTCCTGCTGGAATTTATGGTAAGTTCTACCCACACGCCTTCAAGTAGCGTGTTCAATATCATTTTTGTATCTTCGAAAGTTGTGATTAGTTTCCGTAATGTTTAATGTTATCGTATTTGTGGCCTTTTGCAGCAAAGGTGAACTATGGTACTAATTTGGCAAATGTAGATTGGCTTCACGGTGGAGCTGAATCATTCCTTACGCTTACCAACCTATTCATTGTGCTGGGATTAAGGGGAGCTCTTAGGAAACCTAAAGATGATAATGAAAGTAAATAAAGAATGGATTTTCAATTATTAAAGAAGACACAAAATCTTGGTGATGGAACTGAGTATGTATGATTCTTTGAACAATTGCCAGTGTTTTCTAGACACTCTCATTTAATCAATTTCTCTGTATCTTCTTTCTCATTCCATTTTCTGTTCGGAAAAGATTGTGCTGGTAGTATTACTGTGAATACTGCTCATGGTCATGTATGAATATTTAGAGAGAACCAAATTCAGTCTTGTGAAAATATATAACAGGGTACCTGCACATTGTTATAAGTCCGGGCTCGTTTCATTTTCGAAACAATTTTACGTTTGGAAATCATAATGTTCCCGACTTCTTTTACCTTCTAGTTAAAGTTGTTTCTGCAATTACTTTTCCTTGTGGAGTTGTGAAGCTTATTCGATTGCGTGAAGACCTGGTGTATGTTCATTGAGTTGTTGCCAATGGCTCGAGGCTAGTGCGCGGAAACTTTCCTAAGCAGTATTTTTGGGTAGTGTTAGCTCCATAGAACAAGAACCCATTACTTGCTTGGTTTGCAACAAGTTACTCCAAAAGCTCAAACTTTCTACAGATCATTTCACTTGGATAAAAATAATGAATATATTATTGAATGAATAATGAATTACAGAAATGCAAAACCAAGATCTTATACAATTATTCTTGTCAATCTTAATCCTAACTCTAAGTAGTTTCCACCTCACAAGCTTCCAAGCATCATCATTCACTGATACAAGTTTCTTACGTAGTGCCGATACAAGTCAACAATCTAAAAAACTCATATCAAATTGGTAACTTGAACCAGATTGGATAGGGATATCCAAGTCTAAGTCCTCAAATGGAGAGCACATATCCAAAGTTGCAGCTGAAATGAGCTCATTAACATCATATTCTGAACTTTGTAGAGTATGACCGTCAGTAGATAAGTAGTTCGAATCCGAAACTGTAGGAGACATGAACGGAGACGAAAAAAGACTAGCCATGAAGTGATTATCAGGTGTCAATGAAGAGAAAATGTTGTTACTTTCATTCTCTACACATGGAATGGGAGTTGAAGCAAAAGGAAATGAGAATGAAGATGTTCTGAGTACTACTTGTTGTGTCGTACCCAAATGCTCTGCTTTAACATGACAACTTGTTTGAAAATTCATGAGTGCATCTTTTGATTTATTTTGTTTTTGATTATGTTTCTTGTGTTGTTGCCCTGGTAGTAGATGTGAGGCTTGAATACAAGTATGTCTTCCTCGGTATGTAATGCTAAACGTTGATGGGTCTTCATCGATTCGTTGAACTTGTTTCATTGCTAAACATCCTTGGACATTTCTATGTGTGCATCTGTAATAGCCCCTGAAAAAACAGTGATTACATCTAATTAGGTAATGCAACATATGAAGAGAGTAAAAACTTGTTTCCAGTAATGTTTTAAAGCTGCCATAGTCGACCGATGCCGTTATACCATCCCATCGATGACCGTTACCATTATGACAGCCGCGGGTTTCCTCTGATAGTCTGATCTTATCAACATCAAAATTTCATGTACCATTTTTTGGTTCTAAGAAAATGCTTCTTTTTAGGGGAAACATCAAAATTTGCCAGGAAATTTTTGTCCCTACAATCAATTTTTCATAGGATGTGTGACTTTACAATCAAAGTTGACCTCTCATGGCCCCCCCATGGCCTTTCGATTATTAAACTCAAAAGTGAACACCTTGTACATTCAGTGGACGTGTTCTAATGCTCACCTTGGATAGTTTGCGTTAAGAATGTGCTTCTGCCCATACTTTCTCCAACTGTATCCGTCATCTGGAGGTCCTTCGAGTCCCATCTGTTCGCAGACACGCACTTTTTCCGTCCATCTCGGTAGAGTTTTTCTACATTCACATAATCAATATAGACATATAAGATGAAATTCATACATATACAGCAGTTCCAAATTACATTCGGAATTGAACCATATATCTACCTCTTTTTGGAGTACTCGGCCATGAGATCAGAATCGTAATCACTATGTGGGCTTCCGGTAACGGAACGTGGCGGCGACTCGGTCCGAGTGATTGGTGTCAACCTTGCCATCATCTGAGGTTGATCACCACTACTATTACCTTCTGGCTTGATTTCATTCAACATGAAAACAGAATTTTCGAAAGAAGATAAGATTTTAGTTATCAACAACTTCCCACTTGTAATAGCAGATGGATCAAGATGCATATCTAGTTGTTTTAGGTGCTCTTTTGCTTGGGTTAGCTCATTGATTATGAATGTTTTTTTCTCCCAAGATATCATGTTGTTCTCCATTCTTACCAAAGTGGCTTAGTGATTAAAAAAAACAACAACGAAATGAAAAGAACATTCAGAGGAAGAGGAGGTTGGTTTGAAATGAGGAGTTGTTTTCTTTGTTGGTTACTGCTTGTCTTTGTGTACATAAAAGAAAAAAGAAGAAGAAAATCTAGAGATAGAGAGACTTGAAGAAGAAGAAGAAGAAGAAGAAGAAGAAAAAGAAGAGTGGTGTTGAGGAAGGAGGGAGTGAGGAAGGCTCAATATTTATGGGGAAATCCTAATTGGGTAATTGAGTGAAATGAATGAAAAATTTATGCAGAAGTTTGACTGAAAAGGAAAGATATGGAAAATCTAGTGATAAAGTTTTCTAGGGAAGAATTGGTATTTGGTCAAGTTTTGGACCTTTGGTTGGTTGTAGTGTACTAGAGTTCTACTACTAGTACTACAACTTAAAAGAGGGGTGGAGCCGCTGGGGAGAGGTAACTAGTCTTGGGAGGGTTGTATGATTCGCCATATCGGATATCAGTATTGCACGGAGATTATCGGTACTGTTACATATTGAGTTGAAACAGTATCGGAGGATTGATGGTAAGAGAAGACAATAAAAAAAAAACAGTGAGGAATATTTATTTTAATAGCTTTAGGAAAACCGTTATGTGAGTGCAATAAGAAAACCACAACACAGGGACAGACTGTAGATAAATAGGCAAAGTTACGAGCATTTTATGAAAATAGAACTATCTTACGTATGTATGACTCTGCTTCTGAAGCTCCTTTGAGGTATATAACTTAGCTAAAAGAGGCTGTTTTTTTGCTGAGGGAGCTGTTGATTCTTTTGTTGGTAGGCCGAATTTCATTCACTTTGTCGAATGGTCTGGATTCACTTAATATCGTTTTTTAAATAGTTGACAAGTTTTGGGGTCGCATCGACTGTGTGTTTTTTTTTTTCCTTGTATAGTTTGTAGTTGATTTTTTGCTTTAATAATAACTTAATATAAAAACTTGGATATCGAAAGTAAAAGTCAGTTTTAAAAGTTAGAAATAAAAATATTTTTTTTAAATATTAAAGATTTAAATTATATTTGTTAATATTAAACTTTTTATCGATTAAATAATATTTTTTTATTTTTAGAAATCATACAGTAATTTTTTAAATGATATCAAAACATACTCCTATTGAATAATATTACTTTTAAACCAGCTACTTGTATTTTTATCTTTTGCTTCATAAAAAAAAGAAAGTCAAGAATCGGAGGTAAGAACTATTTGCTACTGTTTTACTTGTGTCGTATATGAAGATAAAGAACTCGTCAAATCTTATTCCGCGTTGAAGAAAGAAAATGGTGACGACAATGGGGTTACGTCATTGACTCCCGTCAAGTACGTTTGACATTGGTAGGTCACCACCCCCATGTGAACTTCTTCATTTTGACAATAATTATCCCCCCAATAATTGAGATCCCCAATTTGCATTTAATTATCATTTAAATTATGGTTAAAGATTGGTAATTAGTTGTTGGAATGAGAATTGAAAATGATACTTTGCTAATCAATTGGTTTTGATGTTAATATCTTTTGTCTTACCCATTGGAATAGTCTCCAAATTCATTTCCATGAGTTTCTTAAGCAGAATTAACGGATTGTCAGAAATATTCTTCTAGAAAAATATATCGTGTGATATAGTGGTGTGTCTTCATAAGCTCATTGCCTATCCTAATGAGTTTAAAATTGCTGTTTTTTAAGAGGTTGATATATCATAGCGTATTATAATCCATGGAGAAGAAAAAAAGATTATTTAAGAAAAATAGACTATAACAAAACAGCTACTAGCGGTTAAAGAAAAATAGATCCAATCACTGTCATATTGGGAAGCAAATAAAATTCAAACAATATATATTTGGATTTTTGAGTGAGTTTGATTATTATTTTACAACACTCACCGTCCAATGAGTTTGTTTGTTTGTGAAAGACTTGATCTGCGACTGATTTATAATTTGTATTGCCAAACAAATAAAGAAGATAATACAGGACTATTGTTTATATAGAGCAAATGGACTCAACAGGAAGACTAGAGATGACATGGACACATTACATGACTCAGTATACATGTCAGACGATAATTGGTGTAAAATGCTAAGTAGAGAATAGGCTACAATGAGATGTTCTAACATTCCCCCTCAAACTGAGCACTGGATAAGTGAAGCAGTTTGCACAGCGAGAACATCACGCCATCGATGGCTGTAGATGCAATAGCATCAACACTCATAGGATAAACCTCTTCAAATGACCTGCACAATCTCTATAGCAAGCACCAAACATATTCCCCCTCAAACTGAGCACTTGCATTGTGTGGAAAGTTGACATGAAGCAAGCAACAAAAGCATTTAGAAGTACTCAATCACCATTAGAACTAGCAGCAATAAGGATAACATAAAAATAGTAGATTCCAATATTTGTTTTGGTGTTCTCTGTTGGTTAAGAGACACAAATTGTTGATGTTCTGTATTGGTTAACAGACACAAATTATGTTGTTCTCTGTTGGTTAAGAGACTCAAATTGTTAGTGTTCTCTGTTGGTTAAGAGACTCAAATTGTTGGTGTTCTCTGTTGGTTAATAGACACAAATTGTTGGTGTTCTGTATTGATTAACAGACACAAATATTTTGATGAATAACAGAAGTTTGAATGGATGGAAGTTACCCCAACTTCATTCTACTCAATCAACAATGTTCTTTAATTCATCATGACAAAAAAGTAATAAAAATTGTTACCATAAGTTGTTATTGGTGTTGTTGAAGTTGCTGCTTCTATTGGTGATCAGTGGATCCTGTTGATAAACGGGTTGATGTTGCTTTTGAAAAAATTTGTAGGTCACAGTTAAGCCATGTCAAATTTGATGAAAAATCATTGAACTACGCTTTCTCCACTTCCAGAACCCTAAAAACACTTCTAACCCTGACTTGCATCAATACTACCCCGATTTCAGTTCACATCAAAACCCTAAAATCATCACACACCCAATTTCAATCCTAACAAGAAATCCCCAAATCCATTTAGCCATCTTCTCATTCTCGAGTCACAGAAACCTATCACAGATTCAATCTGAAACCTAGTCTTTCTCTTGATTTCTCCAACCTCAATCTCTAATTTATTTTCTTTCAAAAACACCAGCGACACGAATATCACCAACCCATTACTCTTCTTTCAGCCGCAACCATGAACCCTGATTCTCATTATAAATTTCATCTCAACCTTACTGCAACTTCAAATCACAAGTTCAACTCAACTTTTCTCATTGTTGCTTTCTCAGAATCATAAGAACCCAACTCAGATCCAATTTCTTCTCTCGAGCTCACCGTCAACCTTCACTGAAATCTCTATTGAGCCACACAGAATCATTTCCCTATCTTCCTTATCAGATCGAGCCAGACATGACCTAGCCCCTTTTTTTTTAAAGAGAAATTTCTTATCTCTGTTCGCTGATGAAGAACACAATTTCTGAAATGGGTTTCTTCTCATTTTGAAATGGCAGTGAAGATGGAGCTGGATGGGTTTCGCAGATGGGTTGAGTTCAGATCCAGCCGAGTTAAGAAGAAACCAGTGAAGATGGTGATGTTGTGTGTTGCTTGTGGTTGTTGGTAGAGAGAAAATGGATCTGAGTTTGCTGTGAAATTCAGTTGAGATTGGGTTTGATTTAGGTTAGAGAAGGAAATTCAGAGATGGGGTTTTCAGTCAAAAGGGATGGAGCTGACTACTCCCATTAATTTCAGCGAGATAAGTTACAGGGAACGAAAGCAGATGGTGTTGGTGGAATGAGATCGAGAAAATCAGGAAAAAGAATGATGGTATTGATTCGATGGGGTTTGAAGATTCAGTTCAAATAAACTAGAAGATGACTAGAAATTTAGGTCTGATGCTTAGTCGGATTTAGGCTAGAACACATAAAAGTTGTTGTGATTTTGATTGATGGGTTTCTGCTGATGAGATGGGTTCGAAATTAAGAACTCAGAGAAGATGTGAAAATGATTTAGCAGTGGTTGAATTTAGGGATTTGGTAGTGAAAATTAGGTTTACTTCCAAGATCTGACGCCGTGAGGCTTAGAGGCTCCGATACCTGAAAGATTTGATCTGTTACTGATTTATAATTTGTATTGCCAAACAGATGAAGAAGATAATACATGACTATTGCTTATATAGAGCAAATGGACTCAACAGGAAGAATAGAGATGACATGGACACAACACATGACTTAGTACACATGTCAGACTATAATTGGTGTAAAATGCTAAGTAGAGAATAGGCTACAATGAGGTGTTCTAACAGTTTGTTTTTTTTTCCTCTATTATTGATAGAAAAATAAAATAGATGAGAAAGTAAAGGTACAAGAAAGTACTACCCAAAGTGGAATATCCAGGAAAAAAATGCCGTACAAAAAATAAACGTGGTACAAAAATAAGGTTGTACTACTCTTTCTGTCCTAGTTTAGTTGTTATATTAGAGTTTTTTTTGTCATAACTTAGTTGATATAGTTCATATTTTTCCATTTTCTTTCCTAATCTATCCCTTACTTGAACTCAGTAACTAGTTTAGATTAATGTATATGCCCAACTTTCTAGACAACTCTCTTATGTACTCATATCTATCCACTTCTTTCTTGAGTTGTTCCAAGTTAGAAACTAAAAACTAAGGATTCTAAAAACAAAGAACATCATTACTAATCTAGGGTATTTAATGAAAAAAATATATTATCTAAGTATTTTCTTATTCTTTATGCTAAATCTTATTATAGCAACTAAATTAGGACGAAGGGAGTTCTTTGGTTTGTGAATTTGTTTAAGTGTAGTGTGAGATGTACAGTATATTGTTACATCATCTAATCTTACACGTTCAGAGAAAAAGATTTTGGATGGCGAAAATTTCATATTATAAGCTATAGAAATCAGGTTTCCTTTTAAGTACATGCATGATGCATGAACTCGCTGAAGTAATGAGGTTCTAGCTAAGAAACCGAAAGATTAATGTAATAATTAAGTAAAGTGCAATGCAAAAGTTATACAAAGATAAAAAGACAAAGGGATCATGACCTTTAAGTAAGCAATGTTCTTAAAATTTCAAAATTGGTAGCTGATGAATGGGGTTGAATAACCGCAAAATTCTAGAGGATGCCAGAAGAAATTGCTATCTTCTTTGTTTTTAAATGCTAAGCAAGTCAAAAGGAGGAAAAAATCAACTATCATAATCCTTAGCTACATTTAGGAGGATAGTTAATTTCCACATAAATACAATACAGTTTGGTTTGGGTTTGATTGACAACGTGTGGCTTAAGATGTAAGAGTGTCTAAATAAAATAAAATAATATTGGACGGAAACTAATATTCCGCCAGGAGGATACTTAGTTTCCACAAATTTAGCCATGTCTTACCAACACTGCGGATCTGTAGTCCTCCACAGCCATGGCTTAGCTCTAGGCTAAACTCCGGCCAAATCTCTCTACAATCTAACCGGAGTGTAAACCACAGTCATTAGTCATTACTTTAAGCATATACAACTATACGAAGAAACATGAAAAACATTGTGAAATCCGAATACATTATTGTTTTAATTCACACAAAAAAGTAAACCATATTGATTTTGCTTCACACTTGTCCATCCAAAGCAATACCTACCTCATGCGGAGGAAAGGGGGTTCATGGATATTTCGATGCAATTTGCGCCAAGTAAGAGGAAGCTAATTGTTGAGCTATTATTTTGTGAATATTCCTGAAAATGTATCCACATTATTCACAATCTAGGCAATTCACTGCCAAGTTCTCCTTCCGCGTTAAGGCCACTTGGTTCAAAGGGTATACACTAATCATAAAATCTTGTGAATGAATAAAGAATCTCCCCACGAAAGAAATATCCATGGAACCCTTCATGAAATTTGAAGTGAAATGGTCTACACTCTACACGTTCTAATTATCTCTTTCTCACTTGAAAAATTATAGTAGGAAATTTTGAAGTCCAAGTATGTCAGTGTCAATACTGTTTTTTTTTGTTTGTTTTCAAGTCATGAATTCAAGAAATATTTAAAGTCCAGTGGCTGGTACTGCTCACTGTTGCTAAACGCGGATCATTGATGTATGTGTGGAAGAAGAAGGACACAATAAATTTCCACACTCACTTCAGGCGTGGTCACTCGTTTTTTAAACGTTCTAATTAGCAATTGTCTACCTTCTGGGCTGATTTCTGTACCTATTTTTTCGTTTTTATTTTTTACCTTTTGGTCTACTCTTAAAAAAGTTACCTCCTCCCTGGAGATTTTCTGGCTCTACCTAGACATGTCTCTAGCTTTGGGTTGTTGTTGTAGCTCTCTAGTCTCTACTGGGCAAGAGGGTAAAAAATTGGTCAAAGGGTAAAAAATAAGAATTTAAAGTCAAAAGAGTAAAATGGTAAATCCGACTTTTGACCAAAGAAATTTCCAAGTAGAAAAGTCTTTGGGAATAATATTAAATGGAACTCAACTCTCTCCGCTTCAAAGGGTTTGTCCGTGCATTTGGTTTTGCCCTCTTCCAAAGGGAATTACTTTGAGAAATCCAAAATTGTTTTCCCTCATTAAGTAGGAGTTAGACGGATTTTGGTTACTATAAACAAAGTCACACTTTTTCGGATTCACCATTTTCTTCCCAAGGTCACACTTATTTGAGCTTATGAATTTTGGTTACTATAAACAAGTATTTCATTCACCAGTGTCATGTTTTTTATGTCATCCACCAAATCGTTATTTTGACTAGAAAATTGAGTACGCTATTTATAGAGATGAAAAGAGATCAAGTATAGTTGGTTCATGTTGCTGTTGCTCATTTCAAAATTTGAGATGTTGGAGAAAATTGAAAAACTAAATAACGAAAGTAGGTTTGATGATATCCGAGAATTACCTTCCATTTGATCTTGAATATCAAGGAAACCCTAACTTGTCTTGGAAAGAAATTTTTGAACTAGTTTAATCAGAGAAGAATATGAAATCAAGAAATTTTATCGTCTGAAACAGAGGGTGATAAGACCTGTAGCTCACTTGATTTTGTAACTGATTTGAATCGAAAGAGTTGGTAAATTAACTAAGAAAATAATCTTGTTTTAAGAATAGATGAAAATACTACAAAACCCTATTGAGGTTTTAGGATGAGCAAAACCAGAGCTTTCATGGTGATTACACCAGTTGTTATTAATACTTTGAGAGCGTAACTAGTTGATGACGGGTCCGTTTAAAACTTTAAATACGTCAATATATTTTGACCAAACAGCTTTTGACCTTTATCCTAGCTAATTCTAAATTCCTCTTATTTTATACCCTCTAGTCAGCTGAGTTTGCTGCGACAGAGTCATAAACTTGCAAGATAATTACACGTGGTCCATATTTTGTAAACTAGAAATTGTTTTAATCCAAATTTGAAGACCCGTTTAATGTATAGCCCGTATAGCCCATCTGTCCGAGTCAATTTATTCATTAATTCAAAAATAAGTTTTCGAACTAAATTTATTATTCGCTGGTCCTATTCACGTGTGAGTAATGTGATATACATTTTATATATTTCTAGTTTGTACTTTCATCAACAAATATATAAGAAGAGTTCAAATCAAATCTTCGTTTTTTTTTTTAGTTTAGATCCGAAATTATCTCTCTCTGTTTCTGCTAGTGTTCTTCAGATTTTAAGGTTTCGGTATCAAATCTCTAGGTATTTTTCTAGGTAATCCTCTCTTGTGTTTCAATTTGATGTTCTTCTATTGGTGTTATGCTTTTTGATGTTTTGTTTTTGTATTTTACAACTTAAATCATAATAATCAGTTCGATTTCATGATTTTGATTGTTTTCTTACTATGAAATCCTAATTATATCGTTTTCTATGATGTATATTTTGTTAAATTGCATGATTGATTTCGTTTTTGTTCGTGTTTCTGTTGATTTTTGAAACTGATTTTTGTTATTGTTCTATTTTGTTCATTAGATCATCGTATTCCGTTTGTTTACATGTAGTTTGATAATATGTATGATTTGGTTTTCTTTTCTTTTTCAGGAACTCATGATTTTTGTTTTTTTTTCCTGTTTTTTTTAATGATTCTTCAATAGATATTAATACGTACTGTTTTTCTAAGCCTTTTGATATGTACTGTTATTATATATATTGTATGGTATACCATTTTTGAAGCAGTACATAATTGTTTGTACTGTATATAATATGCTTTTATTTATTTGTTTTGTGTGAATTTATAGTAATTGTGATACTCCTAAACTAGTACATATTATGTTATACTGTAGATTTGGTGTTCATATCATCTGAAAATATATGTTTTATTTTTATTTGGATCACATTTCTATAGGTTCAACATGTCATGTGTTGGTTCTAATCTAAATGCTTTTTGCTACTTTCATGTATACCACAAGCAACACCACATTGCATATTTGGTTACGTTATCTTCGACTTTGGAAGATTTGAAGTTTACTATTTATAATGCGTGGAGCTGGTTGACTCCATCAACTATTGTTGTTAATTATGGTACTCTATACCAGGATAACACTCTATACCAGGCTAATACTTCCAGGTACTCTGATACAACTTAAGAGGGCGCACACATAGACTAACACTCTCCAAAGCCTGAAATTACAACATCTCTTAAGGTCGGTCCAATATGTATCATGCACATATATATAATTTCAAATATACCTCAACTACTGTAAATTTTCTAATCAGATCATCCCACTAATTCTTCTGGGTTCACAAGTGTGTTTGTACACCTAATTCACTGCACATTTACAACACACATTAAACGTATCGAGTTTGACAAAGACCATTTCTGTCATAATTTCTTTTGGTTCCAATGATCCTTTAGATCATGCTTGTCTACCACAACTTATCTTTCAATCAAATCGTAAAAGTCACATGTTTTCTAGGTGGTTGTAAAGCATATAAAGGCATACACAAGATACATGTACTAAATACTAGTACGGTCATTACATTTTCCTCAAAAAGTTAGTGCCATATATATCACATATTTGAAATTAAATATGTACCTCAAGCATCTCAATCTTCTTGTCCTTTGATCAGAACATCCCTGTGATTCTCCAGGATTAAAATGGGAGAATGCACACTTATTTTACAACACACATTAAACATATTTGACACAAACTATATCATCAAAATTTGATTTTGGTTTTTTTCTGTTCCTTTAGACCACTTCAACAACATATTAGTTTCATGTCAAACTTTAAACAACAAAAATTTGTTACTGGTGGTAAAACACATAACAAAGGATGCTAAACATATACACCTTCAATTGATTTAGTGTAAATACACTTATCAAATTCATTAGTGTCACATCACTAGTATTCATCATTATCACATAACAATACTGCTAGATTATTGACTTATAACTTGGTTCAAGTAAAGTATATGAAAGTGTAATCGGTTTGTACCTTTACCCCCTTGCGCTAACCAAAACCTTAAGGTTTGTACACCTTTGACTAACCATTTAAGTATACTGCCTTAACATCCATCTAATGTAGCATACTAACAATAATGACAAACAATGCATGACGTAGTAATTTCAGTGTCATATGAGTATGTTCCAAGAAATCACTACTTTATTCTCTAACAAGAATTTCATAAAGTCTAGTTTGTGTCTAACTTATTCTATCTCGTGTGAGAACCCGACCTCAGAAAATTATTGTCGAAAACTCAACATCCTCAGCGATAAATTTATTTTATTCAAATGTTCTTAACTTCAGAACTTACAAGTTATCATACTACAGTTCTGGTGATTATATGCAATGATTTACTAAATGAGGTCTACAGTGTAGGACACATATAATTCTAGGGTCTTTTATAAATCTGCTTGAGAAATCAAACAAATACTTGTTTCCATCTTATACCTCCACAGTTGAGGCATAAGGTCCCCCCCCACAGTTATCAGGATTTATCTGTATAAGAAGCTACAATTATGTGTCCTTTAGGTTGTACCTAACCAAGAAACACCACAAAATCATAGTACGGTACTCTATACCAACATTGTAATTTAACATGTTCATGTATTCATTCTCAATTCGTTGACGATTTTCTCTTTTATCTATTATTGTCTTGTTCTATTAAGCTAACACTCAAAGAATCACAAGACCATACTTCCAAGTTTAACATTTCATCGTAACTTAGGTAGATAACATTTGGCACTAGTTTTTAAATCGCAATGAACATATTGTGAATGATATCATAATTTGATTAATGTCCATACCTGACAAGCTTTGCACATCATTTACCTATTTCTTCAATTGTTTTAATTGTTGAGTTGTTCATGAAAATGCTTTTGATCTTTCCCATTCTTGGTAGAAGACAAAACATGCCTTTTATGGAGCACACGTTCCATTACTTTATGTATTTACGAACCAAATCTTTTTATCATCTCCACTGAAATCTAAAATTACTGAAGACAGTAAGAATGTTAATTGTTCCATTCAAATTTGAATATACAATTCTCTATTCCGAGGAAATAAACACACAACTAAAAAACAAAAGAAGTTATCACAGATTAACACTTAATCTATCATTCGATTTCAAATGATAAAACTTCTGAACAACTAGGATTAAAAAATTGGTTGATACTCTCGTTTGACATAGGTAATATCAAATTATCAAAAGATTACAAGTGCTTATTTTATCAAAATATTTATTACCAACATATAGTTATCAAGTTACTTAAGTTTCTCTTCACATTAGACTATCACTATCATAAGTAAGTAACAAACTTGGTAATAAAAATCCTAAACAATTTTTGTGTACATACGTATCAATTCAAGCACATTTAATCGCTTAACCTTCTTATTGCACTAGTTACTAAAAGATACTTTATACCTCACTATCCATATGACTATGGTATACTAGTGTATTATGATTCTCATATTTTCAACGAAAGGTAACATATTTGAAATGATTTAGAAATCACCATAAAATTGCTAATACACAATTATTAACCAATCATGTGATTCACGCCAATTAATACTACACAAAGCACATATAATCAAAGTGATTTATAACACAACGGATAACTCATACACAACTGATTTAACATCTTATTCATAATTAGCAATGTGATACTAATCTAACACATATAAGAGATTATCACAAAAATCAATTCGTTACTTGCTCTAATTTTTTTGTGAAAAATATTTCAACTAAATTGAAATCTCGAATCTATTATGGATAAAAGTACTTACTAGTCATGTTATATCCAAAGTGACAAAATACCAGTATAAATGGTTGCAAGATCTAACACTAATCTAGAGCTTTGACACAATTATGGATATTTTGGACAAACATGTGCAACGTTTTTGCAAACAAAATATCTCACAAACTACAATCCCGAATCAGAAAAATTAAATATGAGTTTTGAAGATAACATCTAGATATACAAACTTCATTTGAACCACCATTTCAAAAAACTCATAATTACGTCAAGAAAACTAATTTAGTCAACAACATTATCTTCGCGTCAGAATTTTTCAGCCACGTTTATCAGTTTTGTAAAATATCTAAAAAATACTTTTACAACTCCAAAAATTCTGAAATTTGGTATGGGTTCACCAAAATTCTGAAATAAAGATGTCTATTATGTTTGGTAAAAAGGATTTACCGAAATTCCTTCTAGGTTAAGAGATAACATCGAAACTCTACATCTGACCAAATACTCAATTTTGTTTTTACTCCACAATTAACATCCTTACTTTTTCAATATAATATCAACGATTTACAAATCGATCATTCATTTATGATTATTACTATATAGATAATGTCTTAAGATTGTTGGGTGCAATAATCAAAAATTAGGAAAAAATCAAATAAACAAAAGTTTTGTTACTTAGCTCATTTTTAATCGAAGTGATCTATTTGACGAAACAGATGAGCTCCCCGAATCTCCGCAACAACAACATGGAAAACTTTGGAAAAACAAAGTGAGTTACGTGTTCAACACGCTTTCCTTAAGATATTAGTGCCCGACTACACTCAAGAGTGATGCTATAGCCTCCACAGGACGGATGCCTCCAGGATAAAACACCCTACTACACCTATTACTAGCACTCATAGTAGATGCTCAACTTGAGATTGGAAACACAGAAAAAATCCTTCAAGGAAAATCTCAAAAAAGTTTAAGAAAGATAATAAAAAATTATTATTCTTTTGATCTCTTCAAAAATATGGAGAAACCAAAAGAATTTATGTACATGACAAACTCAGATTGGTCATCAGTATCCAATCCTAAAAGAAATCCTA
This sequence comes from Papaver californicum, assembly GCA_023531435.1. Classification (NCBI taxonomy): domain Eukaryota; kingdom Viridiplantae; phylum Streptophyta; class Magnoliopsida; order Ranunculales; family Papaveraceae; genus Papaver; species Papaver californicum. Next base: position 90,027 of record JAJJMC010014561.1, on the reverse strand, counting down.
CAACAACTTCCTTTAAGGAAAATTTTAGCATTTAGATCAGTTTCCAAACTGGTGAAGTACATCACGGAGGAACCAAAATTTAAATCAGAGAACGAATGGAAGATAATTTTTATCTTCAATATCTAAGTTAAATTTTATTACTTTCTTCCTTTTTCTTTTTTCCCTGTTTTTAAAGTCTAATTTTGATATATATCGATCATAATTTTGTATATTTCCTTGAACCCAAAAATTGATTTATGTTCAAACTCTCATATCATGTGTTTTGAGTGATATTTGATTTTCTTGAAAGTATGTTTATACATTAGGGCGGGAACACAATTGTAGATTTAAAATCAAATCATTTTTTATTTTTCTTATGTACAGGATAAATTCAGATTGGTCATCAGTATCCAATCCTAAAAAAAATCTTACAACGGCTTCCTTTGAATTTCTTTTTAGCATTTAGATACGTTTCCAAACAAGTGAAGTACATCATGGAGGAACCAAGATTTAAACTATCATGTTTTAAGCCCAATGGGATAATCTTAGTCGATAAAAATTCCACCAGATGTTTCAGCTTCATACCTGTTTTACACCAAACCCACCAAATTACTTTATGGAGTTTGAAATCGACGTGCTACAATCAGTAAATGGATTGTTTCTCTGTCGGGATGCTAAAGCATTAGGCCAAGAGTTATACGTACTTAACCCCGGCGAATGGACACGCCAGTACCCACCTTCAGTGAATGTAGCTAGAAGAGATAACGTAAATGCTAGACAAAGTGATTATAAAATGCAATTGTCGACGACCTTGGTCTTTAACCCACTCGTATCTAGTAAAAAGTTTCAGTTGGTTCTGTCTGGTGTAACAAGAATGATGTTCTGGACTGTGACTATCGTATCGAAATATATGATTCAAAAAGAGAAACTTGGATGCTATGTCTTAACAATGGTGTTCAGGTACACCATCTTGAAGATCCAAGCATCCGTACCATCTTTAATAAGGCTGGGATTTACTGGAATAATCCGATCAACTAGTGCAACACCGATGAAAGAGTCGTCCACTACGATATGGAGAACATGGATCTAAGGTCAGTGCCTCCTTCTAATTTTAGAGAACCTCAATACATAAAAGATTACTTTGACGAGTGCCGTGGGCACTTAATGTTAATTACAATATCATCATTCGACGGGGCATTTAAAGTGTATGAGATGAATCTTAGACACTTGTGGGAATTTAAGTACAAAGTGGAATTACAAGGAATAGCTCCATGTTTTCAATTTACGTACTACTTCTACAAAAGTGATACTATTATTTTTACATTTTAAATTAACGGTGGGAGTATTTCTTAAAACAAAGAGAAAAGCCAAGGGAGCTTAACAATTTCAATTTCATGTATTTCTTGGAACTCTTGGAGAAAGGCACACTACGGAATCACTTCATTAACTCTCAAGCGTTAACCCTCCTTGTTGGTTAGAAAGTGGGTTTGCGCGCATCAAAAGGGCTGGGAATGACTAAAGAAAGCCCCATAAAAATTCTTTGAACCCTTCATGAAACTTTGATAATAGTAGGTAGGGAATAATCAAAGCTAGTCCAAGTGTTTTTGTTTTCTTGTCATGAATTGAATTTCTTTTTATTCAAAGTCCACTGACTGCTACTGATAACTGTTGCTAAACGCGGATCATCAATACACGGTGCAAGAACATAATGATTTTTCATCTTCATATTCTCCCAAAATAATTAGAGCTTGAACCTAATTTTAGATTTATGCATCATAACTTTCCAGTTTATGTTCAATTATATCCCTCAAGAAAGTTGTTGAAAATTTACATCGACGCAGCAAGGGATTCTTTCGTAGAGCCAGTACAGACGTATTAAAGAACATCGCGCATGTTAAGATCGGTAGGTGGTCGGAAGACAAAATATTTGATTGGATGCCGATCGAGTAGCGACATAGATCTCTAACGGAACCCCTCAACTTGAAGGGTCTGTCCGTCCGTAGGGTACATTTTTCTTTAGCGTGTTTGAGAGGGAACTTGAAAAATCAAAAATATTTTCCGTTAGTGAGAGGATATTAAGCGGAATCCAAATACGTCAATGTTAGTAATGTTTTTGTCGAGAACAAAATCAATAGTATTGTTCCTAGACCTATCATTGAAGATTAAATGCAAGAAAGAACAATACAAATTTCATAAATTTATTCTATCTATTCCTCTCCACACATATAACACACTCTCGGTTAATTTTTAGGTTCGTCGAACGCTGCAAATTTTATTAACATATATTCTTTTGGAGGTTTTATATATATGTTTTTCTTTATTGAATAAAATAAAATGATTTAACTTATGAGAATATAAAGGATATTTAATTGGGGATATCCTTATAAATTAGGGGTATTATATAAAATAAAATAAGGTTATTTTGAACTATTTTTTTAAAATCCCTTATTCATAATTTTTTTTTTGTAATACCTAAACTATATTTGATTAATAGATTGTTAATTATTTATAATAATTATTAGATTATATTAAACTTAGATTAGTGAGATTAACATATATATTATAGTTATCGGTTGTAGATTGTGTTAGATGTTTTTTGGAGGAAAAAACAGAAATGAGGCCTAAAAATTATCCAGAATCGGCATGATCTTCATGGGTGAAAACCATACCGACTGAACTGTCTGCATGGTCGCCAATTGAAGAACATATCGACTTTGATTGAAGACCATGCCAACAGTGAACTATCTGCATGGTCTTTATGGGTAAAAACCATGTCGACTGAACTGTCTGCATGGTTTTCTTGGGTGAAAACCCTTCCGACTGAACTTTTTGCATGGTCACCAATTGAAGACCATGCTGACTGTGATTGAAGACTATACCGATTTAATTGTCTGTATAGTTTTCACCCATGAAGACCATATTGACTGAACTGTCTGTATAATCTTCACGAACTGTCTGCATGGTCTTAACCTATCGGTATAGTTTTCATGGATGATTTTAGTTTACCTCTGATGGTCGTTCATTAAATGGTTCATGCAAATAAATGGCTTAAAAAATTAATTTAGTATTTTATATATTAGGAGTGAAAGTGTAAGATTAAATAGTCAAGCGAAAATCCTTGTAATATCGATCAAAATAAATAAAATCCTAGTGATGGCCATAGAAAGTTCAACATAGAAAACCTTGGAACAATATTGGAACCCCCTCCATACTCCATAAAGAAAAAGAAATTGCGTGTTTCATTGGGAACTTAACAAATCCAAAATTATTTTCCCTCGTTGAGGGGTAATTCAATGAAATCCAAAAACATCATCAATAGTGTTTTGTCGGGAACAAAACTCAGTAGTGCAGTTGTTCTAGACCTATCATTGAAGATTGAATGCAAGAAAAAAAGAACACTACAAATCTCATAAATTCATTCCTTTCCGCATATAAACCACACTGTTGTTGGATTTTTAGGCCAGTCTATATCATGTTGAAGAAGAACACTACAAATTTCATTAATATATTTGGAGATTTTGATATATATATATATATATATATATAAATCTTTCTTTGTCGAGGAAAAATTAATAATTACCAATTTCATTGATATCACAAATTTCATTAAATTATCGCTATCCATATCTTAATGTTTGTTTGTTTTTAAATATCATGAATAACAGTAGCGTGTACCCGCCACAGATTAAGTTATCTTATCAAATTTTTAATTAAATAATGATAAATATGAAACGTAGAAATTATATACTGTATAATTTAAAAAGAAGATGCTTCAGAAAAAAAGAAAGTGATTTATTACGCCATAAATAATGATAAGTGTGACGTATGTATTAAGAATAAAAGAATTTTATCCCATAATTCGGCCAAAGGAGCCATGCATGTTAGACGACAACTCGTTATCAAATATTTTTCTAACAAAAATACATTTCTAATTTTTAATATGGAGTATAGGTTATCTATTTTATTTATTTTGGAAGCATCTATACTATCTACCGATTTTTTTTCCTGAGATGGTCATGAATTTATAAATTAGTAATTCGATAGCTTGAAAAGTCGTCAAAACAAAAATAATGCAAGTGGGATAAGAGTACTTCATTTTTTTCATAACCGTATAATTCCACTTTTGAAAGATATTAGTACCTCAAAATCCAAGCCTTAGTTCTATTTTATGGTGTTTGATTTGAATTTGAATTTAAATTTAGCGATTGCCCCAGGGTTGGGGATTCTAAAATTATTTCTAGATGGTATAATGAGATATCAGTTTACCACGTCTGTATTATCTAATATGAATTTTGGTACCCTATTGATAAACTAATGCCCCATTGTTCATGTATGTTTACGCAGTCTTGCTCTTCTACTCATACATATTATTCCTATCAACAAGGGATAAATTTGAATTAAAAGAAAAGGGGGCAAATAATGGCATACCGGGCTCGAGGTCCTAAAACAGTCTGTAATTAATCAAAACTTATCTTGGCACTTGATAATTAATCAAAACTAATGGGACTACAACATATCAAATGGTACTGAACATATAGAATCAAGAAAATCGAAATCCAAATAAAGATCCGTAGGATCGAATGCTGAAGTGAATTCACTAAGATCATAATCGGAAGTCTGTAGACTCTGTCCTTGTCCAAAACTGAGAGGAACAGAAAATGATGAATTGGATACTGAAATTGATGGAGATGAAGAAAAAGGACTACTCATGAAGTGATTATCATGTGTCATTGAAGAGGAAATGGTATTGTTGTTGTTGTTGTTGTTGTTGTCAATTATTTTCTCTGTACATGATGGAATGAGTATTGAAGATGAAGGAAATGAGAATGAAGATGATTCAGATGAATTGAGTATTACTTGTTCTGTATTGAAATTCTCTGTTTTATCATGACAACCTTTTTGAAAATTGATAAATGTTCCTTGTGATTTCATCCGTTTCTGATCCTGTTGATCCGATCTTTTTTGTGATTGCCCCGGTAGCAAATGTACAGCTTGAATACAAGTATGTCTTCCACGGTACGTGACACTAAACATCGATGGGTCTTTGTCGGATCGTTGCACTTGTTTCATTGCTAAACACCCTTGAGCATTTCTATGTGTACATCTGTAATAGCCTCTGAGAAATATAGCAATAGCATACAATTAGATAGAGATAAAATGTGTATTGATGAAATTTTTCAATCTTTGATGTAATAATCGAGATTTCAGATTCTTTTTATTGCTCACCTTGGATATGTTGCTCCAAGAATGTCTTTCTGTCCATATTTCCTCCAACCATACCCATCATCTATGTGTCCTTCCAGCCCTGTCTGTTCGCAAACACGTACTTGTTCGGTCCATCTCGATACGATTTTCCTCTTCTTCGAAGAATTTCCGATGAGGAGATCCGAGCCACAATCTTTCCCACGACTTCTTCTGTTAACCGAACGTGGAGACTCGGTCGATCCGGTTGTCTGCGACTGATGGCTGGAACCCTTTGAGTTATTAATTGCACTTAACATGGAAATAGAGTTTTCAAAAGATGATAAGATCTTAGGTAGTAACAACTTGCTTTCATTAGTAGAAGCAGCAGCATGAAGTTGAGATTCTAATTGTTTTAGTAGCTCTTTAGCTTGGGTTAGCTCATTGAGTATCAATGGGTTTTGTTCCATATAACTCATGCTTGAGTTGTGCACAACTGGACCAAAGAATTGAATTGAAGTTGGGAAGATTTGTGATTGGATAGAAGAAGATGTAGGGAGAGGAGGCTAGTGGAATGTGAAAATTTATAGGGAATATAGGAGGAAGAATGAGATAAGAAAAGCTCGACTAAAAGGACAAGAAAACGAGTAGTAAGTATTTTTCCAGGAAAGACTAGTCTTTTTGGTCCTACTGCTTCTTTAGATAGCGAGTAAAAGAGACTTAGTGTAAGCGTAGTACATTGATTGGAACAGGTGATGTCATGGTGCTGGCCCCTTGAGTACGTAGACATTGGGCCGGCCATGTGAACATTTTTATATCGCTAAAAACCCCATGTGTGAACCATTGACAATATATATCCCATAGACAAGGGATCTCATATGCTATGTCCACGATGCTGCTTCTCGATGCCGAGTAGAGTAATAACTAACGTGCATGTGTGAACCATTGACAATATAAAGATAAGTTGGAAGACAATTTTTTTTTAAATTCTAGAGGACAGCATATCTAATTATTAACTAATGCGACTGATTAAACTAAATTATCTCTATACATACATCACCAAATGGCGACAAATACTTATCATATGCAGCACTGATTTAGCTTACCGTTCTTTTTTCAGATTAATGATTTATTGTTCAATTTGATCTACATATTATTTCTCAATACATAAATTTTTGCAAGGGCAAAATTTGTTTGTTTTTTTCTTCTTCTTGGTATTCGGAAATAAAAACCAAAACAAAACACTAGAGAGGATGCTCAAGCCCAAAGGAAATGCTTCAAAAAATAAAAAAGAAATCCGAAAGGAATTATAGTACTTCGCTTAGTCGGTTCTTGGTATCTGCCAATGAATATGCTTCTTGGTATCTGCCAATGAATATGCAATTTCGCTAAGGATATTTGGCTTTATTTCTTGGAAAGTTGGATTGGTATTTTACTTTTCCTGCTGACATTACTACATTATTGTTATCCTGGCAGTCTCTAAGCATTGCAGATATTTCTCAGGTTTGGAATCTATTGCCTGCAGCAATCATCTGGTGTGAAAAAAATGCTCGAATTTTTACGGATAAGTGAAAATGTATTTTTACGGATAAACGAAAATGTTCGAAATGTATTTCTTGATTGGAGATGATGTCATGGCCATTTTCCTTGATTACGTACATTGGCAGGTGGATAAACATCCCCATGTGAACATTTTTTATATTACTGAAACCCCCGTGTGAACGTGTATGCCATAAGGAAGGGATTCCATAAAAAATGTAAAATTAGAATATAATTAATCACTAATCTCAGCCATTTAAATTTAGTTTCGAGTAGAGTTATAACGTGTATGCGTCATGTAGAATATAAACAAAAAAATATCTTATATATTGCTAGAGGACAAGATATTTAATTAATTAACCACTAACACTCCTGATTAATCATATAGATTAAACTAGATTATCTCTTGTACATCATCAAATGGCGACAGATACTCTCCATCTCCAGAGGAAATACATAGCGAGTATTCTATTAAAGAGTAGTTATTATCTTATCATCATCTAATTGGAATATATAAATTAGATATTTGGATTGAACCCTTGATCAAATACTAGATGTAAATCTACATATCTCAGTCACATAGCTTATACTTCCTCCGTTTCAGGAAAAGAGTTACTTTTCCTATTTGCACAATAGTTAAGGCAAGATGAGAGAGAATAAATTTTGTAATTTATTTCCATATTTACCCTAACAAATAGTTTAATACTACATGTATCTTTATAACGAGAATAATAACATTTCTTAAAATAATAAGGATAATGTTGAAAGTTTGTTATATTGAAAATGAAAATAACTCTTTTGCTGGAACAAAAATTTAAAAAGAAAATAACTCTTTTCCTGAAACGGAGGGAATATCATCCAAGAAAATCAAAAATAGGTAAAATGATGATCTACGTACATACATGAGTAGAAGTATTTTCGACAATTAGATTATGCAATACGTTCACATGATTTCCTTGAACAGGAACCCTATGTGATCAACGTCAGACAACTAGATAACACATGGGTAAGGTTGTTCTAACGTCATTAGTCGAATAATTCGTTGTCCATATTTTTCTATTTAGAGCAAAATTAATTCCGTTTTCATGGTCCCAGATTGTAATAATTAGCAATTCCTGATTAAAAATGAAGCACCAGATTAGAATACTAATGCAGGTGGAACAATTATTGATACCCTTCGTTTTGGTATCAATTGTTATGGTATATGTATAGAGTGTTATTCGATGTTTATACTCTTTTTTTGTCTTTTGGTAGAGGCCACGGGCTACTAATATGCAGAAGATCGAATTAGGATGTCAACCATGAAGGCAGGACGGGATACGTATGTATGTGGGATACCCAAGGATCCAATAAGTTATGATCTTGTCGGACTGAAAATTTGGAGGTCAGTTTCTCTGGAGATGCATATAGATAACAGTTCCAGTCAAAATAAAGATCTGGAGAATCCAATGCAGAAGGTAATGCTGGAGTGGATTCACAGAGATCGTTTTCTGAAGTTTGTAAATTATGCCCACCTTCAATATTGTCCACTCTATTATGAGAAAAGAAGGAATTGGATCCTGAAGTTGTAGGAGATGAAAGAGGACTACTCATGAAGTGATTATCAGGTGTCTGGGAAGCACAAATGTTGATGATGTTACTTTCTTTCTCTTTACATGGAATGGGTACTGAAGCTGAAGGAAATGAGAATAAAGGTGACCTTAAGACTACCAATATGCAGAGAAACACATAATAAGCTACGGGAAAGGTATACGAAACAACTCAAGGTCAATATGTTACTAAATAATGCATTATAATTTTTGTTTTAACGACCCCAATTTCGTGTAAGCCAAGATAAGAAAAACTATTGCAGATGGTCCGGGCTAATATATTATGTGTAAAACTGAACTGTTTATTTATAATATCATAAGTACACAGATGTGTACAACAGGTTGGATCGGAGGTGATATCATGGTCCTCCCCCATGATTACGTCGTACATCGATAACCACGAACTTATCACATTAACCCCCTGTAATCAAGGATCCCACGACAAAAAATCTTTTGCTAATATTTGATTTAGATTTAATTAATGATGTATTATTATCTGGGGTGAGTATGGCACTGGCTGACTGGCTCATCACATCGAGACCATAATAAATTCAAGGAGTTTACACTATGAGAGTGATCATATTACCAATCATTTTCCAAATATATTTGATCATATTTTGTCTAGTAAAAGGACGTAAGTGGAAGAAAAGTTGAAAAGATTGATAAGTAAGTAAAACGCTGATTAGAAAAGGAAGATTTAAGCAGCAGGCAATGTTGAATTGAATTAACAAATGATTAGTTGATTAATCCTCTGAAGGAGAAGAAAAAGTTGGCCGCCACCACCTTCTTAATTTTGTTTTAAATTAATTAGCACCAATCAATCACAAATACAATTAAAAATGGAAGGAATATATTACACCAAAAGTAAACCATCCTAATTTTCTGCTTCACACTTCTCCATCCAAACCAATACCTCAACTTGTGGAGGAAAGGGCCGTATACTGGACATATTCACTACTTTGAATTTGGAACGTAATTTTTCGTAATTTTTTTTTCACTTTTTTTACTATACATATAGATATCACAAATCAATGTTTTTGTTTAGGCCACAGGTCAGGTCACAATGATATATTTTAAGTTGAATGATGTTAAATATAGTTTCACATCGTCTAAATTTTTTAGATTTATGAAGTATATATATTCTAGACAACCCTAATTTTATAAGAGGTTAGTTAGATTTGTGAATTTTAACAAATGATAAAATTAATTTTATCTTAGATACGTCGATTTTTAAATCTAAGCTAAATTTTTAGGTGATTGGGTTGCTAACTGTGTTGAATATGCCCGAAATACCTTAGCTATCATTCTAATCAACAACGGAATATCCATTAGGACCATTACCATTAGAGACAAGCGGCCTGTTTTAGTGATATTTGTGTTTAATTAATTATTTTGATGATTAAAGTAGTATTTAACAGTATTTTAATTACTGATTAAAATGGATATTATATTCCGTAAAACGTGATTTTACACCTTAGCATAGTTTTTTTTATTGGGATATTAATTTATAAATAATTAATGAAATTTGTTGTCCTTTTATTATTGTTGTCATTTTTTAGCTGGAGTGATTTATTACGCCGTAATTAGTTGAAACAATGACGTTTCTTTGTCAAATGTTATTTTTACCCTCAATCTTGGTTACTTCATTTCACATTTTACAATTTAAATGAGATTAATTTGGAAATTTATTTTCTAATGCAAGGTGCAGGATTACATTTTATATTTTTTTTTTCTTATTGATAAATAAAAAATATAGTTATAAAATTGAATAATGTGTTTCGCTTGATATAATTATCAAGTCATGTGTACACCTGCAACTATAAGGTTTCTAGTTTTAATCGTCTAGCATTTGAAATTAACTAATAAATTTAAAAATCTATCCAAAGGTTAAGTCGTGAATTACATATTCTGATGATAGAAAAAAATAATCAATAAATTTTATAGGCAGATCAGGTTGTCAAACTGTTGTTACTTAGCTGTTTATATGTATCATTATAGTCAGAAGAAAAAACAATAAATTTAACTGTTACGTCAGGTTGTTATCGAAATGTTATTATTGCTGTTCATATAGTTTCATTTTTGCATAATCAATCGTTTGTTCTATGTTTAATGGTACCATGTATCAATTAGTAATTTTCAGTTAGAAAAAGGTAAGAAAAAAAAAAATACTGCAACTAGATAATCTCCGGGCTTTATAACTAATCGAAATTCTTTACTTTATTAATGATACAATTAGCTAATTGAACAAAATCAATGAGACACAAAAAGATTACATATCAAACCGAAAATTAAAATCAAGAAAATCAAAATCCAAGTAAAGATCTTGAGAATCCAATGCTGAAGTGAATTCACAAAGATCGAAATCCGAAGTTTGTAAATTCTGTCCACCTTCAATATTGTTCACTCCATAATTAGAGAAAACAGAATTGGATCCTGAAGTTGCCGGAGACGAAAAAGGACTAGTCACGAAGTGATTATCAGGTGTCGTTGAAGAGAAAATGTTGCTGTTATTTTCATTCTTATCAATACATGAAAATGAGAATGAAGGTGATACTTGTGCTAATTTTGCTGCGCCGGAATCCTGTGTTTTAACCTGACAACCTGTTTGAAAATTAAGAATTGTTCCATGTGATTTTGTTGGCTTTTGATGTTCTTGACAATGTCTGTTTTGTGATTGCCCTGGTAGTAAATGTGGTGCTTGAGTACAAGTATGTCTAAGTCGATACATAACATTAAAGATCGATGAATCTTCATCGGAACGTTGAACTTGTTTCAGAGCTAAACACCCTTGAGCATTTCTATATGTACATCTATAATAACCCCTTGGATATGTAGCTCCAAGAATGTCTTTCTGTCCATACTTCCTCCAATTATACCCATCATCTTGAGGTCCTTCAGCCCTGTCTGTTCGCAAACGCGTACTTGTTCAATCCATCTCGGTTCTGTTTTCCTATAAAACCCGAATCAAATTACGCATAAGATTAATTTGACTCATAGTTAAACTGCACAAAACCATTGAAGCACCTCGTGAATACACAAAAATATTCTTAACCATGATTATTACCTCTTTTTGGAGGGGGTTTCGCGTTCGGAATCGCTCCGAGGACTTCTGTTAACAGAACGTGGTGAATCGGTAGGGGTGCTAGCCGTCTCAGTTCCCGTGATTTGAGATTGATTTCCGGCTTCTGACTTTCTCCCCTTCAACATTGAAAGAGAGTTTTCAAAGTATGATAGAATTTGAGGTATTAACAACTTGCTTCCATTAGTAAAAGTAGCAGTATGAAGGTCAGAATCTAACTGTTTTAGTAGCTCTTTAGCTTGTGCTAATTCATTCAGTATGAATAGCTTTGGATCCAAAGAACTCATATTCTTCTCCTCCATTTTGATGAAATTCAAAGACAGAATCTGAAAAGTGGATCAAGTGAAGTGATAAAGAGAGGATTGATTTGAGAAGTGGAGCTTGAAAAAGATTGTATTGAAAAGACTCAAGAAACTTAATTTGGGCGTTGAAAGTTAATTTTTTCTCAAACAACTTTTTCCTGAGAAACAAGAAGATCTAGTGAATGAATTTATAGGAACCTGATTGGGTATGAATGATTCAGAGAAAATATTTTGACTAAAAAGGAAGAAAAGGGAAAAGAATGGGTTTATTACAAATGTACCCATGCTAATTCAACTATTAGTAAAGGATTATTGTGTCTTTAAATGTCATTTTCGACTTATATCCGCGTTATTATTCCGATTAAATCGGAAATATGATGTCATGGATCATTTTGGGCTATACGCCATGGGCTATATAGGCTGATATGTCACCATTTTGAAGTGTGAATGTGAATCTACCCATTTGACATTTTTTTTTGATGCATATGCACCTGTCAACATGGTTGGATGGATGCATTAATGTTGTACTTAATTTTTATTTATTTTTGGTATTCAGAGAAAAACCAAAACCAAAACTAAATTGTTACATTGCAGACAGTTACAACATCAGTAGGAATATCATTATTAGTCCATCTAGTTTGGACTTTATGAGACGTAGCATAAGCTGCAAGAGAGTGAGCCGCAATATTGATCTTCTTCGGCACATAGTTGAAAGTACTGCTACTGCTGAGATTGGTCATCAGCTTTTGGATGTCATCTTTCAGTTTCCAGATCCTCCATGGAGGAGTTCTCGCAGCTCCAGTGAGACTGTTTACTACCACTTGACTATCTTCTTCTATGATAATGGCATTGAAGTTTAACCAAGAGGCCCGTTCACCCGCAAGGAGAAAACCATCAGCTTCCGCGTAAACAACCAAGTCAAAAGCCATATCTTGTTCCTGCACCACAGCAAATACCATTGTTGTCTCTAGCTACAGCAGTGCAGGCGTAGGAGCCATCTTTCCAAGCTGCGTTAACATTCACCTTAATAAATGGGTCAGGTGGTGGTGTCTAAACTTCAATATCGCTATTTCTGGGATCAGAATTGTTGGTGTCTTCTACTTCAGTCTCTCCTTCATCTGTAAAGTTATAATACAGGTTGAACCAATACATTGCAATGGCTAGGGTCCCTTGAACATTGATGTTTTTTTTTTCAAAAACTTTAGCATTTCGAGTTTTCCATATGGCCCAGCAGATTGCCATTTCCATAGCCAAACAATAATCATTGACATTACTTCTGGTCCAAAGTTTCACCAGACTTTGTAGGTTCAACTGGTGATTTTCTTGAAACCGTAAACTTAGTGATGAAGCGAACCAAACTGTTTTGGCAAAGTTGCAATGGATCAACAGGTGCTACAGCACTTGAACAAAAATGTTACAGTCCATTGAGACACCTTCGACAAATCTACCACTTTCTCAGCTACTGCAATGCCTTTATATAGAGCTCTCCGGATAAAGGTTTTTATCTTGGGGGCCACTTTCTTGACTGCCCAATTTTTTTTCTAAAGGAAGTGATTTTCTCTTACATTTGTTGTACTTAGTTAATTGATTATGAATCTAATGATATGATATAAAATTTTGATTATTCAATTAATTTTTGGGCACACTATTCTGTCATCATCTACAGTGGCTTTTGATAGAAAAAACAATCTCGAGTGGCATTTGAATAATGTTATAGTTTTCTTGCTGCAATTCCAAATACCTATCTTATTTACTCGGTTTTTGAATTTAGTTACATTATGTAGCACAATGCGATCTGAAAATTAAGAGAATTAGCCCCATAGCCCATATGTATAAAATGCTTTGGAGATATGTTTCAAAAAAAAAAAAAGCTTTCTAGACGAATTTCTCGCTAAATAATGCTTATAAAGTTCATCGATGTCGCTGTAACAAAGCTGTAAAACTATTGAGTAAAAATATTAATTATCTGAGTTCAAAACTAATCAGCATTATATTTTCAACATCATATATGGTTTTTTAGTTCTTAAATTTTAAATAGGGATATGAAATTAAGTTTTGTTAGTACTGGAGTACTAGGGATGAAGATGGTAGAGTAGTGGAAGAAAGATAGATTTTTAGGGAAATGGAACTAACTATTATTAGAAACAAAATCAACAAAATTTGTCGTAGATAGTCCTTTCCTAGGTTTAACTACATTAAATTCAAAGTTCACTGCTAGCTAGATTTATGAGCAAAAATGGGTACATGTGTAGGCAAAATGCAAAGTGAAATTTCCATTTATAAAAAAGTATTAAGAAGGGCTGAATCTAGGTAGAAGGGAGTGAAAATAAAAGAAAGATTAGCAACAAAATTAGTACAAACAGGGTGACATTCTTATAAGCATGACTAGGCAATAATAATTTAATCTGATATTAATCAAATTATTAGTTAATTAATGGAGTTGAAATTGAGCAAAGCTTAGATGAAGACAAATTTAGCCACCCTGTTTTTATTGAACTTTTATTTTAATTAGCTAATTAAGGAAGATAAACAAATAAATTACAGAAAGTAATTAAGGAAAAACAGGATTACAAAAAGTAAACAACTCCCATGGATAATTTCCCACTTGATGATAACAACACCTCCACAGGTACAGAAAGGGCAAAGAAAGATCACAGAGGGTACGGTTTTTGGAATATGTTCTTCTCTACTTTTAGTATGATGTAAGTTATGAAATTATGTCAAAAAGGCACGTTAATGCGGGAGAATAATAATCTTAACATGAAATCCATTTAGCTCAAGGTTCTTAATTAATTCTTATGTGAAAATTAGCAAATTTAAACACGAAACATAGTTTACCTAGGCGAGAAATTAAGGATGCACCACTCTGAGGTGTATATCTGTTTTAGATTGGTACGTGAACACCCTATCGAGCAAAATGTAAATTATCCGAAGAAGTAAAAAACATGTTACATTATTATTAACGAGTAAGTGGTATATTTTCTATTATTTTTATAAATATATCTTCCGGAATTATTACTTTAGTTATAGTATAACTGTTATACCTTCAATAAAAATGCATTGAAATCGGAGTAAACTACAAGGCTTTAGTAAAATACTAAATTCGAATGGGGTGAGAAATAAAAGCCACATACTCGAGCCGCTTTGATTTTTCATGGCAAACTACATTATTCTTTGTATTCGTGATATGCTATATTTTCGTACATCATTTAGCTTCATGTTTTGGAAAAAAATTGGCCCTTGTTGTGTCAATTTTCAAACTTTATTGACTTGTGCGGTAGTATCCGCACTGGCGCCACAACTTTGATGTGTCTCATAACTATCAACTTGCTGCATACAGGTGCGGACATTTATAGCCCTAGTTCCTACGTCCATTTTGTCCACTTCGGACCCAATGATACCATCATTGTTCATTCATGTTCTCTAGATCATGTATATTCCACAAAAGCCTAATAAGAAGGGTCTTGGGACTTTATACCAAAATAATATTATCTCCATAATGAAGAGAAATTTAATTTACTTCTATAATATTAATTGAAAAAAAAATGACTATAATATATCAAAATGGATATTTAGAATCATAAGAGCCATCAAGAAAATCAACGTCCAAATAAAGATCTTGAGAATCCAATGTTGAAGCATAATCTGAAGTTTCTAAGTTTTGTCCACCATTAAAAGTGTTCACTTGGTGAGGAAAAAAGGAATTGGATTCTGAAATTGATGGAGATGAAGAAAAAAGACTACTCATGAAGTGATTATCAGGTGTCATTGAAGAGAAAATGGTATTGTATTCACTTTCTTTCTCCTAACTTGATGGAATAACGGGTATTGAAGGCGAATGAAATGAGAATGAAGGGGATCTTAGAACTGCTTGGGTAGTGTCGAAATCCTCTGTTTTACCATGACAACCTGTTTGAAAATTGAGAATTGTTTCTTGTGATTTTGTTGGCTTTTGATGATCTTGACCATGTCTGTTTTGTGATTTCCCTGGTAGTAAATGTGCAGCTTGAACACAAGTATGTCTTCCGTGATATGTGACACTAAACATCGAAGAATCTTCATCGGAACGTTGAACTTGTTTCCGAGCTATACACCCTTGAGCATTGCTATGAGTACATCTGTAGTAGCCTCTGAAAAATCGCAACATAGCATCTAATTAGAGACTAAATTTTTAAGTAGAATGTGAACTGATGAATTTTATTATTGCTCACCTTGGATATGTGGCTCCAAGAATGTCTTTCTGCCCATACTTCCTCCAACTATACCCATCATCTAGGGGTCCTTCAAGCCCCGTATGTTCGCAAACGCGTACTTGTTCTGTCCATTTCGGTTCTGTTTTCCTATAATCACAAAAATAAAAGTTGCTCATAAGATAAATAGTCAATATCATGTGAATACAGAATCAAATAGATCCAAGTAATACCTCTTCCTGGAGGGGCTTCCTATGAGATCAGACTTATAATCGCTGTGAGGACTTCCGTCAACAGAAGGCGGCGAATCAAACGAGGTAACATCTGTCTCGGATACTGTAATTTGAGATTGTTTGCCGGCTTCTGACTTGATCCCACTCAAAATTGAAATGGTGTTTTCAAAGGATGATAAAATTCGAGGTAGTAGCAACTTGGCAGTAGTTGAAGTAGCAGCAGCATGAAGATCAGATTCTAACTGTTTTAGTAGGTCTTTAGCTTGGGCTAATTCCCTTAATATCAATGGCTTTTGATCCAAAATAACTCGTGCTTGTATTTTTTTTCTCCATTTTAAAAAAACTACTCATAATTGCGACTAGTATTCCAAATAGTTCAACTTGAATAGATTGAAAGTATTGATTCAAAAGACTCGACGAACACGAGACAATCTGAATTAGGGTACTCAGGTTTGTGGTGTTTTTCACAAAGAAAATGTCTACGAAAATTTTGATAATTTATTTGTTACTATGGTGGGATTTGGAGAGCTTATGGATGATGAATGATGAGGAAGGAGTGGAATGTGGATTTATAGAACGATCTTCAATCCGCGTTATATTTTTGCTATTCAAATTCGAGTAAAGTGGAATGTGTGACATCATGACTGGTATGTCATTGGTTAAGCTAGATTGAGTACATATGAACCTTCCTATTACATGGATGCACTATTTCGTACTCAAATTGCAAGAGATGGTTGAAATTAGTACTAAAAAGGATCTACTTGAAGTTAGGAGGAGTCAGAAAGATGATTAATCATAGATCAGCAATACTATTATGAGATTAAGAAAATGATTAGTTAATAAAGGGAGTTGAATTGGAAGAAGACAGAATTAACCACCCTAATTAAAAATACTGAAATCTTTTAATTAAAAATATTGAAATCTTTTAATTAAAAATAGGATTATGGACAATTTCCCAATTGATCCATTTGCAAAAGTATAGTTGATCATATTTCACCCACTGTTCGTTTATTTTCTAATTTCCTATATGATTAAGTTGTCTAGTTAATCAATGTTATACCAATCTCAAGATCTTAAATTAATCAAATTTTTGCTCAATTGGGTCATACTCTACATTAAATATTGTAAATGTCAGATATTAAATCCGTATCCACCCTAAGACCGTACCTTACACGGAAACCCTTGAACTTGAAGATAAAATACTCGTCTTCGTCATCTTAGTGGAGTATTTCTTTTTTGAACAAAAAGAATAAATTCATTAAGGTAAATAAGCTTTTTTATGTATTTTTTTATATATGGACATAAGGAAATCTGATGGATACTCGTATCAAGTATCCTCCGTTACATTATTTAGACAATGTTTTGCTACTTTGTCGGTTAAAGTATTACAAGTTCTAGGCACAAAATTAACCGACCACGAGCCTATTTCATTGAGAATGTCTTTGCAATCCTTGATTATATTGATTATTCTTCATTGAAGTGAATAATCCTCTTTCTTCATGCTGTCCATATGCCTCTGTTATCTCCTTCAATCACTACGTTCATTTCTTGAATCTCCTAAGCCATTCCACTCCTTTTAGCAGAGCCAGCGCCTCTGCGTGTTGCGCGTCTCTTGCTTGGATTAGTCCTCCTTTGGCTCCCCTGAAGGTACCTGCATCATTGACTAACATGAGTCCAAAGCTAGCTAACTGATCCTTACTTATAAAAGAAGCATCAACATTCATTTTAATGTATCCTAGTGGTGGAGTTCTCCAGTGATTGTTGTTGTTTCTTCGTTGCGTTCAGCTGGATTCCTGGTCTCATGTTGCCAAACAGTTGTTCCATCCTTGGTTGCAGTATCGGGCGGCATGTCAAGCCCCTTGGACCTGCTGCCTTGCTGCTGTTGCATCTGCGATGTCTGAATTCTGTTGCCTGATTGCTGTTGCATCTCTTGGAAGTTGTTCCTTTGCGACCTACTGTCATACGTTCCTTGGATATGACCCATGTTATGCCTCCTATGGCTTCTTTCATAGCTCTAGATCTCCTTCCGAATTTTGTTAATTGTGGTATTCACGTTCCTACTGATTCCTTCAAAAGTCCAGTCACATCTAGATCTCCATATGTGCCACATCGTGTAGGCGTCTTTCTGAACTCTATCTTTATCCTTGAAGTTGGTTTGAGTCTCTTCCTTTATCCAGTTGGAAATCCACTCTCTGACATCGTCATTATTACTACCTTCTGCTGCTAGACCCGGGTCAATTAGGAACCACACCTTTCTCGCAAACTCACATTTTAGAAACAAATGAGTAATGGTTTCGCCTTCACCAAGACAAGAGGGACATCCCCGGTCGATATGGCTGGCATGTCTGGAGATCACCTCATTGGCCGCCAGTGTATCGTTCATTAACTTCCACATAAAGTGTCTGACCTTTGGGGTTGTATTAATGTGGTCAAGTTTCATCGAGAAGATGTCCGGTATCACTCTGTTATTAACAATAATCTCACTGGTAGAGAGATTTGGTCGAGAATTGGCCGTTTGTGGAGCTCGGCCATATTAACCTTTCATTCTGCCCAGTCGGGGTAATACTTCTGATTTCATTCACTTGTTCGGCATTGAAGATTTTCCTGATGAGTGAGAGGTTCCAGCTTGATTGTGCCACATAAGGTCAGCCACCTTGGCTATATTCAATCGAGTGCGCGCTTCTTTGATCTCCCTATCATCTTTCTCGAGCTTGTCCAGCCGCTTGTCTTTCCATATGTGCGTCTCCTTCCCATTGCTTATGCACCATTGAGTAAGCTTCCTAACATTATTCAGGCCCAATTGAATGGAGTTCCAACAATACAATCCCTCTTTATTGATTATATCTCTATGGGGATTGGCATCTTGATGTATTTGGCCTTGAGGACTTGAGAGCAGAGGCTGTTAGGTTCTTGGATCATTCTCCAAGCAGTTTTCGTAAGCAGAGTTTCATTGAGAATCTTCATGTTTTTTTTACCAATACCTCCTTGTCTTTTAGGCACACCCATAGACAACCAAGACTTGAGACATAATCCTTTTTTAGGGTCTTTCTTTTGCCAGTAGCGGTCTCTTTGGATTCTATCCATTTCATTGGTAGTAGAGGTTAGCAGTTTGAAGCATGCCATTTGATGAACTGCTGAAGGCCCTAAGACGCTTTGAATTTGGATGATTCTGCCGGCTTGCGACACCAGCTTGCCCTTCCAAGTGCTCAGCTTCTTCTCCATTCTCTCCTTGATTTCCTTGAAGTCTTCATACCTATTCCTGTTAGAATTGAGCATGGCTCCTAGATATTTCTCCTAAGGGCTAATCAACTGAATTTGAAGTATATTGGCAATGTCCTGTCTAGTTTGCCTTGACAGACTCTTGCTGAAGAAGAGGCCAGATTTCTGATAGTTAATGCATTACCCCGAAACATCACAGAATCTGTCCAGGGCATTCTTAAGATGGCTGGCTTCCATTGTGTTGGCTCTAACAAAGACCATGCAGTCGTCAGCAAACAACAAATGATTGATGCTGGGACTATTTCTGCTTATTTTAATCCCATGTATTTTCTTTTCCGCTTCACAGTTCATTAACACCCTTGAGAGTACCTCGAGCCCTATGATAAAAAGATAAGGAGATAGAGGATCCCCTTGCTTTAATCCCCTAGAGGGGGAGTACTTTAACATAGTAGTAACAGAAGTGCTCGATATGCATTGGTTAATCATAAGGATGAAATGCTTGTCGAAACCAAGGCATTGAAGGGTTTTTTCGAGAAATCCCCATTCAATTCTATCAAACGCTTTACTCATGTCAAGTTTAATCCCTACCGTGCAGTTCCTACCCTTCTGAGTTTTCATTGTATGAATGGTTTCCCTCGCAAGAATAATGTTATCATTATTTGTCTATTACTAACATAAGCAGCCTGAGTAGGAGCTATAAATTTGTCTAATAAGGGTTTCATTCTACTCGCTAGCATCTTATTGATAATCTTATAAGATAATCTTAGTCGAGTATAGAACCAAAATCTTAAGGATAAAAGTTATAACATTTAATCGGGGATACTCTCAAAAATTAGAAAATATCAGATAAAATAAAATAGGACATTTTGAAATATTTCTAGAAACCCCTTATCTATAACTTTCTTATAATATCTAGATTACTCTTAATTAATTAGTTGTTAGTTAATTAGATGGTATTAATATATAATCAATGTAGTTAATATAGTTTTAGTAGTCAATTAAATTTATAGATTAGGATTAGTTTTTTTAATGATCAAAATTATTAAAACAAAAAAATCAACAAAATTTCATTACAAAAAATAAAAAGATTACCAAGAATCGACATGGTCTTTATCTAATATTCATGTTGACTATAAACGGGCATGATCGTAAATTTAAGATAATACCGACTGTAATGATTTTGACAAAGATAAAAATACAAAATTCGAAGACCATACCGGCTGTGTCAGAATTATCAATGCCGACATCACAACTTATCAAACCCGCCGGCACAACTTATCAATGCCGACGAAATTGTACAAGGAAAAATAATATGAAGAAAACAAAATTGGTAATAGAAAAGAGAGAGTCGGCATGGTCTTCATCATGATGACAATGCCGAAATCGTTTGTTACATTTCCTCAATCTGGGTTGAGTTATATAACCCATTAGTTGTGCATCTCTTATCTTATCTTCAAAACAAAATTATTTTGGCATTCTTTAGAGTATTGAGTTCTGTCAAAGATAAAAATGGATTATCTAAGATTGTGAAGTAGTTTTAGGAATTTCAAAATGTCGGCATGGTCTTCATGGATAAAAATCATGCCAACGTTAAAGGGTAATTTAACCTTGTTAATCATTTTAAACGCCTCTTATCAATATACGTAGCTCCATGTAACCCAAAATATCCTCCAATTAAATGTTAAAAGATTAATCACATAACTTTGCAAGTAAAAGACAGTATATTTGGAAAGTTCATATCAAATTCAGAAATCATAATTTGAATAAGAAGACTTCCCTAAACACATCAAACAGAGAACATTAAGAAAAAAGAACAATCATCTCTTCCTTGGATTCGAAAAAAAAAAAAAAAAAAAAACTAGTGCAAACAAGTCATTCAATTCATTAATGTTAACTTGAAACTTAAAAGACAACTGATTTCTTCCCTTTACCTTACAGTGTCTTCATTCTAACTAAGGATGAATTGAAATGTAAAGATGGATTTAAATGTCTTAATAAGAGAACATTGGAAGTAATGTTGGCATCAAATTTAACACAAATGGCAGGACCATCTTCCCTATTAGTCAAAACTGAAGAAGTATACATCAAATGGATATTAAGAATCATAAGAGCCATCAAGATTATTAAATTCTAAATAATTCTTTTGATAATTCATTGTTGAAGTTATTATTAAAGTGAATTCATAAAGTTATTAATATAAAGTTTTTAAGTTTTTTCCACCGTAAAAATTGTTCACGTAGAAGAGGAATTGGATTCTATAATTGAAGGAGATGAAAAAGCACTACTCACAAACTGAAAATTATACATATATAAAAGTAGACAATCGATCACCCACTCATCAACTTTCTCGCAAGATCAATTTCAAAGAGATCTCTCAAAGCTTCAGGATTTTCACCGCAAGTGAATACCAAAAAAATTTAAAATTAAAAACTTAGAGGAATAAATGAACGGAAATGCTAAAACATTATGTAACATTTGATCCTAGGGCTAATATCGAAAATACCCTAATTTAGGGGTTATATTGGACTTCTGTTCCGGGATTTTAAAATTAATAAAAATGTCCTAATCTGTTAAATTATTCGTTAAGTATGAGCATGCGAGTTAGCACGTGCGAAAAAAGATATAAATACCTCCATACTTCATCTTGGAGAAATACCACAAAAAGAGACCCATCTTGGAAAAATGCCCCAAACAGAAAAAGGTAACAAATATATTACGGAGCCGAGGACGACTCCAATTTAAGGTGGTGGTATTGTAATATCCCAATTCGACAGGTAGGGTTCGCCCAATGGAATATAGGTAATGGTTTGTCCTTTCGTAACACCGAGGCCTTTTCAGTACAGTTGGTTCCAGAGTTGGCAAAAAGCTCTGCAGTTAAGCATGCTCGGACGGGAGTAATCCAGGGATGGGTGACCTACTGGGAAGCTGTTGCTGGATAACCGCAGCGGTGCCCATTAAAAACCCCACACTGCCGGGTAACCGTAGTGGCTAAGTAGGGGCTATATCGATGGAAGGACAGGTCATTACAGTTATATAGGCGACAACCATAGTTGTTTTTTTTTTAAAGATTTTTTGTAATACTTAAATAACAACACATATACTATTGTAATAAGAACTAGCTAATTAAACAAAAGAAATATATATCAAATAAATATTAAGAATCATAAGTTTCATTAAGATAATTAAAGTTCAATTTTTTTTTGATGATTTATTATTAAAGTTATTATTAAAGTGAATTTATAAAGGAGAAGGGATCCAGTGACATGGTTAGAATGATTTTATCTTGATATTTTGATATCATTTTTCTTATAAAACCCAAACGGATATGAATTTGAAGCTATTTTATGGTGATATGATGTTTTTATAGATCTCTATATTCCTACAAAGAATAAGCGCATTCTGATATATCAAACCTTACCATCCACGGATTTTAAGTTCAACTATTAAATTAAGATAATTAAAGTCCAACTTTTTTTCTTCATGATTCATTGTTGAAGTTATTATTAAAATGAAATCATAAAAGGGGAGAAATCCAATGACATGGTTAGAATAACATTATCTTAATATTTTGATGTCGTTTTTCTTATAAACTCAAACGGAAATAAATTTGAAGCTACTTTTATGGTGATGTGTTGTTCTTATAAATCTCTATATTCTTACCAACAATGAGCGCAATCCGAAATATGAAACCTCACCATTCATAAATTTCAAGTTCAACGGTTAATCTTCATCAATTGATTTTTAAAATGGTAGATGATGGTTTTATACATCTCAGTATACACTCATTTTTTATAGGAATATTAAATATATAAAAACAACATGTCATTAGAGAATAAACTTTAAATTTATTTTCGTTTTAAGTTTTATAAGGAAAATAACGTCAAAATATCAAGATAAATTCATAAAAATTTTAAGTTTTGTCCACCATAAAAATTGTTCACTCGACAAGGATAAGAGGAATTGGATTTCAATTTTTAGGAGACAAAACGAATTACTAACAAAGTGAAAGATATACATATCTAAAATGAAACCATCGATCACCTAACAGATAAACCTATCAACTTTTAACCGAATATAACGAAGTTTGTCGCCCCTACATTATGGTAGCTCTTTCATCTTTTGAGAAGTTAATATATCTACAAATGCAAAACTTGAACACAAATCCACGTTTGTTCACCAAACTGCTACAGAGTTATCTGGTGATGTACGAGCTGGTCCTGGCATTGAAATTGCAAACCATTTGTTATCTTAAAACTTACAACTAGCTTGCAGTTACATACTTATAACTTATGTAATTAAATTTATCAGATAACTAGGTCATTCGATCATTCACAATTACACGAATCAATGTCGATTGACTGATGCATGTTTGCGTGGTTTATAGCATTACAACTCAAAAAGAGTCGGCCAAAGCAAAAACCATGCATAGCTATATAACATTTTTGTTCAGTAAAATTCTCAAGGGAAGTGGGATGATAAAAGAAATGGAAAAATAGGACAAGAAAATGGAGATTCTTGACATAGAAATACAGCAAACCTGCTTTGGGCTTTAGCAACATAAATTTTCAAAATAAATCACACTTATGATTATTAATTATACGAGTCAGAAACGATTTAAAACCAAAGTATCACAAGTAACAATAGGGATAAAAATCTTAAATGTTGTTGCACAATCTCACAAGAATTCTCAGAAGTTATAGATAATGCACAAAACTTGAAGATCAATCAAAGCAAATGTGGATGGTTGTAATCTACTGGGAAATCCCAATCCCAACACGAGTCTAGAGTCGTTGGGTACTCATCCACAACGGAACTTGCATGGCCTAATGGTGCTGAAATTGCCATTTCATCAATTGTAGAGTCATGAGAATCAACACTATTTGGGAAAATGTTCTGTTCACCACTGCTACCTTCAAAATTGTAATTCGACTCTAAAGTTGTCGGAGTACTTATATATGTAGGAGAAGAATTGGTACTAGCAGTTTCAGAGAAAGAATTCTCAACTTTCATAGAAGGAAAAGTGAAAGAGGGAAAAGAACTGAGTTCTTTTCGGTTGTCAAGATCTTTCTCCTCTTTCACAACTTGATGGTAACTAGACGTTTGAAAGCTTATAAATGCCTCTTGTGGTGATTTTTTCTCCCTTGGCTCTTGATTACTAATATGTAGGTTGGGCTCTTGCTTAATTGGGGAATGTTGCCCCGGGGATACTAACTCTGATCCTTCAACACAACTGTGTCTTCCTATATATGTAACATTGAAGATGGACGAGTCTAGTTCGGATCGTTGAACTTGTTTCATAGCCAAACAACCTTGAGATTTTTGAAAAGTGCACTTGTAATAGCCTCTGCAAAAATATCAATGATGGTTTCTAGTTAGAGAAAAGGGAAAGATATGGAGGGACGATCATCATCTACATTTCTTTCTTTCTTAAGCGACCTTATAGCTTGGGAAATCATATAGTATGGCACTACTTCAGAGTACTAATACTAAGTACTTGAAATGGGTAAAATTGGTAGTGTACACATACTAGTAGTAGTACTAGTCAGGTACACATAGATACCGATCGATCTAGTAGCTTCGGTACATTCAATCTCGGACCAAAACTCGTTTAATTACTGATCAAACAAGGAAAAATGTGGTGCTAATAGAATAAAGTAAAATCTTTCTTTTGCTCACCTAGGGTACTTAGTTCCAAGGATGTCTTTCTGTCCATATTTTCTCCAACTGTATCCATCATCTAGGGGTCCTTCGAGCCCTGTCTGCTCACAAACTCGCACCTTTTCCGTCCGTCTCGCCAACTTTTTCCGACATCTAGAAATCAATATATTGCATATAATAAGCTGCTAGATCAGATCCATAAAATTAAAGCAAAAAATTGGCGAAGTAGGTACATACCTCTTTCTTGAACTATTTCCAGAGAGATCCGATGCACAATCGCCTATAGGGCTTCCGCTGACATGAACCGACGACTCCATAGCCGATTCATTTTCCAACTTGACTCGATCTAGCATCGAAAGGGAAGTTTCTAAGGAAGACAAGATCCTTGTTATTAGCACTTCACGAGAAGTAGATGAAGTAGGTTGAAGAGTAGTTTGGAGTTCCTTTACTAACTCTCTTGTTTGGATTATCTCATTCATAATCAAAGGCTTGTGATCTAAACCAAACATCATCTCGTTACTTTTCTCACTCATTTTTATAACTTCAATACAAAACTATATAGATCCAAAGAAATCAACAAAAAAAAGATGGAATATGCTTGAAGAATGTTGGATTCAACACCTAGAGTACTATCTCCTAATATATTGGAGCTAGCGTTGCTAGATTCAAAATGAACACAAATTTAAGGGTGTGTTCTCTACTTTTCTTTTGTGATGAGGATCACTCTCAACGATCTTAGAGTATATGGTGTAAACTTAATTACTGAATGATCAAGCTCAAGATGGATGAAGTTCAACTTGAAAATATGAAATATGTTTGTCTTTTTGGATATTGACTTTATCATCTATCTAGAAAAACATGGTGTGAGTGGTGAGTACTAGTTTCTTTTCATAGGAAAGAAACCATAGATAGTTAATGATTTGCATAAAGTTTGGGGGAGAGGGTAAATATGAATTGGACTCAAAAAGAAGTTTGATAAAATGGAAGTTTTTGACTAAGAAATTAAAAGAGTTTTTGTTTATCTTTTTGTTGGATGATAAAATGGACTAGATTTACTTTTATTGGATTAAGACTAATTTATTGAGCCAAATTACCAAAATACCCAAATTAGAGTTCGGATAATCTTGTCCTTAAATGTCATTTGACATGTAAAAAGAAGAAAGAAAGTTATTATCAGTAGCTAAGCACCTTCAAACCTTGTTCCTAATTAGGTTTTAGTAAGAAAGTATGCTTTTAAGTATAGTGACGTCATATGGTATACGTCACCTAATCTTTTACTTACGATTGCATACATTGGTTTAAGGCCACACATGGGAGCCCACCATTGGGTGGTTTTACCCATAAATGTGGAACCACCTGCTTTATCTCTTGAATGTCGGAATTGTAATTTTTGTTCGATAGTAGATAATATTGTTAATTACTATACCTAGTGATTTATCTGAGTTTAAGATTAAATTTGGGATTATGTAAACTCTATTGTCATGGCTAAATTTAGTATGAGACTTGGGGTTTGGTAGATTTTTCTTTTTTCTTTTGAAGCAGGTTTGGTAGATTGTATTACGTTTAAGAGGCTATTTATAGCAAGGTTGATCATCGTAGATAGTCGTTTTAGCGAGGTTTGATTGACACCCGTTATCGTCTTATAAATAAAGAGATTTGAAGAATTCATCATAACTAAAAAGGTTAAAAAAAATATAATCCCGTATATATTTCTTCGGTTTTAAAAGAAATAAATAAATATTTTTTTATATATAATTTTTGCATGAAATAAATCTATTTTTTTAAAACGGAGATGGTAATAGTTAGTATTTTCTGTGAGGACATTTTATATAGTTGTACATAATCTTTGTTCAGGCAGCTATGCTTTAGTGTGTTTGTTTTGGGGACAACGGAGTTATAATCTCAAGAATTTGATTCCATTCTACCGTTTGAAATTTGTATTAACTGAAAGAAGTTGGTCCAGTGATTAGAATATATGAATAATTAGAATGTGGATTATTGGTTAATATATAATTATAAAATGTTAGGTATACGCTGTCGTACAGCTTTCAATCAATTGAGTAGAACCAATTTGGCTTAAGTTAATTTAGTGATTAAAGCAACCTAATCCCTGATTAAGACCATACTTTTTTATGAAAAGTAATGCTAAGATTCTCTGTAGTTAGAATAAATATTGTATACTATTAAAGCTAATCAGACGGTCTACAGCGGACCAGGTTAATTAAAATTAAGTGTTATTTCCATCATTAAAAATTTCTTAAAACGTTATCTTCAATGCATACGTGCATTCGAGATTAAAAAAAAATAATATATATATATATATATAAATAGAAAATAAAGAGGAGAACTATGAAGTTTTGTATATAAACTATAAAGAGCAGAAAACCTATTTTTTATGGCACACAGGGAATATATTATAAAATTACTGTAAAAGTATGCAAAATTAATACCATTGTAAAAATCACAGTTATGAAATCACAAAAACGAAATTTTTTTTTGCAGAAAATTGCAAGTGTCGAAAATTCACAATTAATCTACAATCTAGTAAATGTTAATTTGCTACGTCTTAAATAAGTTAGATGATGATTTCAAAATACTAGCAGTATCAAACAAGGGCGGCCAATACAATTTTTATTTAATTTTTTCTGATGAGGCATTCAAAAGACAAGATAACATGTACTCATATTTTTTTAGTATAACTATTTTGAAAGGGTGGATAATGAATCAATAATTCTTTTATTTTTATTTATTTAGTTTTCCTCGTTCTTAATACAATAATAATTTTGTCCCTTTATAGCTTAACTTGATGCAAAAAAATAATAGATCCTATTTATCATATCGGTCCATGTTCATATGTCCCTGTACTAGTTGCAGGATACCTAATCCTCATGTATTGGAACTTTAAGATTTTTTGATATTTAACTCCTAATTTATCCTGATTGTTTTTGA
This sequence comes from Papaver californicum, assembly GCA_023531435.1. Lineage (NCBI taxonomy): Eukaryota > Viridiplantae > Streptophyta > Magnoliopsida > Ranunculales > Papaveraceae > Papaver > Papaver californicum. The sequence continues at coordinate 62,109 of JAJJMC010014561.1, read as the reverse complement.
AAAATAGGCTTGTTTTAGATATAAATTATACGTGAAATAAATCTATTTTTTTCATAGTGGATGTGGTATATGATTCGCTTCCAGGATTGTTACGTAGCCGAACATAATTATTAATCTATCTTATTATTATGGTATCAGGAAGCGGGGAACTTTATAGTTGGAAATCTTTCATTCGTCAATGAACCTTCGTGTTATCTGCTGATAAACTTTTGTTTTTAATATATTAATATATTAATCTTATCATCAAAAAGAAAAAAATGGGGACTAAAGAAATCATTTTCAACCTGTAAACCGGCTCATACTACTTAACAAAGGAAAATATTTACAAAACTAAAAACACGTTTTATAAATGTTACCATGGATCTAAAACTACAAAATTTAACTATTACATAACTAGTCTTACTAGTGTTGAAGTTGAACCCAATCATAACTTAAGTGATGCTCGAACTCGATCTAAAAAGACACTAGTTGCTTCCATGTCTCAAAAATGTCGTCAAGTCCTATAACTGGGATTGACACAACGGTTTCCTTTACCGGTAGTGTTTTCAGTTGATAAACTAGTGTGCAGTACAATTCCGATTAACTTAATAGAAATTTGGAGGACTATAATCTATTGGGAAATCCCAATCCCAGTTAGAGTCCATGAGATTCGAGAAACTATTATTCGCGGATGAAGTTGCACTAACATTTGGTGAAATAATCATTTGATCTTTAGCATCATGAGAATCAGCGGTAGTTTGTAGTAAATCTTCACCAATATTTTGCATTTTGTAGTTGGATTCTGAAGCGGTAGGAGTACTTATAAATGTCGGACTGGGAGTAGGACTTGAAGAATGAATTTCGGGTTCAACCGAAGAAGGGTATAACTGATTTTCTTTAGTCTCTGAGCAATTACCAATATTGGGTTGCATTGTTGAAGTAGTAGAATAGATGGAAAAAGAAGGAAAATACTCAAGTTGTTTATCTTTATCTTTCGCAACTTGAACACTTGATGTTTGAAAGTTTATATATGTCTCTCCAAATGATTTATCCTCCCTTTGTTCTTGATGATAATTGGGGCGATAACGCTGATCATGCTCTTGTTTATTTGGTAGATATTTCTCTGGAAGTAGTTCTGATGTTTCAATGCAACTGTGTTTTCCGATATAAGTAACATTGAAGATGGACGGGTCTAGTTCGGATCGTTGAACTTGTTTCATTGCTAAGCAACCTTGAGCATTTCGATGACTACATTTGTAATAACCTCTGTATAATCAATAACAACATCCACTTGTTAGAGATCATTCAAAAGCAAATTTTGCAGTTGTACTAATTGGTGACTTTAGAAATTTTTTGCTCCTCCTTACCTAGGGTGCTTAGCTCCAAGAATGTCTTTCTGCCCATATTTTCTCCAGTCATATCCATCATCTAAGGGTCCTTCAAGTCCCGTTTGTGCAGAAGCACGTATTTGTTCCGTCCATCGTGCAATCCCTTTCCTACATATGTATACATAAGCTAGATGAGTTCTCTGCAGACATAATTTTCAATATATACCATAGAGTATGTTAGTAGTACTCGAACCTCTTTCGCGAACCGCCATAGAAGAGATCAGAATTGGGGCTTCCACTTACATAACCCAATGGAGACTCCGGGTTAGATTCGTTCTCCATCTTCACACGTTCTAGCATCGAGATAAAAGTCTCGACGGAAGATAAGATTCTTGTTATCAAGTCATGACCGGAAAAAGAAAAGGGATTAAGGTGAGCTTGGAGTTCCTTTACTAACTCTCTTGCTTGAATCATCTCTTTAATAATCAAAAGCTTTTGATCCATGTTCTCATCCATTTTTAAGGTTATTGTCGGCTAATAATGGATGTAAAGAAGAGAAGTTTAGGGGTGTGGATGATTGATAGATTTGAATTATGGGATGCTCATCAAGTTTGAGTAGTTATGTCTTGTCGTTGATTACTTGGCCAGGAGAGGAGTATTTAAAGGGAATGGATATTAAGATACTTAATACTACTATTATTTTTGTTGAATGAATGAATTATTAAGGTTAATTAATTAATATATATGAATTTAAGACAAAAAATAGTGTGCTTAAAATGGGAGCTTACCACGTTGGTTCTTGATTATTTTGTTATATTAAAAAAAGATTAAGCAAAAGATGCTTTGTTGATAGACAAGCGGGCATACAAATATGGATGGATCAAGTATAATAGGTGTGGGTTGGCATATGGATTAAGATAAGAATATAAAAAATTAAATTTAGTTGTTATTGCAGAGGGTTTACGGATACACCTCTTGTTTTTAATTTCTAAAAACAAAAATGCCAGAAACAAATTTAGAAACCTGTATGTTATAGTAATTAGAAAAGGATGATACATCTTAAACAAGGGTTATAGCTACATGGTAGCCCACTTGACTGCAGGTCAAAAACTCGCTGGTTCGCTTTTCCTTTGGAATCACTACAAAAGAAACAACTATGACTGACATGTTTTTCCTTAATTAAATATCAATTTAAAGTGTAAAAGGAAGAAGAAAAAATAGTATCAACCAACCAAGAATGTTCAAACCTTGTTCCTAATCACCTCAAGAACAAAATGAAATCTATCACTAGATTTTCTTTCTATCCACACTGCGTCTTCATCATTTTCAATTGCCCATTTTTTCTAGAGAAAGTCAATTGTTAAGTAATGATGTAACGAGGTTTACGCCGTTTACTCGTTTTACATTTTTCTTTACTCGTTTGCTTACGATTACATAAATTATTGGGGGGTACGTAGGGGAACCCCACATGACACAAATAAGTGGATTATCGTGTTAAACATGACCAAATCTCATGGTTAAATCTCTTGAAAAAAATAGTTAATTATATGATTTTTTTTCTTTTTATATTTTCTTTTATACGTTGAAAAAAATAGTCAATTATTTTTTTTATTTTAATCTATTTTCTAAGAATAAAGGTAATATTTTTTATTTATTTTTGAATCATAGATTAGTTATTATTATTTGAGATGGGACTGGTTAACTCTTGTGCGGGAGCTGTTGTAGTTCTTACATACCAACTTAACTCCCCGACGATGCTAACAACAAGATATCTGCTTCAACTATTATCGGTTGGGGTGCCACCTAGTTCTAACCTAATTAACATATTATTTACAAAAATAGTGGCTTCTACATAAAAATCATGAGTAATCAATGGTTTGAGAGCCGACAAAAACTTTCCGGTTGTATTTGTTGTTGGATATTTTCACTAACATCTTGTTTTGTTTGCTGCAACGGCGGAGGAATTCTGGGAGCACCATCCTCTCCTCGGTTGTCGACCTTGTGGTCGAACTGACAGGTTAAATAGCGGGGTCTAGGAGGCATTTAACTGCATATCAAAAAATCACTAGACCTCCTTTATTTTTTTAGGTTAAAATAAAGAAGTTTGATTTAGGCGCTCCCATATTTATAGAGGGGCTCCAATATGAGGCAGGGTGACCCAAAAATCCATTAAGGGGTGTCCTAGGGGCTATGTTAAATGTCTATATTACTTTTTTATCTATCAAAAAGTCTAATTTTTCCTTCAATCAATTAAAACCTAAACAAAAACAAAATCTTTCCAATTTAAATTTCATATAAAAACTCTCTCAAAACTTAAAGTTTCCAACCGTAACCCAACCTTTCCAATTTCAACTTCTCCATCGAAATTCCTCGTCGATTAATCGTCGATTCGGAATATTCTTCGTCGATTAAATTCCAAAAATCGTGATGAAGAATCATACTAAAGTGTAGAAGGTAGTAGTGATGACAACCAAAATCAAACTTTTCAACCTAATCAAGAGATTGAAGAACAAATCGGTGGTGACAATCAAAATCAAACTCAGAAACAACAAACAATGGTGTATCTAAGGTATTGAACAAAACCCATGTTATTTTTAGAACCCAAAAGTGATTGATTTTCTTGTTTGATTGTTGTTTTTGTTAAAAAAAAATTGGTTACAGAAGAATTTACGGTTGGGTTCGATTCGAAAACCCAACCGTAACTGGTTTGTTCTTCATTTTACGGTTGAGTTTTTCTCAAAACCCAGCCGTAAATAAAAGGGTAGGAGATGAAGATGAAATTTTACGGTTGGGTTCGATTTTGAACCCAACCGTAAAAAAATTTGCCCAATTTTTTTTTTTTGAATTTTACGGTTGGGTTTGATTAATATTCCCAACTGTAAATAAAAGGGTAGGAGATGAAGATGAAATTTTCCGGTTGGGTTTGATTTTGAACCCAACCGTAAAAAAATTTGCACAAATTTTTTTTTAGTTGAATTTTACGGTTGGGTTGGATTCATTTTTCCAACCGTAAATATTTCTGTGTATGTCAAAAAAAAATTGTTTAGGATTATTTACGGTTGGGTTCGATTGGAAAACCCAACCGAAAATGCTTTTGGTTAGTTAAAATTTTTGGTGAGGATTATTTACGGTTGGGTTGGAGTGTCAATTCCCAACCATAAGTTCTCCTGTGTAGGTGATGTTTATAATTTATGGTTGGGTTCTATATGTGAAATCCAACCTTTGAAAATTCTGAATTTTCAAATTGAAGTTGTTTGAGTTGAATTGCTTGGAAATTATCTAACTTGTATTGCTTGTATGTTGTAGGAAACATAAGAAGTTGGGGTAGTAATTTAACACCTATTTCTCACACTCCAACCTCTCGCCACGGAGTTCATTTAGGGGTAGATAATAGAGGCTTGAGAAAGAGCCATAAGACGACTTTTGAGGTAGGGGTGGTAGTTCTCCTCAACTTGCACAAGAGGAATATAATGTTTTCCAAGACTTGGAAGATCTACCTGTGTGCAGTGGAGGTGCTCTTGTGATTAGAGAACCACCACAAGAGCAACAATGTGAGGAAGAAGAGACGGACAAAGAACAATTTGTCCCTCAAGGAAAAGGTAAAGAAATTGTTGTTGCTTCTACTAAACCAAGACTGAAGGAAAAAAAGCCAAAGAAGCAGCCAGAACCGAAAGAGAAGCATATTCCCAAAGGAAAAGACGTGTTGTGGCCTAAGAAAAGGAATGGAAGACCTTGGGGTGAGGCCCCAGACTGGTCTGATATATTATTTGGTTATCCCCATTCATGGGTTGCCAAAGTTGCTGAGACGAAGGTATTAATCTAAAAACTTCTCTTGTTTTGTTAAATTTCCGTTTGTTTAACTTCAAGTTAAAAAAAATTGTTTTTATTCTTTGTAGGATCATACACAGGCGATCAAGAAATTGGTTCGTCAAAGGGCTCAACTTTGTCCCTTAGCTGAAGAATGTATGGCCGTCCAAGTTCTCGTAAATGGTACCGGGTTATCTCCCGGAATTACCAATTCAATGTTGGAGTATGACAGTGTCACCTGCACAGCATTCAGGGAACGTTATTGGCCTGAAACCGATACGTTTCATCTCTCATTCGGCGAGATGACAATAACGCCGGATGATGTCCAGTCAATTTTGGCTTACCAATTGAAGGTAAATTTGTGTATGAAGATTTTGACAACAACATGTCATGGAGTGATCTTTGTGTCCTTGTCAAAGATACACTTGGATGGGAGAAGAGAGAAGCCGAATCAGAGTTTAAATTGGCTTGTGGAGATAAACCGGGGGCAGCAACGAAGAAAGGTCCATGTATGACCAAGAAGATCTTGTTGCGTAGTCTCAGGGAGAAGTTTGGAGGAACCCGGCAGTTGGAAAAGGATGGGGTCGTCATAGATAAAACCAGAGCTATGCGAACATCCAGAGCTTATCTGCCATATATGCTCGGCACCATCTTCTTTGCTAACAACTCAGGAAACAGGGTGAACGCTCACTTTCTACAGTGGTTGACGGGTGATCTCCAGAAGACGCATGAGTACTCATGGGGAACTGCCACCCTGGCTTACCTACTTTCCAACCTTAGAAAAGCTTCGAGGGTTAGGGGAACTGAGATTGTCAGGAATACTGGTCTTCTTCAGGTAATTTATTGTTGGAATTTCAATGTTTAAATTCAGATTTTTTTACGCATTATCTTATATTAATATTTATTATCTTCATAGGCATGGGTCTATGATCACTTTCCGAGCCTGGCTCCTAAAACGAAGTCGAGCGGTGATGGTACTGGACCTACATGAAAGAAATTCATCATCACCGATACTCAGGCAAGGCATAAAGAAGTGCAGATAGTAAAGATGAGAAGTGAAATTGATGCTTTCACCGTTGAAGATGTTGTTTTTGATCCTTATGTGAAGATTAACATAGATGATGATGGAGATGTTGAAGATTTACATCAGTTCTCGGACGTGGTAGGCTACAACGGGACTTTGTACCATCCGTTTGGGTTCGTGATGTGCAACCCCCGTCGAACTATCCGCCAATGTGGCTATGTCCAAACCAAGGTAACACACGAAGCCTTTAAATTGTGTGTGAATGGCTCGATGATCGAAGGCCCAAGCATCGTGCTCAACTACAACCCAACGCCTTCGGTCGCGGTTTGGAACAACCGCTATCAACCGGATTACCAAATCCAAATGCAGGAGGTAATTTCATCTCCGAGCACAAAAGAGGTTGCAGAAGATTACTTGGATTGGTATCGTCATTTTGATCATCCAAATGTCAATTAAATTGATCCAGAAACTATGAAAATACTTCAAAGAGGTGAAGGAAACAACACAGAAGATGGTTTTTGGAAGAAAGCATATTTCAATTTGGTACATAAATTACTTTTATTATTAATGTTATTAAAATTTATTACTAAAGACTCAACTAACTTTTATTTTCATGTGTGAATAGAAAAATAAGGTGAAAAAGAAAGCACTTGCATTGGCAGAGTCTATCACTCCATGCCTAAGTAGAGTTGATGTGACGACGTCTGACCAATTGAAGAACCTGCAAGCCAAAATTGGGAAGCTTCATGAAGCAGGCGAAGATGAGATGACAAGAAATTTAAAGAGGAGTAAAGAAGGTACAAGAGATGCGACTACTAGCCGAAGAGAGCCGCAACCTAGTGATGAAGAGATACATGATGAAGCCGAGGATGTGCAACGTGGTGCTCGTACTCGTGGCGGTCGTGCTGGTGCCCGTACTCATGGAGGTGGTGCTGCTCCTCGTACTCGTTGTCCTAAGAGCAAAAAAATAGCTCGTCAAACTCATCGACAATCCCCTCCTCCTTCTCCGTAACTCTATGTTTATTATAACAATTGCGTCAAACTAAGGGTTTTTTTTTTTTAGGGTGTATTATATACATTATATAACACAAGTTAGAATGTATGAGAAAGTTTTTATCTTTAATTTGTCTAGCTCATGTTTTTTTTACAAAAATTTTTAGTTGAAAACCAAGCAAAGGAAAAATCAAGTCAAAAAAAAAAATAAATCATATTTACGGTTGGGTTTTGGCTAAAAATCCAACCGTAAAACTGTAAATAGGAAAAAATGACAGTTTTACGGTTGGGTTATTGAGTCAAAACCCAATCGTAAAACTGACATTTTTTTCATGCCAGACTTACGGTTGGGTTTTCAGCCAAAACCCAACCCTAAATTCTCCTGGATCATTCAAAATTGGATTCTAGTGCTTGTGTTGTTTTCGGTTTTTCTTTGTTTGAATGACCCAATTTACCTTCAATCTAGTTAAAATGATTGAATAAGTTTAAAAATTTGATTTTTAAACCCCAATTTCACCTTAAACTCAATGGTCCAAAAGATGTTTTACGGTTGGGTTGGGAAGCGTAAACCCAACCGTATAATATTGGATGAAATTGTAAACTAAAATTGTTTTTTACGGTTGGGTTGATTGGCAAATCCCAACTGTAAATCATCCTGGATAATAATTTTTTTTAGATTATTTACGGTTGGGTCCGATAAGAAAAACCAACCGTAAAACTGTTAAAATTTGTAGTTCATCCCTGAACATGCGGTTACGGTTGGCTTGGGAAGAACACCCAACCGTAAATGGTGTTTATGGTTGGGTTCGACATGAAAACCCAACCGTAAAATTCTCTGAATAAAAAAAAATTCATCTTTTATAACGTAATTTTCATCAAATTTGAGTCACTAAAAGACCAAGAGTTTAAGTTAGAAGTATACCTCACTACTCTGGTTGATTGAATCAAAACCTAGGGTTTTTTAAAAAACTTTAGAAAATTATCTTACATTTCTTCTAATTTTTCTTCCCATCAAACCAAAAAGAATTTTTTTTTGATTTGATTTAATTTGATTTGATTAAGTATAATATTATTTAAGATTAACTAATACTAATTAATCAGGGATATTTTAATCATTATAAAAATATCATAAATAAAGGGTTTTTGAATTATACTTCAAATGTTTCTATTTTATCTTCATATGAGAAGCCCCTCTGCTAATGTGAAAACCCCTAAATCAAACTTTAAAATAAAAATAGAATATTAATATACCTAATCCTTTTTGAGTCACAAAAAAGAAGAAGCAACTATGACTAGACATTTTCCCCCCTGAAACGTCACTATAACATGTAAAAAGGAAGAAGGCAAAAGTAGTATCAACGGACCAAGAATGTTCGAACCTTGTTCCTTGTCACACCTTTAGTACAAAACAAAATCTTTATTTACTAGACTCTATCCACTACTTCTTCTTCTTCATCAACTTTTCCTTACTTACCCATATTGGGATATTGCCTAGTGAACCTCTTTTGGTTGGTACAAGGTAGTGACTCACTACACCATTTTCTTTACTCGTTTGCTTACCATTGCAAAAATTGGTTGGAATCCCACACCACACGGTTAAGTGAGTAAACCTCAGTGCTTATTTTTCTTGAGAAATACTTAGTTTTTATCAGTAAATCCTTTTTAAATTAAATGACTATTTTTTTATATATATATTGTTTTGGAGTTTTCTTTTCTAGGATAAAAAATTATAGAATAACGCGTAAAATAGTCGTAAAGGGACTATCAACCAACAGTTGAATTGCCGAAGACTAGACTTACTAAAATTAGTCACGCATTTCATAACCTGGTGTTTGAATTCCTTTTTTTCTTCTTCTTTTTGATGGAAAGCCTGAATTATTTTCGGAGTCAGATGATTTTTTCTATTTCTAGTGCTTAGTTACTTACCAAAATTATGATAGTATGTAATACCAGTTTTTCTTGTATGTATGATTTTTTTTAATATTTTTTTACTTCTATTTTTAAGTTACAGATTTAATTTAGAAGCACTTTATTTTTCAAAATAGTTTAATTTCTTTAGCAAAGAGAAAATTGACTGCATTGAATCTTCATTCAAGTAAACTCCAAAGGAAAATGTGATAGCAAAAGCGAATCAAATAGAGACAAAGACCATGGAGCTCGGGACAATGGATCACAAGTTTTGTTTTTTCGTCAGGGTTGGTAACTCCTTAACTGTGACCGGATAAACCCGACTAAACCCATGACACATATGGATGTTGCAGCCCCTCGGAAATTCCCCACTGGCCTTGAGTGGTTGAAATAATTGCACAAGTAATTAACTGCCTTAAAAATCTTAAATATTGTTGCTAACATATATGCCCCTATGGGGGTGGCGGCCACTCAAGAAACCCTACTAGCCAGGACCAGTGTCCTTTTGGTATAAAATAATTCACAAGTAGATAGAGGTACAACATTACAAATTTTAAATATTTTTGCTCAAACTCTACACAAAATTTCGGTACTAGTTGATGAAACATGCTGGAGTACTTATATATATATATATATAAAGAGGGAAAAGAATTGAGCTCTTTTTGGTTGACGAAAACTAGATTATAAATGTCTCTTGTGTCTTCACTTGTTCTTGATTATGTTGATCTTGTTCTTGTTCAATTCGTGAATGTTGCCCGGACACCAACTCTGATTCTTCAATACAACTGTGCACATGTGACGTTGAAGATGGATTAGTCTAGTTCGGATCGTCGAACATAGCTAAACAACATTGATATTATTGATAAGCACACTTGTAATAACCCCTGCAGTAATGGTCTTTAGTTAGAGAAACAGAAAGAAATGGGTTTATTTTGTTCCATAGCTAGTCAAGCGCCTTCGTTCATGAGGTACTTAAACTTAAAAAAGTCTAAATCTTTGAAGTATGAAGATATTTGTCATTGGATCTAGCTTAAACTGATGAACATAATTAGGTTAACAAACATGGAGTACTAGTTGACATTGATCAAGACCTGGGACAAAAATTCGTCTAGTCGATACTGCTAATTTACAGATCAAAAAAAAAGGAAAAGTACTAGTTCCAGATGTTTTCCGTTTTGTTGCTCACCTAGTGTGCTTAGCACCGAGGATGTCTTTCCGTCCATATTTCCTCCCTAGGGGTGCCTTCAAGCCTTGTTTGATCAAAAATCCACATGTATATATATATCTATAAGATAGATGAAATCCATAAATATTTGCACAAAGAATTAAATCACAATGAGTTGAAATACCAAAGTGTGTTTTTGCACATACCTCATTCTTGTACCATCCGATCCAGAGAGACCAGAATTGCAGTCGCTTCTAGCTAGCCTTCTAGGTCCTCCGGTCAGAACCCGACGACTCCGTGGTAGAGTGCTCATCGTTTTCCTCCTTGATTCGATCTATCATCGAAAGGGAAGTTTCAAAGGAAGACAAGATCTTTGTTATTAGCAATTTACGAGAAGTAGATGAAGTAGGTTGAAGAGTAGTTTGGAGTTCCTTTACCAACTCTCTTGCTTGGATTATCTCATTCATAATCAAAGGCTTGTGTTCTAAACCTAATTTCATCTCATTATTACTTTCCTCACTCATTTTATTACAACAACTTAAGCTTAATAACTATAGATCTAAAGAAAGAAAAATGTTTGAAGAATGGGTTTTGATCCAAATGATGTGTTTGATGATGGGATCTCAAAGATCAAACCATAGGTTAATGACAATGATCCTAGCTAAATTTCTAGAAAGCTTAAGTTCAAAATATCATTGACTTTATAATTTAGGTGAAAGAAAGAGATCAAGCTGCAAATGAAAGGGAGATGGTGAAATATGAAGGCCACCACAAATAGGTGTAATAAAATGGAAGTTTCGATAAGTTTTTGTTAGATGAAGACATGATGCACCCATATGAACTATAGTCCATGGACGGGAACTGCATAATAATAAGTTGTGATGTTGCTAGATCCGAAAATATTGAGTCCATAAACTAACCGTCCAATCCTCCAACTTTAGAGTTTTTATTGCTTAGTGACTCCATAAGATATACGTCAACAACTCATTTGCTTACGAATCGAGTGCATAGATTCTTGATCACACATGAGAACTTACATATGGGGATCCACTATTGGTTGTCAGTGTCCATATAACATGGAACCACATGGGAACCCACTCTTGGAACGTGCAATCTCATGGTATATCATATATAATGCCAAACTTGGATATATGCCGCCCCAAAAAAAGAGATAGTACAACTTACAAATACCCATGTAACATATGATACTAAAAATAATTGAACCCAAAGATGGTAATTTATTTTTTTTGAATTTTGAACCAGCTGGACCGGCCTTACAATCAGCATAGCCCGATAGGTACCCCTTAACCTCTAAAAAAAATGCTACTCAAAGATTAACCCTAATATATATCACTCAACCATTGGTCATCTATGATTTTTGTATATGATCCATCGTTCCCAATTCGAATTCATCATTTTTAAATCAAGATTTTAAATAAATGACACATAATAACTGAATAAAATTTGATGGTAAAAAAAAAAAAATACTAGATAAAGTCACAATAAAAACCGGTTTAGTTTTTAATTGTAGATGTTATTCAATAAACCAAGGTGTCTTTTAAGTTCTTTTAGTTTTTTTTTTTTTTTTTTGTATCAATGCTCTTTGTGACATATTCCACTGGTTTTATGAGTTTTATTGATGCATTTTGAAACCTAGGTAATGGCAATTTAAAAAAACAGAAAAATATGAATTACTAAACAAATTTGGGGTTTGGGCATATAGTACTATTTCTGTATGTTGTTTTACAGCTACCAATTAATTGGATAATCCAGAATTTAAGCTAAAGTGTAGGGACGGATAAATCCTAATCTCTGATTAAGACCATACTTTTTCTTAGAAAATAATGGTTAGATTCGCTGTTAGATTCTTTATGCTAATTAAGTCAGACTAATTTTAATTAAAAGTAGATATCTTAATTAGAAAGGGACAAAACTAATTTAAAAAAAATTCAGACAAGGATAAACCGATCAAGTCATCGAGTCTTGTGATTAATTAAGCTACTTGAGGATAAACATTTTAGTATAATATGTTTTGAGAGCCATTTGTCATTTCAAGTTTAATTGAATGTGTAATAAAACCAAGTGGAAATTTAGTAAAGATAATTGGATACAATAATCAGTGCAATAATTTATTTATATAAGGGAAAAAATAAAGAAGATCGTGCAGTTGCTAGCAAGTGAACATTATGTTATATCCGTTAATGCTCATATAGATTTTACTCGGTGCCTCCGATGGCGTCACCAATCTAAATCTCAAATTTTAAAAATGGTTATTTTCTTATTTTTCTTGGAAATATTGAGTCCCATATAAAACTATATATAATTGATGAGTGGTTGACACATCTTTGTAGATTTTGGGGGTAATAACGTATTTTATTTATTTATATGTTCCGTCCGTGCCAGTTTGGTAAAACAATTATAAAACATCTATTTGAGTCTATAGATGGTCATTGGGGTAAGAAGATCATTTTACGATCAGAGGAAAATGATCATTTTGCAAAAACGTCCAGTCTGGCCTAGTCCAAATTTGGCTACCTAGGCAAAACACATTAAAGCTTTATGAACACAGTTTAATTTCAAAGTTTTATGAAGCAAAGTTTGAGCCTAGACACAAGCCACAACTTCAACCAAGGTAAAACTCAAATTCCGACTAAGCAGAAGATGAGGCTTTGCATAAGTCCAAGAAGGAATTCAGGCTACGAGCAAGATAAGGCTCTAGCTTCGAAGAAGACGAAGACGAAGCTCAACCATAAACTCAGGATGAGTCTCTAGACTCACTCAAGGTAAGACTCAAGCTTATATTTAAGGCAAGACTCCGACCTAAGCCTAAGACAAGATTTGAAGCTTAGCTCAAATCAGAACTCGAGCTAGCTCACAAACGCAATCTGAGCTTCAACCTCAACAAAGATGCAACTCCACCTCAGTTGCCAGCTATTTCAACGCATGGGACCCTCCTATGGCCGGTCCTACCACTAGGCATTGCAAGCAAGATCAAGGTCTTACATCCTTGAGCACATCCAAAGCCAAAACGTCGGATTCATGACATCTGAGATTTATACGAATTTTGCAAGCGTATTCCTATCCATTTCACCCGTTAAAGCTCATAAACTTTACTAGGGGGATTCTTACAAGGAATTAGGGTTTATGTTCTCTTCAAAGATAGACACCATGCTTCACCTCCTCTGATAGGGCTTTTCCTTTGCTCTTCACTCGAAGGGAGGACCTCTTTGCTTCTATAACTAGACAAGATCTCACCTTGCTCCCATGGTTGGAAAACGAATCGTCTTGTTATTCAAACCCGGCCATGCCTTATTTTTTTCATAAAAAAAATTCCCACAAATAGGTCATACTTGACCCCACCCAAGCTTGTGCTCTCCTCATGACACGCATGACTAGCTATAACAAGCCTCCTCGAGCTATCCACACGACTCACGCTTGCATGAACACGCAAAACATGATTATTTCTCCATCAAAGTTACGACAACTCTGGAGAATACTACCACCTCATACGAAACATCACACATAAAGGTTGATTACGTCACAAATGGGGTGATATATTTCGACTAATAAAGGCTGAGTACCAGCCTACTCACACAATGAAGAGAATATTCGATCACAAGTAGTCAGTTGTGGAGGATAGACTCATGACCTTGATTTATCCTTAACTCATGAGATAAAGGAGGTGTTGTTTATCGTTTACCCCATCCATATCTCACTGACTTGAGATTATGGTTTAGCACAACTATAAATAGACCAACTCTTGGTTATTCTAAACTTAGCAACCAGCGAGTTCAGGATAATAGCTTTCTACAGAACTTCATATCTCTCAGAGCTTTCTGTTTGCAACTTCTCTGCAACTCAAACTCTAATCTCGTCTTTTTCAGCTTCCCTCCCTAGACTGACCCTATTCTTTTATTTGCGATTGAAGCATCCCTTGAAAATCCATATCCTTAGGAAAAAACTATTCGTAATCAACCTTCCACACTCACACAAACTCTAATCAATATCACCTCTTTTACCCTTCTTCAAATTTGATCGTCTACAGAGTGGATGAATCATTTCTTGGAAGGAATAAAAGTTTTCTTTTCCAAAACAAAACATGAGACCCTAAAAAGGGAACTACGAACTCCAAACCAAATTAAATGCTATTGACACTGTGTCTCTAAAATTTAAATTTAGCAGAAACATTCTTTCCTGGCGTGTCAAACATTTTTGCTACTAAAATTTTCCGGTTCTTTTTCTCCTCTTTCGTCATTTTTAACTTGTTTGGCAATCATAACTAAAAGTGTTTCTGCTTCTCCAGAAGCAGAAAAGCTTCCGAAGTTAGAAGCAAAAAAAACTTGCTTCACAAGAATATTATCTTTTGTTTCAAGAAGTTATTCTAAAATTTAGTTCCCAACCTAATTTCTAACTTTTCGACGTAATTTAAACGAACAGTTTTTTCTTAAGCCATATCCAAACAATAAAAAACATAGTCTTTTGTTTCACTTAAGAATTATTCGTTATTTCAAAAATTGCACTTAAAACTAAAAAAATATATTTTTTGATTTTTTTTTCGTTGTTAAAATTGGAGAAAAGAACAACCAGGAGGGAGGAAAATAAATACTAAAAGCAGTCTATGGAGGGGAGAACAAATAATACTGAAAGCAGCTTTTGCTGAGAAAAAAAAATTCCTTTCGTTTCTAGAAAAAAATATTATTATTATTTTTTTATTTTAATGTAAAATTAGAATAATTTAAAAAATAATAGTAACTTTCTTCTCCAAACGGAATAGTATATACCAGAGGTCCAAGGCCAATTTTTGTGTATCATCGTCTAGAGGACTAGAACAGAACCACAAAAGTCTTAAAAGTGACATTCAATTGAACACCGTGAAAAATAGTACTCATATTTCCCTACTTTTGGATTCATATCTAGGAAATTAAGATTGCACTACACTAAAAAAAAAGAAAACCTTTTGATTTCAGTCATGGGAAGAATTTCCCTTTCCATGTAAAAAGAGAAACGCAAATTAAAACGTCAAATTCAACATGTAAAAGGGAGAAATAATGAAACGCACAATCAACCAACCAAGATGATTAGAAAATCTTTCAACCTTTTTCCTCAATCCTTCTATGTCATTAGATTTATTTGATGCAATCTATTTACTTCCTTATCCTTCCCACTTTTTTATTTTTTGTTTTTGGGGTTGAATAGTGATGTCACTAGATGTACGTCACTTACTCGTTTCCTCACTCCATTACAATTTATTTTTCACTCGTCTAATTTTAAAAAGAACATTCTCTTAATTCTCTTAGAAAATACATAATTAATAGTTTAATCTTTAAATACATGAGTAGTTTAATAAATGTCCTATTTCTTGGAAGATAATTAGTAGTGCAGTGACGTCTCGTTTTTATTATTTGTGCTTCTAATCACCCGAACGAGCGTTTCTTTCCAATTTACAGCTCTTAGTTGAATTTTTGTTGATAGAAAAGAAAAAAAAAAGTCATCGATAAAATATGGGTTTAAATTTTTTGAAGAGCAGACGCAAATCCGCTACTAGAGTATGATTCCACTAATCCACGCAATGATGTTCTTTTCACAATTGTTAGTAAATAAAAGAAGCATGACACGTGGAAGAAGATCGAGATAGGAAGCAACCAAATTAAAAAGAGTGAGAATCACACAATCAATATTAAAGATATCAAATATCGAAAAGACACGAAGCATCTGAATGATGAATTGCATGAAGGACACATATGATCGAGAAAGTTGAATTACATCGAATAAAACAAACAGCATTAAATGATGGCTGATCGAGAAAGTAAAAGTAATGATTACTCTATTATTTTGATAATCGAGAAAGTAAAAGTAATAATTACTCGAATTATTTTAATGATCGAGATAACATAAGTCTATAAAGATTGGAAGACACGTGTTGAATATGATCGCACCAGATAAAAGAAGAAATACAAGAACGATGGGTACATCGAAATAAAATGGATCGAACCAAAGAAGAGGCAATCCAAGAATGACGACAAGACTGGATAAAATGACACGAGAGCATCGACCCAAAGAAGAATCGATCAAGGAACGATGACCAGACTGGAGAAAATGACGCGTTGCACAAAGAGGGACCCAGTAAATAAATCTATAAATAGAAGAAGCCAAACAACAAAGAGAGGATCGGAAAAAATAGGAGAAAAACCTTAGAAAGAAAGAGAAGAAATTTCTAGGTATGAATCTAGGAGAAGTAATTATATTAAGTAGGGATTTTTGTACTTAATTGAAGAATGTAAAGATCATAGACCGCAAATGTTAAATTTGGGTGATCATATGTATCGTACAGAAATGATTTTATAAAATCAATACAAAGATGTTTGGCTGTTACTCGATTTCAACCTTTAATTGATATGTGAGAATTTGATTGGTTGTTTTAGTCGAAAAGATTTTTGGCACAAACAACAATTATGTGAATTATTAAGTTGGAGCTTTAACAGTTTTAATCTGTATATTCTCAATTCTTTGTGAAGGTGAGCACTACAAAGACTAGATTGACTGCTATTGGTGACGTGTCAGATATGGGTTGGAGAATTTGGTTATACCGCTGATACATTACCTTTCGTTTATTTGGGTTTGCCTTTAGACGCTAAAGCTAATTCCAAGTCAATATGAGATCCAGTTCTAGAAAGAGTGGATGCAAGATTATTTTCCCGGAAGCAAGGTTCATTAACCAAAGGAGGTAAACTTGTGCTTCTGAAGTGTATCTATTGTGACCCTAGTTTCCTAACTTGGGCATTACATTACAATAATGTACCAATATATTGTTTCCTAACTTTGTTGTAATTTCCTAGTAATTAAGGTTTCCTAACTTAATTCTTTTTCTTGTATATAAATACATATATTGTAATCAATTGGGGACAAGAAATAAAAAGATTTTCTTCATATTTTTCTTTATGGTATCAGAGCCAAGTTCTTAGAGTTATCATCTTTGACAATGGATGGTGGTGCAGATGTTGAGAAGGGTAAATCGAATTTATCCATTACACCTTACACGTTGACGTCTGCAGATCATCCTGGAAGTATTGTTACTCATGTACAATTGAAGGGAACAAATTATGAGGAATGGGCTAAAGCGATGCGAGTTGCATTGCGGGCAAAGAGAAAGATGGGTTTCGTGAATGGAACCATCGTGAAACCGGCAGATGAAAGTCCGGATATTGAAGATTGGTGGATGATTAATTCCATGTTGATAGCATGGATTTTCAACACAATTGAACCCTCTTTGCGTTCAACCGTTGCATATCGGGAGAATGCAAAAGAGCTTTGGGAAGATTTGAAAGAGATTTGCGATAGCAAATGTGCCACGTATTCAGCAACTGAAACGAGAGTTAGCAAACTGCAAACAACAGGGACAGACTGTAGCCGAATTTTTCGGACGACTAAAGATGCTATGGGAAGAGATCAATAATTATGAACCAATATTGACTTGTGACTGTAAAGGTTGCGAGTGTAAGATCACAGAGCAGTTGGTGAAAAGATGTGAAGACGAGCAAGTGCATCAGTTCTTGATGGGACTTGATGATTCGAGATTTGGAACAGTTTTTTCCACAATATTGAATGCGGAATCATTGCCCAATCTTAATCGAGTATACGGAATGGTTATTAGTGAAGAAAAACATCGCGAAGTCGCGAGGAGTTATGAGGAAAGAAGAGAGGCTATGGCTTTCTTCACACAGTCAAAAGCTAAAGAAATCGGTGGTGACCGTACAGAAGTGGTTGAACAGTGTAAGCACTGTGGAAAACTGGACACAATATCCAAAACTGTTATTAAATTATCGGATACCCGGAAAGGTGGAATGCTGGTAGAGGACGCGGACGTGGAACTGGATTTACTTCCGGTCGTGGGTCTGGTAGATGACGTGGATATGCTAGGGCAAATGCGATACAAGGAATAAGTGAACCAAAGACAGAGATTAGGGTGAATGAGGAAGACAGAGCTTCACTTCCCTCTCTTACTGATGCACAATGGAGTACGTTGATGAAGATGCTGAACACTCAAAAACAGGTGGAGAGTTCCAGCGAAAGAGTTAGCGGTATGATAAATATTGATTGGATAGTTGATTCTGGTGCATCACATCATATGACAGGTAGTTTAGAATTATTGACTAATGTGCGAGATATTGAGGCGTGTCCTGTGGGATTACCAAATGGAGATACTACGATGGCTACCAAGGAAGGAACTGTAAACTTCGGAAGTCGTTTTACGTTGACGAATGTTTTGTTCGTTCCGAAGTTAAATTGTAATTTATTATCTGTCGGAAAACTTCTTACTACTTCTAAATATTTTATCACCTTAACTGATAAGTTATGTGTCATACAGGATTGCATCTCGAGGACGATGATTGGAGCGGGTGAATATCGAAATGGGATCTATATATTGCAGGGTGTGACAGCGGTGCAGATACACAAGGTGGAGCGAAAGGACAGTGTAGAAATATGGCGTCGGCGCTTGGGTCATACCTCATATGGAGTAGTAGGGACTTTGTTAAAATCAGATGTTAGTAAGGAGAATAAAACGCCATGTGAGATTTGTCTTCGGGCTAAACAAACTAGAGATGTGTTTCCTTTAAGTACTAATAAAGCTGGTGCAATTTTTGATTTAATACATTGTGATTTATGGGGTCCATATCATGTGCCATCCTCTTGTGGTGCGGTGTATTTCTTAACTATCGTTGATGATTATTCTAGAGCTATGTGGATTTATTTGCTTGCTGAGAAATCTGAGGTTGCAGGGGTGTTCAAAGATTTTTGTTCAATGGTCGATCGTCAATTTGATGCGCGTATTAGAGCTTTGCGTAGTGATAATGGAACCGAATTTACATGTTTGAAACCTTATTTTCGTGAAAATGGTATAGTGTTTCAGACTTCTGGTGTAGGTACACCTCAGCAGAATGGGCGTGTAGAACTAAAGCATCGTCATATTTTGAATGTTGCACGAGCGTTACGGTTCCAGGAAAACCTACCTCGTCGTTTTTGGGGAGAGTGTGTGTTGGCTGCTGGTTATCTGATTAATCGGACACCCTCATCGGCATTAGGAGGAAAGACTCCGTATGATTTGTTGCTACATCGGAGTCCCAGTTTGGATGCGATTCGTGTTTTTGGTTGTTTATGTTTTGCTCGGGTCAAAGAAAATGATAAATTCGCTCCTCGAAGTAGAAAGTGTATCTTTGTCTGATATCCGTTTGGTAAAAAGGGTTGGCGACTATATGATCTCGAGAAAAATATTTTTTTTGTGTCTCGTGATGTTGTTTTTAGTGAGGGGGAGTTTCCGTTTGGTGCGTCTGCCGTGAAACCAATTGAGAACCGTGATCAGCGTTCAAAGAACGATGAATTGATTGTAGAAAATAATGTCTACTTAAGTGATCATGTAGTCAACAGGAAACAATTAAATGATGTTTCACTTGGAGTCAACAGTAGACAAAAGGCAGTTAAAAAAAGGCATTTGAGCAGACAAGAAATATTATCACAGGTTGTATCAGGAGGAAATGAAGAGCTCGTGAACTCCGAAGCAGGACAAAGTCAGCAGCTTCCTGGAGACAATTCTGAAGCACCTCACCGTCAGCAGCTTGACTGGGGTCCTGGAGCACAGCAGTCGGAGATGCTGCCTAATCTCCTGGACACTTCGGAAGCAGCACAGCAGCCGGACTCCTGGATTCACGGTGAGAACGTGGACAGGAACACTAGGAAGAGGTTTTTAGCAGGAAATGAGCATCGGTCCACCACAGGGACAGGCTCTCCGCAAACAGTCGCGAATCCAGCAAGAAATGAGGACAGTTTCGGTGGGAATTCGTCGAGAACAAGCGATCACATGGACAGTCCAGCAAAAAATGATTCTGGTATCGTCAACACGGATAGTTCGGGCGTCGGTAGTTCAGAGTCTTTTGTTGTTCATGATACTGTACAGTCTTCGCGTATTCGACGTCCACCAGTTCACTTGAAGGATTATGTCTGTCACACTGCCCGCTGTTATACTACGTCGTGTTATGATCCCATTTCAACTTTACTCACTCCTCCGAAGTCCTCAGGTACTCCGTATCCCTTAGCTCATTATGTTAGTTGTGATAAATTCTCTTTGCCGCACAAACGTTTTTTGGCTGCTATTACTGCAGAAATGGAACCAACTAGTTTTTCTGAAGCCATGAAAAACCCAAAATGGCAGACGGGTATGCAAGAAGAAATACATGCTTTAGAAACTAATGGGACATGGAGCATGGTGAAGTTGCCTCCCGGAAAGAAGGCAATTGGATGTAAATGGGTTTATAAAATCAAATATAATTCAGATGGTTCTATTGAGAGACACAAGGCTCGGTTAGTCGTTTTGGGAAATAACCAAAAGGAAGGGATTAATTATAAAGAGACGTTTGCTCCGGTTGCTAAAATGGTGACTGTTCGAGTTCTTTTGGCACTTGCTGCAGCTAAACAATGGGAACTTCATCAAATGGATGTGCGTAACGCTTTTCTTCATGGTGACCTCACTGAAGAGGTTTACATGCGTCCTCCGCCAGGATTTGCAGGTGTTTCTCCGGGTATGGTATGTCGGCTGCGTAAGTCTCTGTATGGTCTTCGTCAAGCACCTAGAAATTGGTTTGCAAAGCTTCGATCTTCCTTAATTTTGTATAGGTTTACTCAATCCTATTCTGATTATTCGCTTTTTACATATAAGCGACATGACATTTTCTTAGCTGTTCTGGTTTATGTTGATGACTTGATTATTGCTGGCACTCACTCTGATAAGATTTCGTCTTTTAAAAGCTATTTGCATACTTGTTTTCACATGAAAGATCTTGGAAAATTGAAGTATTTTCTGGGCTTGGAGGTGGCGCGTGGCTCACAAGGAATTTTCTTATCTCAACGCAAATATTCACTTGATATTATTGCAGAAACCGGTTTATTAGGAGCCAAACCAGTTTCTTTTCCTTTAGAACAGAACCATGGATTGGCAGTTGATGACAGTGCATTTATGAGTGATCCTGAACAGTATAGAAGATTGATTGGACGTCTTATTTATTTAACTATTATACGTCCTGAACTTTGTTATTCAGTGCATATTTTGGCTCAGTTTATGCAGTCTCCTCGAGTACGTCATTGGGAAGCTGCTTTACGTGTTGTTCGTAATTTGAAAGGTCAACCTGGACAGGAAATTTTACTTCGTACAGATTCGGATCTGCGTGTGATTGGTTTCTGTGATTCTGATTGGGCGAGTTGTCCTTTAACTCGTCGTTCACTTACTGGTTACTTTATGTTTCTTGGTTCTTCGCCGGTCTCGTGGAAAACTAAGAAACAAGTGACCGTATCTCGGTCCTCTGCGGAAGCCGAGTATCGATCCATGGCGTCAGCAACTTGTGAGCTTAAGTGGTTAAAAGGTTTGTTACGATCTTTCGATGTTACGCATTCTTCTCCCATGCGACTTTACTGTGACAGTCAGGCTGCGCTTCATATTGCCCAAACCCAGTGTTTCATGAGCGTACTAAGCACATTGAAGTGGACTGCCATTTTATTCGGGATGCTATTACAGACGGCCTTATTTCTACCCACTATGTTCGTACAGGAGATCAGCTAGCTGATATTTTTACTAAGGCGCTTGGACGAAAACAATTTGACTATCTCCTTGACAAGTTGGGTGTTCGTAACTTGCACACTCCAACTTGAGGGGGAGTATTGTGACCCTAGTTTCCTAACTTGGACATTACATTACAATAATGTACCAATATATTGTTTTCTAACTTTGTTGTAATTTCCTAATAATTAAGGTTTCCTAACTTAATTCTTTTTCTTGTACATAAATACATATATTGTAATCAATTGGGGACAAGAAATAAAAAGATTTTCTTCATATTTTTCTTTAGTATCTTAACTTCTCTTCCCATGTATTATTTTTCTTTGTTTAAAGTTCCTACTTCGGTTATTAAACTTTTAGAGAAGAAAATAAAAAATTTCCTTAGGGAATTTAAGCCCGGATCTAGCTGCTCTTATTTAGTAAACTGGAATATGGTATGTTCAACAAAAGAAAGAGGTGGACCTTGTGTTCTCAATCTTAAAATTATGAATCAAGCTTTGTTAGTCAAATGGTGTTGGAGATTTGGAGTTGAGAAATCGCATCTGTGGCATAAATTTATTGTCGAAAAATATGGTTCTCTACACTCCTTTTGGGTACCTGGTAAAGTACACTCCTCTCACGGCATGTCATGTTTGAAGACAATAGCGGAAGTTAGTACTTTGGTTTATGCCAATTCCATGCTAAGGGTACATTCAGGTTTGCTCTTTTCTTTTTGGCATGATAGATGGTCAAATAACCTCTTTTTAGCAGATTATTTCCCCCTTGATCTACAAATTAGATAATCTCAAGTTCTCTAATCTTGCAGATCATATTACTTCCGATGGGAACTAGAAGTTTAATTTTAAGAGTATTTTATCTAATGACGAGGTCAATCATTTGGATGCACTTTTACTGCTCATTGGTGGCACCCCTCCAGCATTAGATAACTTATATGACACAAGGAGATGGTCCTTACATTTTTCTGAAACTTTTTCGGTCAAAACTTTATATGTAAAGATAATTGAAGAACACAGTGTGGATAATTTCCCTTACAAGTTCATCTGGAAGACTAGTGTACCACCTAAGGTGAATTTTCTGGTTTGTTGTGCAACTCATGGAAAGTTAAATACCATTGATTTATTGTTGAGAAAAGGTATTGATCTTCATAATTCATGTGTTCTTTGTGGGGATGCTGCTGAAACTCAAGATCATATGTTACTGCATTATAAGGTTGCCAATATGTTACTGAAACTCAAGTGGAAGTCCTTGATATGTTGTTGTTTTTTCTTTCTGGTTCGTAGCACGTTGCTTTTGTTTGAGTCTCTTTCTTGGTTGTCTGTCTGTGTTGTCGTCGGTTGGTTTGTTTCGGCAGTTTATTTTCTTGTTGTCGGTTTCTTTGGCTTTTATTTTGGTCGGTCTGTTTGTTTTGGGTGTTCATGCTTCATAAACCCTTGTTTTGTCCTCTTTTTTTCCTAATAAAATTCAATTTACCGATCAAAAAAAAAAAAGGTTGCCAATAGAGTTTGGTCTTTTCTTATACCTGAATAGGGCTGGGCATGGGTGTTTCCAAGTTCCATGATTGCTTTTGCTAGAGTCTGGTCTAACAACAACTTTATAGGAGCGAAACATGTCATTTTGGAGTTGATTTCACCTGCAGTTATATGGACTTTATTGAAGGAGAGGAATTGTCACAACTTCGTAGACAAATATACTTTCAAGACTGAAACTGATTTGGGTAAGGAAGTTAAGGCTTTGGTACTCGTTTGGGCTGCCGCTGCGAGCAATGGAGTTCATTTAATTTTTCGAATACAGTTCTTAATTGGAACTCCATTTTCTTTTGATTGTATTTTTTGTTTTTTGTTCTACCTCTGGTAGACACTGTACATTCTTTTAATCTAATCTAATTCTCTCTTCTTATCCAAAAAAAAGAAAAAAGAAAAAAGGGCGAACTCAAAATTTTACGCCCGTTTGTACATTATGAACTAATGTGGAGAATCTGAAAAAGAAAAAAAGTAGTAGAGTCAGTGGTGAAACGAGGAATTAATATTCTGGGGGCTAAAATTTTTCAGAGGGGTTAGAACCAGGGTTAGGCAACCCTTGGTTCCGCCCATGAGTAGAGCTCATAGAGAAGGAAGCAAGAATAACAAAAAGATAATTCTTAAAATTAAGCATTTGTAAGTGCCCTAACATGATGTATAGAAACTATCCCGTTTCTCGAGATGTGTTGTGTCATTATATCGATTATTTCAGCCTAATACAACACACAAAATTATCATATTATATTGTTCTATATTTAAATTTTAGTATGTTGTGTTGTACCATAAATATGGTGACACGATCCAGTTTATATCTCAAATTTGAACTATCCTGTTTTAGAATGTGAGTTTAGTTGGGAGGATGTTATCGTGGGGTAATTTATGAAGTAATTGTACGAGAGATCCGAGATTGCTTTGATCCTTTTGGATCCTCTCTTGTTAATACATTTTTTTATATAATCTTTTCTTAAAATAAAAAGAAAAAGAAATCCACACAATGTTGCCTACGGTTGAATTACTATACCAACACTCGAAAGCCTCTTTTTGTAAGTCTAAAAGTAACATAGTCGTCCACCATAAAAGGAAATAGAAATACTATAGTAATTTCCTTTACTTTCGAATTTTTGACCCATTTCAAAGTGAAAATTTCCCAATGAAATGACTAGAACACAAAAGTGCTTTCATGTTTCCATTCTCTTCCTTTAAATCATAGAGTATTTCCCAGATAAAATGAAAACAAATCCTTTGAGAATATTCATGCGGTAAATTATTTGCAAGGGCTCTGATTTTTCTTTCCTAAATTTAATACACATGTTTAATCCAACATTCTGATTTTTCTTTTATTATAGTACAATAGTAAAATCGTTTGGTGATGATATCTATGACTATGTTGAACCATATAGCTAAAAGACCGGTTCTGACTGTAGTCGGAGTCTTGATACACCTGCCAACTATTAATATTTAGGATTTGTCAACAATATATTCTGTTTAGGATTTGAGTAGATTTTCTTTTATGTTTAGGATTTCCTTTTATCTTTAAGATTTGTTTAGATCTCTTACCTAATGTAAAAGACTACTCTCACAATATATAAGAGAGCCTCATGTACGGTTTAAGAAGTAAGAAAAATAATAAAGCAAATTATTCACGTCTCAACTTGGATGTTGTGAATATCTTTGAGCACATAGAGTCCATTCCTATTCTTTCCTTGTAGAAGAATTCTCCCGGTGTGCAGGTCCTTTACCAGAAAGTGGGTTGAATGAATAACGAAGCACACATGATTGCCAGAAAAAAATTTTGATACTGACAGTAATTTAACTTTAATAGAAGGGACATGAAGTATCTTATTAAGGTAAAACTCTCTATTATTATGAGTGAAAAAACCTTTACTAATTTTTGAGATGGATAGAGCATTACCATTACCCACATGAACCGATTCAGTGCCATCATATTCATGTTGAATACGAAGGTTATTCATGTCTGCAGTTATGTGGTGAGTAGCACCTGTATCTGTAACCCAGTTTTCATTCAAGTTTCTTCCAGGTAATGCTATGTATGCTTGTTTGTTGGGCTGTTGGTTTGCATGGTCCTCTTTGTATCTGAACCATCACTTGCTTGCTATGTGTCCTAGTTTCTTACAAATCTGACACGGTCCTTCTGTTGATTCATATCTCCCAGGAGTATTTTTGTTGGTCTGCGTTCGACGATTTGAACTGAAGTTTCTTCTCTATGGTGGCCTTGATTGGATCCGTGGGTTGCTATGTGACGCAACATTAGCAAGGGGTCCCTGCAGAATAGCAAGTTGTTGCTCCAGACGCATATCATATGTCAGGAGATGGGCAAGCATTGTTTTCATGCTTTGATTATCAATAGTACTTAGAGGAGGTTACTATTGCATCATAAGCCTGATTCAATCCATTCATGATTGATTGTTTCTTATCCTCTTCTGTAATTGTGACTCCAGATGCTGTTAAAGAATTAAACAGGGTTTTTGCTTTGGAAATATACTCATGCATAGACAGGTTACCTTTACGCAGATTATGTAGTTCTCTTTTTAGATGCATCTGATGAGCTTGGTTGTTTGGAGCAAACCGGTCTTCAAATGCTTCCCAGACTTCTTGAGATGTGTTGAGACCAACAACATCAGTCATAACGGCTTATGTTAAAGATGACAAGAGCCAACCCATGAGAATGTTGTTTTGTTCTTCATATTTGATAAACTCAGGATTAACCTCAGTTTGATTTGGTAGATGTTTTGGTGGTTTTTGAAAGCTTCCATCAACATAACCTAATAGGTTATAGCCTTTTAACAAATGTTTGAATTGTTTTTTCCATAGTAGGTAATTTGTTTCTGTGAGTTTGATGTTGATAATATGGTTGATGTGAAGGTTTTGAAGCATTGTTGTTGTGTTTGCAGCCATTGGTGCGTGGTTTTGGATTTTTTGAGGCGTCTGATACCAAGTTGAGACGTGAATAATTTGCTTTATTATTTTTCTTACTTCTTAAACCGTACATGAGGCTCTCTTAATATAGTGAGAGTAGTCTTTTATATTAGGTAAGAGATCTAAAGAAACCTTAAAGATAGAAGGAAATCCTAAACATAAAAAAAGATCTACTCAAATCTTAAACATAATATATTGTTGACAAATCCTAAAGATTAATAGTTGGCAGGTGTATCAAGACTCTAACTACAGTCAGAACCGATCTTTTGGTTGTATGATTCAACAAGTGACACAACACTTAATTCAGGTTGGTTATATGCAGGGACGGGGACAAGTGGTGCTTGTAGGTCTATACTTTATAGACCCACTCGAAGAATATGCTTGGTTTATGTGCAGTTTCATACAAATTCATATGGAAATATTAAAAAATTTAATGACGATGGGTTAAAAGGTAAACTTATACTCGGAGCAATTTTTATTTGACCCATAGTATATAAGTCATGGCTCTATCCTGGTTATACGTGGCTCAAAACAGGTTTGTATCTTTTTGGTTTCACTTACAAAAGACAGAATATCGTAAGTTCTTACAATTACCATGTCTTACTATAAATGTAAACCTCTTTTTTCTTTTTCATTTTCTGATACAAAATTGCTAAACTCGATCTTAAATGATGCTAAAGCTCGATGTAAACAAAACCAAAACCTCATATCTCCAAAAACATCAAAGTATCCACTACTAGCGGGTAGTGATGATTGACAAAGTAGTCTTACATGATACTAATATGATTCATGAAGGACTATGATCTTCTGGGAAATCCCATATCCAAGGAGAACCGTGAATCGAATGATCGTTGTTGACGGATGATGTTGCAATCGGAGCTAATAGTGAAATAATCATTTGATCAAGCTCTTCAAGGGAATCACCAGTATTTTTTAGCAACCCCCCTTCACTATGGTAACCTCCGAAATCCTGCATTTTACGGTCGGATCCTTGAGCTGTGGGAGTACTTGTGTGTGTTGGAGTAGGAGAATGGATTTCCATTTTAGTTGAAGTGGAGCTGAAGAGATGTTCTCTGGTTTCTAAACCATTATTACCGATATTGGCCGCGGGTTGTAGTGAAGTAGTAGAATAGATAGAAAAGGAAGGATGAGACTCAAGCTGCTTATCTTTGTCGTTTGCAACTTGAACACTTGATGCTTGGAAGTTTATATATGTCTCTTCTAATGATTTATCCTCTCTATGTTCTTGTTTATTTGGTGTGTATTGCCCTGAAAGTAGCAGCCCTGATGTTTCATTGCAGCTGTGTTTTCCGATATACGTAACATTGAACATAGACGAGTTTAGATCGGATCGTTGAACTTGTTTCATTGCTAAACAATCTTGAGTAGTTCGATAGCTACATTTGTAATAAGCTCTGCAAAGTTCAACAAGTAACGAGCTCTAGTCAGAGAATAATCAAAGAATACCAAGTTATGCTACAAAAAAAAGAATAAACTGACCCATCATCTCAAGGGTTCTTGTCTAGATCATGGTGCTTGTTTTTTTATTGCGAAGTGTAATGATTAACAACTTTCTTGCTCACCTAGGGTATGTAGCTCCAAGAATGTCTTTCTGTCCGTATTTCCGCCAACCGTAACCATCATTGAGGGGTCTTTCGAGTCCGGCTTGTTCACAACCACGTACTTGTTGTGTCCATCTTACTATCCCTCTCCTACATCTGATAAGAGTGGTATACATTTATAAGCTCAATGAGTTTGAACAAATAATTATATTTTCGATATAGTATTATAACATAGAGTTGTTAGTACTTATACCTCTTTCGTGAACCATCTGAGGAGAAATCAGAACTGGAATTGCTAAGAGGGCTTCCTCCAAAATGACCTTCATTTTCCATTTTTAGTTGATTCAGTGTCGAAAGAGAATTCTCAAAGATAGATAATATTTTGGTTACTAAGACATTACCAGAAAAAGAAGAAGGATTAAGATGAGTCTGAAGTTCCATTAGTAGCTCTCTTGCTTGAATTATCTCTTTGATAAGCCAAGGCGTCTTTTGATCCATTTCTAATTAGAAGTTTTTGGTTTCTAAGAAGAAGAATAGGAATAAGAGTTTTGTAGTGGTGGGTATATATAGGGGATTGAGACAAAAAAAAGTTAGATATAGTTAAAGGAGCTCTAATTTGATCGTAGTTTGTTGACTATAAGGGAGATTACTCTGTATTGGATAGCATAAAAAAGAAACCATGATGACTATGAGATAGGTTAACTATGTAGAAGTAGGAATAAAAAGGAGTAGGAAATTTCCCCCTTCATGCAGGTCGTTCTTACATGTAGAAGTAGGAATAAAAAGGAAGGAATTGAAAGAGTAGGTTAACTATCTGTCCATTAAATAACTTAAGAATCATCTTCATCCTTGTTCCTTCCTTGTTCCTATGGTCACTCAGTCAGTCTTGTGTATCCACTAAGGATCACTGGAAGCTATACTTCGATCACTTGCCCTTTTTAGCTAGAGAATGGATGAAATACGAGTAGATCATGAGTCATGATGTGTACGTCACCACTTTGTCGATTAGAAAATGTTCATTACCGTGTTGTTTACGTGTTATAGCCAACTGTGGAAGCTCACATTAAACTGGGGTAGTCCTTGATCATTAAACCACATGCTTAGCAATATCTCTTAATTTTTATTTTTGCTTCTAAAGAAAAGATTTATTTGATAAAAACTACATTTTTAGAAGATGAATTTTATTGAACAGAATGAATGGAAGATTGTATTTACGATGGTTTGTTCGGTGGGTTTATATAGTTGTTAACTAACCCTCACACATTTGTTGTGTTCGCACTGTACAAGTTTCTCATAAGAACAAATTCAAAAAATTCTTACACTCTTTTGACACCACTCATAATGCTAGCAATTGACATATGCTATTACCCTCCCTCAATCTCAAGGTGGCTGTAAAGAAATCTTGAGATTGCACTCATAATGCTAGCAACTGACATATGCAGTTGAATGAGAAAACGAATCTAAAGAAAGGACAAGAGTATAAGGGAGTCCTGGAAACAGTAAATACCAGGTTGATACAGAGTCGCACAATTAGAAATGGAATACCAGGTTGTTGATGATGCATTGCATTTCCAGATGCCAAGTTACCACCAAACTACTGCCAGTAGCCAATGAAACGGCATTGCATTATTGCCTCTCCATAATGATACGGCTAAGCCACTCACCAATTCCTTTGTACGGTTGCAGACTGCCTAACAGGTTTGATTATCTCATCCTGGTTCTGGATTATAAGTGTTCACATGAGCAATTGGAGCAGCAGCAGAATTAGAGACATCAGTTGGGAAGGGCTGGAACTAAGACAGAACAGACCAGCTACGTTCTGTGCATAATTTGGATGTTGATGCCTCTCTGTTTCATGATCATTGAAGTGGCCATACTCGGCATTGTTTAGCTGCAAATTATTTTAATTGTTCATGGAAGATGATGGTTGAACACGAGCAGGTTGTGAATCTGCCAAACTCTGTAAATGGGCAAAATAAGCACATGTGTGCTGGCAATGGCAGGAATAAATCCTCAGCTAAATCCCATAGCAATGTGACACCATCTTTACCACCACTTGCACATAATGAACCATCAGGTGAAACAACAACAATATTGACATAGCCACCATGTCCAGCCAAAGTATTCCTCAACTTACAGTTAGTCAAATTCCATACTTTGACAATCTTATCCCAAGATGCAGAAACAATAGTTGGTTGAAAAGTATTAGGACTGAACCTAACACAGCTTACCCAGTTAGTATGTGAATCACCATCTTGAATCGGATACTTACATTCACCCAAAGTATTCCACAGCTTAATCGATCGATCCCTTGAAACAGAAATAATATGGCGGTGATCCATCGAGAGAGAAACAAATAACACATCTTTGGTATGACCGACGAATCTACGAGTAGTATCACCAGTGTTGAGATCCCAGAGACGAAGTTCACTATCCCATGAACCATATAATCCAAACTGACCATCAGATGATAAAATAACATCTTGAACAAAATGACCATGACCAGTAAGACGACGGTTATGAATTCCATAGTTTTCTCCTTGTTTGGTAAGACTCCATACAAGGATTGATTTGTCACGAGAAGATGAAACAATCATGTCTGAGTTGTCGATTGGACAAGCAATGGCTGTAACCATGTCATCGTGTCCTTTCAATGTTCCACGGACTAAAGTTTCTCCATATGCCAAGTTACCAGGAAATTGCAGTACGGCAGCAGAGACTGGCAATAAATCATTCACAGAAACTTCCTTGTTCTCAATTAATATCATCCAGGTGATGAGGTGCGAGTTCATTAGTATCAAATATGTGTCGGTATTCAGGATCATCAGTAGACACATCAATAACTTTGTCATCTTGTCCAATATCTCCCTTTGAGAAAACATATTGGTTGTACAAGAAGTAGACATATGGACCCTGCAACCAATGTCCATTCAACAAAGACCAATAATAGATCATGTTCTACCTCTAGATGCACATGGTTATAGAAGTAGATGAACATGGCAATGTGTTTAATCAGCAAAAGTTGACTAATCTCAGCACCTTAAAGGTTAACATCAGCAAACATAAAAATGTTGAATTCCAAATTCTGAAGTCTGAACTGGAGGTGGATTTAGCATCAAATCCCCACTAGGATGAGAGAATAAGTATCAACAAGGCAAATCTGAAGTTAAGTATGAACCAGAAACCGAAACAAAACCTTGTCTACAGGCTACAATTCTGAGATTCAGAATTTTATTTACTCACCAACAGGAACTGATTTAAGATTTGATACCTTTATTTTGAACTAAAAATAAGCAAACATCATAACAAGAAAATTCATAACAAGAAGTCTAAGAAGCATACATCCGGAACACCCTTGCATTATTTTATATACAAAATAGAGGCATAGTACAGAGTTTAACAAGTGAAATATATCACTTACTGCACTAATGAATCAAAGAAACAGCAGTCAGCGAACTAGAAGTAGAAGATGGAATTGAGAGTAGAAGATGGAATTGACAGGAACTGAAAGGAACTGTGAACTCAAGAAACATATGAATTGATTGTAGAGGAAATCTGGAAATAGGACTGATCAAGATTGGGAAAATCAGATTGAGAAAATCTTGAAATACTTAAAAACTTGAAAGAAATCTGAGAGCAATAGAATCTGAAGTATCATTGAATCAAAGTTGGATTGTTTGAAATTGAGAAGAAAATTGACAAGAAAATGAGAAGAAAGCATTGGACCAGAGAATCATGAACTAAAGTGAAAAATTCGAAAAAAAACTTGAACACACATGATTGCAAGAAAATCATTGAACAATGCTGAGATTACTCAGTCTTACATGTAGTAGATGAACAATGCTGGTGATTACGTCAAGAATAGAACAAATGACTAAAGAAAGAAGCAAGCCAAGTTGCTTACTCTGGAGAAGGATTTCAAAGTTTGAATCCTTTTATTCATAATCAACGAAAGGAAACCAGCAAGTCAATACCACCTTGCACTTATTGAGATACACAACACAAAACTATTCATCCTTCACTTGCAGAGTTTGACGAGAGAACAAAACACTCACTGCAATGAGGCACATCACCAGTAAACAACAACCAAAAAACAGATCCAGGAGAAGATTGTGCAGAGTTGAACTAGTGGATAATCCACTAACTGCAAGCAATAAAACAGGATCAGCAGAAAAAGAAGAAATCCACATATCAAGAGTAGAGAAACCACCAGCAGAAGGCTAGAACAAGAAATCACATCAAGAAAAAAAAGGCTAGGAGGAGATTGAGAAAATCTTGAAATAGTATGGAAATCAAGATTAAGGAAACCAGAAAGAAGAGGACTATGTCTCTGTTGAAAGAAAAGAAATCAACATTAACTGTAACTTGAAAACAACTCAGTTTGTGAGAGCATTGAATCAACCATAGCTGAAAAAATTTGCCTGAATTGAATGAATCAGAAAATTGGAATTGATTGTAGAGGAAATCTTGAATTAGAACTGGAATCATGAATTGATTGAAAATTGAGTGAAGCATGGAAATCTTGAATTAGAACTGAAATCATGAATTGATTGAAAATTGAGTGAAACATCTTGCTGGTGTGATTGAAAACCAGACTTACGGGAATGAACAATGCTGGTGATCTTTGCACCAGTCTTACATGTAGAAGACACATCAATGCTGATGGGTCAACATCAGACTTACATGGAAATAGAATCAATGCTGAAATCACTCAGGCTTACATGAACATGAGATGGATCTAAAAGATCAGAAGAAAATGAGATTGAATCACAAATATTAACCAAAATGAAATTGAAACATAAGATCAGTAAGAACAGTACCAGAGATCATTGTTGAATGAGCATTATGAAAAAAAAAAATTGAAGGTGAATCTTAGCAGCATCAGAAGAACATTCTTGTTATTACAGCAGCAGAAGAAATTGAAACCCTAGAACCAGCGGAATCGAAAAAAAAAAAAAAAAATTCAGAGGCAGAGGATCTTCTGCTCTGATACCATGATAAAACTACATTTTAGAAGATGAATTTTATTGAACGGAATGAATGGAAGATTGCATTTACGATGGTTTGTTCGGTGGGTTTATATAGCTGTTTACTAACCCTCACACACTTGTTGTGTTCGCACGTGTACAAGTCTCTCATAAAAACAAATTCAACAAATTCTTACACTCTCTTGACACCACTCATAATGCTAGCAACTGACATATGTTATTATTATTAACCTGGGTAACCTACATTAATTGTCTAATAATAATTGTCTCCCAATAACTTCTGGTGGAGTATCATGCTACACTTTAGTCATATTGAATTTCCTACTAAATTTTACAAGCTTATTAGCTTCCTTATTATAGATTTTAGGAATAAAATTGTACTTCCAGTTTGGAACTGTTTGTAAAATCCTCATAACATGAGCAAGAAGGTCTTCGTTTTGCCTGGCAATGATAGCCAAAGAATTGTTGTTAAACAAACCAAACCATTGCATGAAACAACTATGATGATATTCTCTTGGCCAACTGCAGCCTCGGCGAAATAACCAAGGCTGCCGAGGTTGAATAACTCTTTTATAGGTTTGTGGCAAAATTGTTCATGATTATCAAAATCATATTCGACATAGCATAGAGATGATTTATTCATGACAATTAAACTTGTAACATCACCTTTGTTCTTTGTCAAAATTTGTGTGCTCGTCATCAACAATGCCGTGAAGACGTTCTAATATTCTCGCCATCTCAGAAAACCTTAAACAAAATCAAGAACATAATAATATGGATTACCTATATATACACAAAACAATATTCTATAAATATCTATCGATTCCTATTCTAAACCGAACTAGTTTAGGTTCCAAATTTAAGACTTTTTTCTTATATTTTTCTGCTTCAAGTTTTTGGAAATTTCGATATGGGTTTCAATTCTAGTCTACCCTAACTTATTTGGGAGTAAAAACTTGGTTGTTGTTGTTTATTATTACCCTGATAAGTTTGAAATATTGTTCGAGATTGGACTAAATTGAACGGGAATAACCAGAATTTAATAATTTAGCAACACAAGTGATGTGTACTTGAAGTCCTGAAAGCTCGTCGTGGTTGATGTGAATATGAGAGTTTTAAGCGCTACATATGTAACACTCCCTCCGTCCCACAAAAACTGATCATTTTCATCTTTTTTTAGATGCTATTTTTCGGAACAAATCCGTACTAATAATTAGTATTAAAATTTTCTCTTAAAATATAAAGAATTTGGTAATCACGTTTATACATATTACGTTGGTATTTTAAAAAAAATTCTAACGATGTTATATTTATAAATATTCAACATTTAGATATTCAACATTTAATTTGTGAGATATATCAAATCAGAATTTGATAAATTCCGTTTAATTTGTTAACCACAATAACAACTAATCACACCCACACAAAAACAGAAAATATTTAAAAGTTAGAACTCCAGTTTCTAACTTTTGTAATTTCAGGTGATGTGATGTGCTGAGTTTTTAATTAAAAAGATACAACAAAACGCAATATATATTAATCTATAGTATAGCAGTATACGACACAAAAGATGTTAGGCATGCTTCTTCATGTGCCATGTTGTGCAGGCACGTCTTACACGTCTGCTACCGTGACCAAGTGTGTGCTATTGTATTTTAAATTGGATACTCATACAAAGTAAAAAGACAAAAAAGAGTTAGATCCCAACACTTGGTGGACCCTTGGAGAGAAAACAAGGCCTAACTTTGGACCATGTTTCGTTTTAAGCCCATGAAATAGGAATCTGTCAGACCTCTAAAAAGATGGGATCTACAGTAACAAAGGATTACTCAATTGTGCAGATATTTCAGTGGAGAGTGGAGGTCTCTTTATTTCCATTCTTCTTTCTTCTCCTCCTCTTGTGGTAGACAGCCAAAATGAGTGTTGGACAATAAGGACAGTGCCACCAAAAGAGGGGTCTATCCCTTCCAATGTTGCATAAATAAAACAGCCTGGATGGACCCATATCCTGCGAAAACCTGGTATTGCTTAATCACCCAATGAGGCGCGCAACACCACGCAGTTCAAGCGATTGCTGCATCGCCAATCTCATCAAAGCACAATACCATGCAGTTTCACTCTAGGCTTGGCCTTTGGCTAGCCTTGGAGTTGGACATAGGCCTTGTTTGGCCCCTGAGCCTCACACAATCACTTGATCAGTACTTTATGTCACACTATTAATCGGGAAAAAACCAAACATAACATTGCAAAGGAAACAAAAGCAAGATGTTGATGAATGGAAAAACATGAATACACACACAGTTGAGTACTAAAAAAAAAGAGGTATCCCTTTGGCTGCTGCAGTTTGAGGCGAATGCGTCTAGAGCTGGGGAACTAAGTCATCATTTATGGCATGTGAGTAGAAGAGCCTTGAAGTAGACCATCACGAATTTGAGTGACCACATCACGAACAGCACCAGGCCCATGAGGGATAAACACTGCAGAAGATTTAGAGGATGCACCAATTTCCTTCATTGTGTCGAAGTATTGTGTTACTAGAACCATGTCCATAACGTCCTTTGCAGAGGTCCCGGGAACATTAACTGAGAACCCTATTACGCTGTCTCTCAGCCCATCAACAATGGCTTGACGCTGCCGAGCAATACCTAGTCCAGAGAGGTATTTAGATTCAGCCTCGCCCTCTGCTCTCTTAATCTGTATAATCTTCTCAGCCTCTGCCTTGTCTGTTGCTGCCAACCGTAGCCTTGCAGCTGAAACCAAATTTGATGACAGGTTCAGAAGAAGAAGATATGTGTGTGTTAAACATTAGAGTTAATAGAATCTTACCAGCATTGATTTCATTCATTGCTCGCTTCACGTTCACATCTGGTTCTATATCAACAATGAGGGTTTGAACTATCTCATATCCATAAGTAGACATAGCCTGCAGTCAAACAACATAACGCCAATGTTGTCACCGATGTTTAACAAATGAAAATGCAGTCTCCCGGAATAATTGCAACTAACAAGTAACAAATCATCCATCAAACATGAATTATACCTTTTCAAGTTCTTCTTCAACTGCTTTAGCAATATCATTCTTTTGCTCGAAAACATCATCCAAAAGGAGCTTTGGAACACTAGCTCTGATTACTGAAATAATGGATTAACGAATTCTTTTACGATACATACAAACATTAAACTTCAAATTTTGTAAGATGTTAATTTCACATATCATCAGTTTGATTAGAGATTGCGGGTTCACTCATACCATCAAAAACATAGGCTTGGATTTGGCCCCTTGTATTGCTCAGTTTGTAGAATGCATCACTTGCCTTCTCTGCTAAAGCTCGATATTGGATAGATGCAACAACATTCACAAATACATTATCCTGCAAGTTTCGTAGAATTAGCCATTCTATTTCTTTTGGAAAGAAATTCTGTTCGAAAATTGTTTGTATAACTCTTCTTTTCAATAGTGTTGGAAGTTAATGTTCAACGATTTCTACTCATAAACATGAAAAATCAGAATACTGTAACTTATATCAAATGTCGAGATGCGCTCAAGATATTTCCGTACCTTTGTCTTAGTCTCGCATTTCACATCCAGCTGCTGAACTCTAAGGGTGAGATGACCAGCTATTTGACTACCAAGACACCATGGTAGGCAATGGCATCCCGGTTCAAGAACATCCTCAAACTTTCCGAATCTTTCCTTAATAGCAACTTTCGATTGGTCTACTTGTACACAGCACAATAGATTACCCATTCTCTGTTGTTACTGATATCCAAAATACAGACTCCATGTCAAGCAACAGTTATGCTTGAAATAAAATACAAGCAATATGTGAAGATATATGTGCGATTTTCTCGAGCCAAAAGACACAAAACCAATGACCCAAGATAATCCCTAACCTCCAAAGTCACCCAAATTTGTCTTCATATCAATGGAATCATTCGATGAATCATTTCATCCGACAGAAGAATTAAGAAGATTATGTCAAAAAAGGTAAAACAGCACCCTTCAAAACCTTACGAACTCTAAGCAAAGTAGCAAATTAACCACATACAAAACAAAATGAAGTCAAACTAATTTTACGCTTCTAGTACTAACCGCATTGGATATGCAAATGGTAAAATTGACAGTCTATCAAGAAAATTCAGAACAAGAACAAAACATATGTTCAACAATTCATGAGTTGAAGAAATTAGAATCTTGATAACCAGCAAAAGGGTAGATGAGATCGAAACTTACAGTAGTCGTTCTTCTGCTCTAAAATCAGAACAAAGAAGTCTTGGGAAAATGCAATTGAATTAGAATGAGTCTTATGGAAAGACCAAAAACTGTGGTTATATATAGAGATTCATCATTGAATATGCAAGTTGTAATAAAATACTTAATCAAGTACCCTACCCCAGATACTTAATCTTTGTTGAATTCGCATTAACTATTCTCTTGTTTACTTAGTTATTGATGATGCTGATCCTTCCAACTGATCGAACAAGTCCATCATATCTATCTGTAATAATATAATCTGTCTTTGCCACTATCTACATATACTATAACTTTAATGAATGTTTACATGCTTTAGTATTTTAAGTAAATTTCTCCAACAAATGAATCGAGGTACGCGACTACGTGCTAATTAGGACGATCTTGAGTTTATGATCTATGCACACCTTATGTGTTTAGGATGAATTTCCCGCTTGGTCCCAAGTCCTCATTTTGCCACATGATCATTTCATCAAACAGTTTGAGGATGGTGATAATTAACCTGGCGAATTTGAGGGACACCCAAAACTAAGTAGGAGCTATTTTTTAAAGCAATCCAATGGATATGGTTAAGGGGTAACCTAGGGGTATGTAAAATTATCATAAAACCTTTTACCAATCAAATAATTACCAAAACACCTTTCAATACTAAAACTTAAACCTAAACCTATTTCACACTTTCATTTTAAATTACCGATTCCATCAACAAGTTTCTCTTCTTCTCCTCTCCAATTTCAAACTACCGATTCCACCATTTTATTTTCATCTTCAACCGATTAAGCGTAAACCAATTCATCGGATAATCGTAAACTAATTAATCGTCGTTATTACAATATAAAAATGACAAGAAAGAAACAAACAACTCGTCAACCTCCTAATTCAGAGTGGTCACCATTTGCCCAAAGAGTAAGAGATTGAGAGATTGTTCAAGAACAATACGAAGAACGCGATAAGGATGAACTAGAAACGGAGACGGATTCCGACAATCAGCCTCTCGAGCACTTGATGGCTCCAATAAGGTAAGGGGTTTACCATAATTTTTGTTTATATTGATTAAATCGCATGAATTACTAGCTAGAATATAAAGGGTTTTAGGTTAGATTGCACAATCGGTAGTTTGTGGTTGTATTAAACTACCGATTGTGGTAGTGTTCTTCACTTCTCATGAACATCATGCACAATCGGTAGTTATGTTTAGGTTAGAAACTACCGATTGTTCTACTGTATCAAAAATTTAGTGACAATCGGTAGTTACGTATAGGGTTAAACTTCCGATTGTGCTAGTTAGTGAACCGAAAAAACATCGATCACAATCGGTAGTTATTTGTACACCTAAACAACCGATTATTCTACTGAATACAAAAATAGTGATAATCGGTAGTCTCGTTTAGTGTTAAACTTTCGATTGTGCTAGTTAGTGAACCTTAGAAACATCTGTCACAATCGGTAGTCATTTTTCTACCGATTATTCTACTGGATCCTAATTAAGTGATAATCGATAGTTAAATTTTTTAAGTAGCTACCGATTGTGCCGGTGTCCATAAACTTTTGTGTTCCCATTTTTTTTATGCACAATCAGTAGTTAGTGTAGCGCCCGAGCTAACGATTATGCACAATCGGTAGTTAAGTAGTTTTTTATACTACCGATTGTACACAATCGATAGTTACATTGTTTTTTTTCCTACCGATTGTTAACAATATGTTGAGTTCCATGTACTTTGTCTACCGATTATGTACTGAAATGATTGTTCTTTTATCTTGTATCAAATAAGGGAAAGGCGTTCTAAACAAAGGAACGATACAATTCTATTGGGCCTCGTCGTGAAGGGGGAAAAAGGTTACCGCTAGTGTTAGAAGACAAAAGAGCGCTAGCCAATACGAAGATGGAGGACCAAGTGCTCCACAAGATCAACACTTCGAAGGAGGTGTACCAAATGCTACCCAAGAAGAAGAAGAAACTGGTACAAAGAAACAACCAAGGAAGAAAGAAGGACACAAGGTCCCCGAC
Source organism: Papaver californicum (assembly GCA_023531435.1). Lineage (NCBI taxonomy): Eukaryota > Viridiplantae > Streptophyta > Magnoliopsida > Ranunculales > Papaveraceae > Papaver > Papaver californicum. The sequence continues at coordinate 23,039 of JAJJMC010014561.1, read as the reverse complement.
TCTCTGAAGATTAAGGGTCTACGAGAATGTCAAATCCCTGGGTTCCCAAGAGATGGAGGAGATCTATTGTTTGGGTACAAGGATTCTTGGGCCAAGGAAATCTACTCTACCGAGGTAATAATTATAAAACACTATTCTCAACATATTGTCTTTTTATTCGTAGAAGTGTTAACTTTTATTCTAATTGTTTTTAATTCGTCGTGTATATTAGGACCATTCAAATGCGGTCCGTCTACTGAAACCTACGGCTGCACCAACAAAGATGAACTACTGGCCATTGGATGGTGAGTGTCTTCGGTTCCAGGAAATTATAAAGAACTCGGGGCTATCTACGGCTGCCAAAAACTCCATGTTACATCACGACCGGGTGTCGAGTATCGGCATTCATGGAGAGGTATTATCCTGAGACCGATACTTTCCACATGTCGTGGGGAGAGATGACCATCACACCCGATGATGTGGTGCAGATTCTAGATCTGACCGACCATGGTACGACGGTCAAGTTTGACTATGTAAAGCAGTTAAGCTGGGATCAGCTTTATGCTTACACCGAGAAGTGCTTCAGTTGGGACCGAAAGACCTCCAATGAAGAGTTTGGCAGGTGCACTAAATACAGAACCAGGCAATTCAGCATGGTTCATCTGAAGATTAAGGGTCTACGACAAGGTCAAGTCCCTGGGCTCCCAAGAGATGGAGGAGATCTATTGTTTGGGTACAAGGATTCTTGGACCAAGGAAATCTACTCTACCGAGGTAATAATTATAAAACACTAGTCTTAACATATTATCTTTTTATTCGTAGAAGTGTTAACTTTTATTCTAATTTTTTTTAATTCGTCGTGTATATTAGGACCATTCTAATGCGGTCCGTCTACTGAAACCTACGGCTGCACCAACAAAGATGAACGACTGCCCATTGGATGGTGAGTGTCTTCGGTTCCAGGAAATTAAAAAGAACTCGGGGCTATCTACGCTGCCAAAAACTCCATTTACATCACGACCGGGTGTCGATATCGGCATTCATGGAGAGGTATTATCCTGAGACCGATACTTTCCACATGCCGTGGGGAGAGATGACCATCACACCCGATGATGTGGTGCAGATTCTAGATCTGACTGACCATGGTGCGACGGTCAAGTTTGACTATGTAAAGCAGTTAAGCTGGGATCAGCTTTATGCTTACACCAAAAAGTGCTTCGGTTGGGACCGAAAGACCTCCAATGAAGAGTTTGGAAGGTGCGCTAAATACATAACCAGGCAATTCAGCATGGTTCATTTGATGAAAAGGTTCAGAGGCACCTTTGATAAAAAGAAGGCCAACCCAGAGTTCAGCGATGACCAAGTCAGAGCTGCAGCCACTGCATATCTTCAGTGCTTTTTGGGATGTGTAATTTTCCCCAATGCTAGTGGTAACCGGGTTGACGCCAACCTGCTACAACTTTTTGGATCCCATCCACAAAGTTCAAGACTATTCGTGGGATACCGCATGTCTTGCGTTTTTGATGGAAGAGATGAGAAAGACATCCCGGGAGCAGACTAGCCAAATAGCCGGGAATGTGAGCTTATTACAGGTATTTTGGTAACTCCATTGATGGTTTGATTGTTATTTATTCTTTCTTCTTTTAAGAATAAATTTTCTCATACTTGGTTTGATATGTACACTAGGCTTGGATCTATGATCACTTCCCGTCCCTCGAGTTGGCAAGAGAGAACCCGACATGGGAGAGAGGCACAAGCCGAGGCACAAGCCGAGGCACTAAATACATCTTTTCGGGCAACCATTCTAGGTTCAAGGAGCATGAGTTGATTGTTTTGAGGAGGAAGCTAGACTCCATGGCGTCCAGAGATGTATGTTTTGATCCCTACAGGGAAGAGCTAGCTGATGGTACTATACCTCGAAGGTCTGAGTTGGCGTTGTACTTTGGACCCTTGTGGCATCCAATATGTATGTCATCTATAATGCCTATAGGGTCCTGCGTCAAATGGATTATGTCCAAGAAGAACCTAGGCCTCACATTTTCGGCAAGTTCAAATTGGACGTGGAGAATTGTGTTTGTGCTAAGGACATGATCACAGTTGTTTACACGGATAACCCATCTGTTGAAGATTGGAACAACAGAATGCAGTGCAGGATCAAGGAGGGGAGACCTGTAAACCGACGTGATGAAGCACTTCCTGCCTATATGGTATGGTACCGGGAGCATTCTCATCTTCACGTGATCCGTGAAGATAAAGGAGAGAGCACCAGAGTGCCCGAATATAGGTCCATCATCAAAGACAACCCGTCGGGCTATGAAAGGCTGGTACGTAATGTTATTTCCTTTTGATTTTAGTATTACGGGTCAATACTATAGATAATAATCGTTTGATTGTTATTGCCTAAAAACAGAAGAAAAGGATTGCATTTTTGTTGAACAAGATAGGTGCGTGCATCAATGGGGGAGTTCCTCCAACGAGTGCGCATAAAGACCTCTTTGACAACCTCGATAACGAAGACTATGCTCTCAAGTTCGGAGATATATCTGCGACCAAGAGGAGGGTAACATCTAAGCACAGTACACGATCTCGCGGATCAACGAGTTTTGCTCCTCAAGCAAATGTCCATGAAGCCCCTGTTGCTCGTGCTCCTCTTACGAAAACCAAAAGAGTTAGAAATTATATTGTAATCGTTAACTTGATGGATTTTATTTTAGTGTTTAACATTACTGGTTTTAAAGTCTAACATTTGAAATGATTATATGTAGTGTTTTTGAGTTATCATCTGATTTGCCATCGATTTATTGTTAACAAGTTATTTTCTTCAAATTTTACATTAGAATCGGTAGTTAACGGGTTTGAACAAACTACCGATTGTGTATATTCATCACCAATCGGTAGATAAGAATTACTTAAACTACCGATTGTGTACATTAAACAATAATCGGTAGTTTAAGAATTACTTAAACTACCTATTATGAGTGTTCAGGAGTTTTAAAAAAATTGCGATTTCCAATTTTAGGCAACTTACATAATCGGTAGTATTTACAAAATTTAAACTACCAATTGTGTGTGTTCAGGACTTTTCAAAAAATTACGATTTCCAATTTGAGGCATCTTATATAATCGGTAGTATTTACAAAATTTATACTACCGATTGTGAGTGTTCAGGAATTTTCAAAAAATTGCGATATCCAATTTGAGGCATCTTACATAATCGGTAGTATTTACAAAATTTAAACTACCGATTCTGTGTGTTCAGGAATTTTCAAAAAATTGCCATTTCCAATTTGAGGCATCTTACATAATTGGTAGTTAATGGTATCTATTATCTACCGATTGTTGTTTACTTTTATGACTATTTATATTTGAGCAATTGTCCTAGAAATACACCAGTTTTCTCAATCAAATACCACACACACCTAGTTTCATACACTTTACAAATTTCATTTAAGCATCTCCTCTTTATAACTCACTCCATACCTCTACTTACAAGCATGACAACATTTGACTCAGCTAAAGATTTGTCTATAACCAAAACATGGTATAACGAAACCCTACGTGAAGATGTCATAGCTGGAAGGGTTACACCCGAAACCTTTTGGGAGAGGATCTACATCAAATATGTGCGAGACTATGGAAATCCAAAGAAAGATCTCTTGAACAAATTCACGATAGGTACCAGCTTATTCGAATAGGGATAGCTGATTATATAGCTATACAACAACGGATCTTTCATCGCATCCATTTAAGCTTGTCGATCCAACAATTCGTAAGCATCTTTTACATAAGCTAAGTTCTAAGATCTTCCAATAATAACATAGTAAACTTGATGAATTATGTTCTTTTTGTTCTACGCCTATGTCGGAGGATCTCGTATAAACACACTACTATCAGGAAAAAGGAGAAGAATTCATTTTTGTTAAAAGCTATGAGTTCATTAAGTCCAAAGTGTAATCAGAAGTAAATGTTTAACTTTATCTACCGATTCTGAGAAATTCTCAACTATTTTGTCAGAGTTTGGTTGTAATCGGAAGTAATTGTTTAACTTTATCTACCGATTCTGAGAAATTTTCAAATATATTTTCATAGTTCGGTTGTAATTGGAAGTAAATGCTTATGTTAATATACCGATTCCGGGAATGTTACTTGTTTTTATCAGAAAGTAGTATAATCGGTAGTTTAATAAATTCTTAAACTACCGATTGTGGTTGTACAAAATGTTGAAATTTAAAAAAAAAAATCGATTTCCAATTTGGGGCTACTTATGATAATCGGTAGTTTATGAAATTTTTAAACTACCGATTGTGGTTGTACAAAATGTTGAAAT